>JAHHUM010002033.1:600000-1003229 GCA_036173005.1 Crenichthys baileyi | reverse complement strand
TCCTTCCCATAGAAAGTACTCCTGGATCAGTGCTTCTTTGTTCTCTTTGTGTCTCTGCTCTGTTCTCTCTAACCCCCAGTCCGTCGTGGCAGATGGCCGCTCACACTGAGCTTGGTTCTGCTGGAGGTTTCTTCCTGTTAAAAGGGAGTTTTTCCTCTCCACTGTCGCTACATGCATGCTCAGTATGAGGGATTGCTGCAAAGTCAACGCCAGTGACTGTCCACTGTCTCTACATGTTCATCCGGGAGGAGGGAATGCTGCAAGTCACTGACTCGATGCAATCTGCTGGGTTTCGTTAGACAGAAAAACTTTTTATCCAATTTGAATAAATAACAGAATCTGACTGCACTGTTCAATGATTAAGATTAATTGGAATGTATGTACTTGACTTTTGTGAAGTGCCTTGAGACAACATGTGTTGTGAATTGGCGCTATATAAATAAACTGAATTGAATTGAAAACTGAATTTGCCTTGAGGTTGAGCATTATTCCAACAAGAAGCAAAAAAATACTATTAGCTTTATTGACTATTTCTGAGCAAGTTATATTTCAAACTGTGTAAAAAGTTGACAGATAAAGAGCACTATTCCTCTGGACTTTGTACAAAATCAGCCAATCACTTCTCGGTGTATTTGCTTAGTGTTCATTACACTGTGAGACACAGCTGTGTCTGGCCAACACTTGACTTAGGATGTGTACTAAGCAGCTAGATAAGTGTGTGAGTTTGTTACTCCCAGAGAAGGCAGTATGGCCGAATGAATGGCCGATTTCCTGCCACAACAAAACACAGAAAAACTGATCTTTAAAAGATTTGACCCTGCACCTGCCCCCTCCTTTCAGTCACCCCAAAAACATAGGCCTGCTGCTACACACCAACTCTTTCTCCTGTGTCCTGACACCTTCAGCTGCGCCTTTCCCCAGCCCCGTCGCTTCTCAGGAGGCCTTAACCTTCTCCATTCCAATATCCCTAATCACATCTGAACAGGTTAAGAGAGAGCTGAGAAAGACCAGGACTTGTAAGGCGGCTGATCCCTACTGGATCAGCCCTAGACTGCTCAGGTACTGTGCGGAACAACTTGCCGATGTCCTACAGTACATCTTTAACCTAAGACTATGTCTGGAGACGCTGTCTGCCCTGTGGAAGACCTCCTGCTTGGTTCCACACCAGAGGGAGCCAAACCACTTCAGGCCAGTCGCCCTCTCCTCTCACATAATGAAGATGACTAGGAGGATTGTACTTAAACACTTACGGCCCCTGACGAGCTCTGAACTGGACCCCCTTCAGTTTTCATATTGTCAAGAGATAGGGGTGGAGGACCCTGTCATCTTGACGCTTCAACTGGCCCTTTCACACTTGATCTATACTGGGAAAACTGTGAAGCTCATGTTTTTTTGACATCTCCAGTTCTTTCAACACCATCCAGCCTACACTGCTGAGGGAGAAGCTGCAGGATGTGGGAGTGGAAGTCTGTCTCCGCGGCTCCCCAGGGAACTGTCCTTTTGCCTTTCCTCTTCACCCTCTACACCTTGGACCGTAGACACAACACTTCCATTCGTCACCTCCAGACGTTTTTTGACAAGACAGCCACTGTGTTGTCGGAGGGCAACGATCTGTATCTTTGTTGGCTGGTAGGCACGGAACCATCTGCACATCACCATCAACAGGTCTTGATGGTGATGTGCACTTCCACAGGAAGGATACCCCTGACCGGTGAACATCCACAGCATAGACATTAATACTGTGGCGGAGTATAAATACTTGAGTGTTTACCTAAATAATAAAATGGAGTGGTCCCCACACGCTAACACCTTGTACAAGAAGGGCCGGAGCCGCCTCTACCTTTTGCGGATATTCAGGCCCTTTACTGTATGCAGGGCTCAGCTGAGGATGTTCCTCGACACCGTGGTAGCTTCTGCAGTATTCTGCGCTGTGGTCTGCTGGGGGAGCGGCTGCACAGAGCAGGACGGAAGTAGAGGCCAGTTCAGTTTTGGTCTGTCCCTTGGACTCCACAGTGAAGGTGGGGAGCAGAGGATGTTGGCCACTCTGACATCCAACATGTCCACCTCTCACACCCTCTATGACACTGTGGGTGCTCTGAGCAGCTCCTTCAGTAGCAGGCAGCAGCTGCCACAATGCAGAAAGGAAAGCTTCAGATAGTCCTTCCTTTCTTCATTAATAATACTTCCAATACATATGTTTCACTACATTTATATCTCTTCTTTCTTTATATGAAATGTACATATTTGTTGCAACTTTATTTTAGATTTGGCATTATTTTTTTTACATTTTGCATTTATTTTTTGCTGCTTTGCTTGCACTGTTTAATTTGAATAATTTTATCTGAAATATCTTCCTAGATGTGAGCCTTTTACTCTGTCTTGCTGCAGTGGCAATTCAGTTTACCCATTGGGGGATGTATAGTCTTAAACACCACATTTCACATGCATATTCATTACTTTTTATTTCTAGTGCAACATAATCATCATGTGGAAACATTGCTGTTATTATTCATAACAAAATATATTGCAAATGTGGTATTTCAAAACCCTCACTGGGTTCCCAACCACCGCTTTGGTAACGTTTAAACCCTGTTTTTTTGCTTTGTAAAATCCAAAATAATGTGAAAAAGCTTTTCTTAATAATAAAGAAAAAAAACACAAATACATTTCAAAATAAAAGTGTAATGTGTTCACATTAGATGGCCAATCGCTTCAAACAAAATTGCAACCTTGCTAACCCATGAGGAGTTATCTATTACTTGAATGCACGTCATTTAGACATATTAATAAAAAGGACGACTTATTTCTAAAGGACGAAACCGGAAATACTTTCACACTCGTTCACTTGACAATGGCTCAGGAGCGTCATTTTACGCGCCTGCGTGATGTCAGCTCCTGCGCCGCTATGTTTTGAAAAGCTGGGGCTGCTTCGGCTACTACTTTCATTATTTTCGTACTGACTGCTGTTTATCCGGGTTTTTTATAATGTGTCTGGTTAATGAAAAAATGTAAACATGCCAAAGTCTGTGAAAAAGCCCTGCACGACTCAGACCTCCATCAGCAGATACTTTGGAGGGCTGAGCAGCAGCAGCAGACCTCAGTGTGGGATTAAACCTAATCCTACTAAGCACCAGCTACCGAGAGGAAAGGTGAGGTCTGCTTAATTTATTACATCTCCAACATGTCAGCCACGGTTTGCTTAATGTAACTACCCCAGAACTGAGTTTCTCAGAAAATAGAATAGGACACAAGGAGCAGTTAAGAAGGATTTTTAAACCACAAATAATATTTTATGGTTGTGTTGTGATCACACAATCATTGGCAAAACGTCTGACCTGACAGCACACAGTCATTGGCATCCTCCATAATGATTGTGTGCCAAAAAGGGTTATAGGCACAGCTAAAGTAACTAGATGTTGAAATGCTGCTGTTTCCAGGTATATTAATGGAAAGTTGGGTGGAAGGAAGAAATGTGATAGAAAAGGGTGCACATGCAACAGGGATAACCACAGCCTTAGGAGGATTTTGAATTAAAGCCCACTGAAAAGTTTAGGGGGGATTCACAAAGTGTGCAGTTGTAGTCAGAGCTTAAAGA
The DNA here is from genome assembly GCA_036173005.1 of Crenichthys baileyi. Taxonomy (NCBI): domain Eukaryota; kingdom Metazoa; phylum Chordata; class Actinopteri; order Cyprinodontiformes; family Goodeidae; genus Crenichthys; species Crenichthys baileyi. Next base: position 999,634 of record JAHHUM010002033.1, on the reverse strand, counting down.
GCCATCACGCTACAATTGTCATATTGCTAGTGTTAAGCCACTCTTAAAGTAGAGACAATGTAAGTGGCATCTTTTCTGAGCTAATGAAAAAATGACAGGACAGTTGGACACTGGTTTAAAGTCCTCCTTTCAGATTTTATTTTGTATTTAATTTGGATATCAAGTTCTCAGAGTCTGGAGGAAGAGTGGAGAGGCATAGACATTGCTTGAGGTCCAGTATAAAGTTTCCACAGTCAGTAAAGATTTAGGGAGCCATGTCATCTGCTGGTGTTGGTCCACTATGTTTTATCAAGGCAAACTTCAAAGCAACCATTTACACCAAATTTTAGAGCACTTCATACTTCCTTTTTTTGACAAGCTTTAAGGAGATGTTGATTACATTTCCCAGTAGGACTTGGTACCTGCCCACACTGCCAAAGGGCCAGTACCTGCTTTAATGACCGTGGTGTAACTGCTTGATTGACCAGCAAACTGTCCTGACCTGAATCCCATAGAGAATAAGCTATATGAGTTTCACGTTTTGAATAAAATAATAAAATAAATGAACTTTTCAAAGATATTCGAATTTATTGCACCTGTAATTATTGAGCCTCCAATGGTTCTGTGCTTTAGCTGAAACTGTCTTCTGGTGAGGATGGGTTGCCATCCAAACGAGCCAAACTAGCTGTGAAGGACCAGCAGGTAGAAGATCTAGAGTGTGAACCTGCGCCTTCTCAGAGCATTAAAGGTGAGCATGGATGCACCTCATTTGTATTTCCTCTAAAAAAGCTTTGTCCTGTTTGAAGCTTAAATAATCTTCATTCGTTTCCTCTCCTCAGAGGCAAAGCCGACATTGAACCGCGGAGGAGGTGGCCTCTGCTCCTCTACGTTGGAGAAGCTGAAAGGTTTCTCCTGCATGTCTGAGCCCTTTGTCCGGCCCATCCACGACGAAACCAAGGCGAATGACCATAGCAGTAAAAGCTCTGATATGAGAAGCACTGTTTTACCTATTTTTGGGGATTCGCATCAGCAAATTAACAACACACTGCCACAGACAGAGGAGGAACGGGAGGATGAGGCGCAGGACAATAATGAAGAAGAGGATCCAGAAATAGCTGCTACTAATCAGGTGCAAATAAAGATTCTCCTCTATGTAAAACGGACATTAGACTGTGTTAAGATCTCAAAGGTTGGTAGTTTAAGCCTTGAAGATAGAAATGGGCTGCTTTACATAAATTTTCCTACACAGACTGTATCAATGAGCCGGCCTCTTGGGAAGTAAAGCTAGAGCTGCACTGTCAAGCAATTAACAATATTTCTCCAACTGTCTTTGTGCCGACATCTGATGCAGTGAGTCTCCATCCAGCAGGCTGAATATGTTTTTCATATGCAGGTCGTGTATTCTTCACTGTTGAAATGTACCAGACTATAGATACTGAATAACAAAGGCTACTTTGTGATATTAGTAACGGGTCGAAATTGTAATGACGATTGAATACTATGTGTTACTTTACATAGTATGTTTTAGGACAGCCTTGTTTTCTGTATGCTTTTTTTGAAGAGGTAATTTTTTGAAGAAGGGGTCACCTTTGTTGATAAACTGCATAAATATATACAGGCTAAATTCAGATTAGCTGATTAGCTCCGAAGATCTGAAGTCCTTTCTTTACATACTCGGATATTTTGCTGCCACAGTTTGATTCATGCCTAAAGAGGTAAACTGCTGTGAAAAGCCACCGTATCTTTGTATTTTTTAATTTATTTTTTGGGACATTGCATACTAATGAACATTTACAGATTATAACGGAAGCTAAGCGCTACACAGAGGTTTTTTTCCCTCAGGATTTTTTTTAATGAGATGCAACATGACTCGTCTTAAATAGTTATTTTTTCTTATTTCTTTATTTATACATCTATGAATTGTGTTTTCTTTTCGCTAAGCAAAAAAAAAAAAAAAAGGGTAATGTTTTGTGTTGAGTTTTGCACTCCTCTCCTAGTAACCCTCAGTGCTGATGTGCTTCTTGACTGCACGATTTATTTTTGTAAGCATTTTATTATTGGGAACTTGATGCAGCAGTTTGAGTGAATCAGCGGGTGGCTTAAAGTCATTTACCTCAAACAGCTGTCGCCCAGTGAAATTTAGCTGGGGAATATGATCTGTTTTTAAAAGTAAACAGTTTTTTTTTTTAACATATTTTCTTCTCCTCCAGGGATTGTCTAAGTTTACAAAGACAGGAGGAAGACGGGGAGGAGGCAAGGCTGCAGAAGTGAGTCCTCCATCATATTCCAGTGCCACCTGCAGACGCTCCAGAAGCATGTACACCCCCCTGGAGCACCAGGTCATGGAGCTGAAACAGCAGCATAGGGATGCTCTGTTGGCGGTGGAGTGTGGCTACAAATACAGGTTCTTTGGAGAGGATGCGGAGGTGGGAACTGCAACATGTCGAACCTGCATAAATGACCAGATAAAATCATTGCTCCAGTATTTCAACTACTTTGCAAGGACAATTATTATTTAAATGACACACAGCTCATGTCCTAACACTGGAGGAGGACAGAAAATATTTTTGCTCCAGATTTAGGCCAAATAATCATTTAGGAACTTTTGTATGTCAACAGATTGCGGCAAAAGACCTGAATATAACTTGCCACCTGGATCATAACTTCATGACATGCAGCATCCCCACTCACCGCCTGTTTGTTCATGTCAGGCGCCTGGTGTCTCACGGACACAAGGTATCAGATAGTTGTTATATTCTGTTTCTGCTCTCCAGTCCACGCTGGTAGCAGAGACTTATTGTCTCATCGCTTCTGTTTGTCATTTTTAGGTCGGTGTTGTGAAGCAGACAGAAACGTCTGCGCTAAAGGCCTCAGGGACTAACAGAAACGCGCTGTTCAGCCGTCAGCTCAGCGCCTTATACACCAAATCTACTCTGGTGGGAGAGGGTATCCTAACAGGCATTTTCTGTCTATGTGTCCCTAAAATAGCTTTGTTATCCCAGCATGTCTTGTCGATGTCCTTGACGAGGTATTATTTCCAGATGTAAACCCGGTCTGCAGAGTGGCAGACTTGGAGGAGGGGGGCTGTGCTGATGTAGTGTCGGACCCTCCTGACAGCTTCCTGCTGTGCATCAGCGAGAGCTGGGACAAACCGAAGAAGCATCTCTCCATGGGGGTGGTGGTGAGTCTGCTAAACATAAACTACGACAAAACTACAGCTGAGCTGAACATTTTGGTTTGCAGTCCAACACGTTTAAGCATGCCGATACTGAATTTATTTGGAAATTTAAATATTTCTGAAAAGGAAATCGTTTTTTTCGCTGTTACTCTGTATCTGAAACAGATAAAAAGAGTGAAGAGCTGCAGTTATTTTGGGATCAAAATAACTGCAGCTGAGAGTGTCTGACTGGTTAATGTTGAAACCCTAATATGTCCAACTAAGTAGTCTAATGGCTGATGCCACTATCACGCTTCCTCTGCTGTGGAAGTGAATAAAAAATAATATACTTTTTAAAATAAAGCTTACATAATACAAAGGATATTATTTACCAAATTAAACTTATGTGAAGACGTTAACACTAATATTTCATATTAAAGCCTTTGTTGGCAGATATTATTGATATTTGGATACAAATAATAAAAATAATCAAACATGCATGCACAGATTTATGATTTGCAAACTGTGACATAAAATAGATAAAATCTATATTATATTCATGTTAAGGTAAATCTATTTTGTAACATTTGTGAATAATATTTATATTTTTTGAAACTTTGATAATGTTTTTGATTAATTTTATGATCACAGAAGTGGGATTATTGTGAAAACCCCTGGGTACTAAAGCTATTTTACATATGTGTACTTTATTCGTAGGCTTTTATCAAGCGCTTGTGTTTACTACCATGCCCATGTGTTGCATATCAAAATTTTCAGCACACTCTTAACTTCATTGAGCAGAAATTGTTTAAGGCTAGGGTAAAGGGTAAAAGATAATTAAGAGCAAATAAAAAAAAGAGTTTTGGCAACAGTCTTTAAGGCTTTCTCATTAAAAAAACATGGTGTACAAAGGTGTACAAATTATATCTGTGAAATATTTATTCCTCAGGAGGTTTAAGTTGATTAGAGTGTCTAGTAACTTTTAATAAATGATCCATAACCTCCTGTGGTATACAGATGACGTGACAGGGAGGCTATATTCTTCCAGCCCATATCCACAGTCAGCAAAAATTACAAAACATGAAATCTCAGCTAAAAACTAAAAAACACAAGAAACAGGTATAGTGTAAAAAAATACAAAACAATTAAAAAAAAATGCAGCATTAAACAGACGACAAAAGAAAGAAAGAAAGCAGGAGGTAAGCGATCTCCGAAGCTCACTGTTGGAGAACTGCACTGAAGCGTGACAGCTTGGGGTCACCAAGTCTCCACAACAAATATTTATTATAGGACTGTTTCTCATATCTTTACCAAACGAGGCAGTCTGACTGTGACTCTGACTCTGTCTGTGGAGTGCGCTCTACGTTTGGATTAAGGCATCGATTTATATTCTAATGGACTGAATTCAGTTACTCTTGTAATAAAAATAAATATCAGAACAATGAATTTATTCATTACTGGTTCTGAACATTGAGCTTAAACTTGAAGCAGAAGCATTTTAATACAAGATTAAAAATTATTTTTTTTATAAAGTCAGCAATGTGAAAGAAACATGGGAGCTGTAAGTACACTACCAAACTCTCTGTCCACTCTGTAAGCCTTTGTTTTCTCCTATTTTTATTTCTCTGCTGGTATCTTGTGCATGCAGGCGGTTCAGCCCAGCACCGGAGACGTGTTTCTGGACTGTTTCCCTGATGGCCCATCTCGTTCTGAGCTGGAGAGCCGTATCCTGAAGATAAACCCAGTGGAGGTCCTGGTGCCTTCAGACCTTTCAGAACAAACCTCCAAACTGCTGCTCAGTATCACCAATGCCAGGTAATCTGCTGTCAGAGCACTAGAGGGTGACGTATCTCCATTTTCCTAGAGAGTTCTCTGCTGAGGTTATCTCTGCTTCGATAAAACATTCTGGGGGATTGTGTTTAGATTTCCCCAAGCAGGTATATAGCTGTGCTGTGTGAAACTCTTTGGGCTTAGTGTGGCAGAAATCAATGTGGGCTGAGCGGTTATGATATGGGGCCTTCAGCGCACAGGATCTCAACACAGGGCTCAGCAGGTCTTATGAAGATTCATTTACTATTTAAGTTTGTTGACAGATTTTCCTACAACAGACAACAGTTTATTTTGTAAAGGTTTTGGTTCTATATAAATAAAGGTTGGATTTTGTAAGACAATCAGATACACTTTCTGAGTTTTAAAAACAGTAATGGAACAAAATTAATAGAAGAACAGTTCCTGTTTAAAGGAGCTTTCTAAATGGTTTTCACACTTACTGCATAATTAGGAAAGTGATTAATAGAGTTAATTGTGTCAATTCATATTAATTGCCTTAACTGATTTAATTAATCGGTTTATGCCTTTTAAGCTAAGAAACAAGCTTTATTTATATATTGTTACCAGTGTTATAAACGGTCACATCAGACTGTGTTCTCTCTTTTAGGTCAGAACTTTTCAAATCTTTTGTTATTTATATTCTAATACTGACATGTAAAAATCTCAGTTTTTCTTCCTTATTTGTACACAAACAGCAATTATTACACCTCCTAATTAAGATGTTTTAAAAAATCTTAAAATAAATGTATTTTTTATTGCAGCAGCATAAATGATTAATTTATTTATGAAAGTGAATTTCTGGGATTTTTACCTTTTACTTCTTTTTCATTATTTTTGAATATGAGTGGGGGCCGGATAAACTTGGGTCCTTGAGTAGCTCATTACTTTTTGTCTTACCCATTTTGAATGTGATGATATTTATACCCCAGATAAAATAAGGTGACCTTAGGGAAAATCTTGTGTTTCTGAAAGCAAAAAATTTAAATAATTTAAAATAAAAGCTGTGTTTCAGCTGTGTAACAAGACAGTCAAAGACTGCATACCTCTGTGACGTAGGGTCACTGATACCATAGATTGTTTCTTGGCAAAATGAGCTACTTTAATTCAGTGAAAAAACAAAACAGCTTAAATTCTACACTTTTTTTGCATTTTTATGATATTTGATTTCTTTGGCCATGAGACGGACCTTTAGCACATGGATTCGCGTTTATATTTCTCTTAGTTCAAAAGTTACAAATCTGTTTGCACCTTACCGAACCAGTAGAGATTTAGCTACATTTTGGTGTTAGTTGTACATCTCCACAATAAGAAATGTTCTATTGGCCCTATATACCAGAGCGATCAAACTGAATCACATTTAGCCTCATATAGTAACGTAACACACCTCAGAAAATAATGGAAACAACCTCAGTCTGATGTAAACTCTAAAACTTCCTCTGTTTTTGTCACATGTGGGTGTAATTGCACATCTGTCATCTAAGGGGGACTTTCATTCTGACTAGAAAAAGAAAACAGTGTTGGATCAGCAATTTAATTTCAAATAAGTCAGGTGTGATGATTCATAGGTGGACAAGGTTTAGACAACCACACATGTCCGTAAATAGCTGCGTATTGTTGTGCATAATAGTGGAACGATGGCAGCTTTGGCATAGCTGGAGGACATTGCCAATGGAAGAAGTCAGAGGGACCGTTTTTTTCAGAGATCTTACTGACCTGCTGGCACATATTGATGTTTGGCTTATTAGCCACTTTAGATTGCCCAGGGCAATTATTTTGGAGTTCTGCATGGAGCTGCCTCCGTGTTACAGAAGGAAACCAGGAGGAACCGTGCATCTCCGGTGTCAGTTCCAGTTCTCACTATGCTGCGGTCCTTTCAACCGGAGCTTCTCAGAGTGAGCTGACTGACAGGTCGGGTTTATAACAGTCATCCCTGAGCCGGGCAATGCCAGCCATATGGGACGGACTCATCTGTATGTTGCTCATCTATAAGAAGTTGCCCTAAACTGTGGCTCTCATTTGCAGTGTGGAACCGATTTCTGAATTTAATCAGAGCTATGGACTGCGCTCATATTGCCATAAGGGCCCTATTTATGATTTGCTAATGTGTCTTACTAATGCAATGGCACGTTGGCCTCCTCAGCTCATGATTCCCTTTTTTTATACTAATTATAAGTGTTGGGAACAAGCCTCAAGCAGACTGTGCGACGGCTGGCTTCTAGGTGATTTTCTATTTTTTATGTGGCATCCTGAATGTTTTTTAAAGATTTAAAGTACTTCACATAGTGTGTGTGGTGACTGTCTTCCAAATAGAAATATGGGAGGAATATTCACGTCATTATAATGAACAGCATTGAACTGTAATTAGCTTAGAGCAGCAGCTAGAGTGCCGCAGGGATTTGATGCACACATTGTACAACTAAACGGGTTCGAGCTGACAACCTTTTTATTTCAAGTCAGGTTTAAACTGCTGATCTCGTTCAAGAAGTTGTTGGTTTGCTTTAATTCACTAGAAACATCCCTCATGGTGTGTAGGCAGAGTCTCTTGTTTTTCCGCCGACAGGAACGAATCTTTGACTGTCACAGCACCGTTGCCATGGTTATTTGGACATGTGATGGGTCACCTCTGGCTATTTATACTACTTTGCATATGTATTTAGGGGCGTGGACTGGGCGGTTCAAGTGCCATGTGCAGCTACGTCAAATCCACCGCAAATTGGGATGTATGAAGTTACAGAATTTCTCCCTGCCGCATACTTTTAGTATGAAAGCTGCACCCTTTTTTGTACATGAGGCCCCAGATCCGGAATTCTGCGATCATCAAGAAACTTTGCAATGTAATAGCACATATGATTTGTTTTACCTTACTTTTTTCTAGCCTTTGTGCCTTGTTCTTGTGGAGTTAGATACAAAAATGTTAAAAATGGCCCCATCACGCAATGGTTAAGTATCCCTTAAAAAAAATGATTCTTCCTAGGGCTAAGACACGTCTGGTAAAAAATCCATAAGAATGAATCTGTAATTTGTTTTTGTAAAGTTGCTTACACACACGCACAAACAGACTGAACTGAAAACATAACTTCCTTGGAGGTGAAATAAAATAAAAAAAGGCATTTTACAGACCTCTACTGGTGCTTTTTATTGCTGCATCCACTAGAGTGACAAAGAATGCCACCAACTACTCAACCTTACCTCTTCTGCTAAAGCTGCACCCTACCTAGATTTTTCTGTAGATTTTTCATAGTGACAAGACCACCTTGTGAAGGTGCAGAATTACATTTTCCTCACCTAAATAGTTTTAGGCTCACATCTGATCCAGATAAACTTACAAAACAAGACACTATTTTCGTACATCAGCAGGATTTAGTCTCAACAATGACATGAAAGACAGATAAATAAGACTTGTGTTGATTGTCTGGCTGATGGCACAGCTGACGTTGAGCTGCTTTGTCACGCCGCCCTTCAGGTTCACATCGGCGCTGATGACGTCTCCGAGAGGCCGGCCCTGATCGCAAAATGCTGTGAAGATGAGATGAGAGGGAGTGAAGGGCATTTGATTACAAGCCAGTACTTGGATAAACAGGGGAAATGTCTGCCTCCTTCTGCATCTTTTGTCTTGAACTGCCTGATGGTGCTAATTGTTTCATCCTCTCCTGTATAATTCTTGCAGCTATTTTCTTTCTTTTTTAAATTTTTCAATTATTTTCAGTAATAATCACTGCTCCCTGGAGAGTTACCAATCAGAGACAAAACTCCTCTTAGGGCTCTTGTGTCTCAGATAAGTCTATTTCACATTCCCAGCAAACGGAGCCTAACGGCAAAATTTTCTTGCTGATTATTTTTTCACTGTTTTAATGACTGAACCTGAGAGAAATGATACATTGTGCATCACTGATTCAGAGATAAATCTTTGGATGAGTAAAGATAATGAGGCTCCTTTAAAGGAACGACCCAGGAGAGGGTCTGAATCAGGGGATTTTTGTACCTGCTGACGTCAAGGTGTCTGTGTTTCTGTCTCTGAGGTGGGCTGACGAGACGGGACCCCTGGCAACAGGCTTGTGTCCATGGAGTGGCTGGTAATGAGTCCCTGAGGGGTTGATTGTGACTGGGTGCGGTATTAGTGGCTTTACTCATATAGACACAGAGGGAGTTTGAATTTTACCAAGAGGTTTAAGGTGGGGATTCTTGAAAGTTAATAGTCCACATCGGCTCACACCAATGCATCAACAAACAAACCACATGTGTTTTAAACATGTGTGTTTTGGGGGGCTGTAGTTGTTTTAACTTTGCAGTAACAGAGCGAATTGAATGCCTTAATCTGTCGCACGACATCCTTGCCTTGATCCGTGTCATTATTTCTGTAGCCTTATTTGATTTTGGTTGATTGTAGCTGTCAGAGAACCCGTCAACATTAATTACATTACTGATGTTAAAATGGCACCATTGTTAAGAAAGACTAATGATAATCAGATGTTGTCTCCACAACACCAAAACGAGTCAATGGAAAATAAGCAATGAGCAGAAATTAATTGGAACCTTGAATTATTATAATAATAATTAGTCAGTCAGTCATTTTCTACCGCTCCTTCCATAATGGGTCGCAGCAGTCTATGGGTGGGAGGCGGGGTACACCCTGGACAGATTGCCAGTCCATCACAGGGTAATTTTTAGAGAAACCAATTAACCTAACAGGCATGTCTTTGGACTGTGGGAGGAAGCCGGAGTACCCGGTGAGAACCCACGCATGCATGGGGAGAACATGCAAACTCCATGCAGAAAGACCCCCGCCCAGGAGTCGAACCCAGGACCTTCTTGCTGCAAGACCATAGTGCTACCCACTGCGCCACCGTGCAGCCCTAATAATAAATAATGTTATATTAATAGCTTAGTATCAAAAAAATATACCTAAACAATACATAAAAAAGATGGGAATGAAATAAATAAGTCAAGTCAAGTTTCTTTATATAGCGCTTTTCAGCAACAAGGCTCTCAAAGCGCTGTACATGAGGAAAAACATTACAATGATACAGAACACAGAAAAACAAATCAAATGAGACTAATAATCCTTGGGAGTAATAATAATTAATAATCCTCCAAGCCACTCTTAATAATAAAGCATCTTATGCTAAAAGAAGATGATAATATTGATTGTCTCATCATTCCACTGAATTCTAACTAGGCCAGGGTGAATTACCAGCTAAAATAAAAAAAAAAACTATAATAAAGCAAACAAATGAATCAATCAATAAATAAAGGTTTTACTAACCAATCAATTAACTAGTGGCACTGGTCAGTAGGTGAGGACAGGTTGGCAGGTCAAACAACCAAACACACCCACTGGTGGCCAAGTGACAAAGGTTTGTTGGTTTGGTATTTTAAAAATAGTTGGAACTAAATAATAAAAGTATCAGATATTTATGATAAGGAATTTTTACATAAAAATGGAACCTGCAGTGGCACACTAATCACCATGACATTATTTCCACAGCTAGAAAAGCTAAACAAATAACTTTTGGAAACCGGAACCAGATCCGCATGGCGCTGCTTGTGGCTCAGAATGTGTTTATACTTACTGTACCTCAAAGCTGTGGCAACTATTCTTTTTAGGTTAATTTTATAGTTTTTACTTAACTGACATTTCACATTTATTTAAACAGAGTAAATTTTATCTCTTTATGTCTTAAGGAATAACTTTTTTGTGCTCTACTGTTTGATGATATACCTTATAACTTGGGATTACTGTAAACTGAACTATTTCGAATACTGTAGCTAATAGCACAATGAATTGTTTTTAAATCTAGCCACCACAGTAAGCTGTAATTGAAGGCATGAAAAAAACATAATTTTTGTTTTTCTAGGTGGCTGTAGGAAGAAACATTTGCAGTCCAGCGAGTGTACATTTTAATTAATTAATTAATGCTTCGATGATTTCTCTCTTTCCACTATAAGGATGAGATCAACAACAAATTTTCTCAATATTTGAAACACTTTTCTTATGAGTTGTACTTAGGTTGTTTTTGTTTTTTTGAAAATTAACGTAATAACGATCTACTGTTAAAATTGCAACTTTATTTTAGATCAAAACTGTATTTTGAGTAAATGTTTGTAATACTTATGTTTTTAGCTCAAAAATATCCAATCAGAATCAACACTCCAAACTCTGACCGGTTTTCATTAGAACATCTCTTTAATTGTTTGCATAAACATGAACCAGGATCAATAGTAGTAGTGTTCTGAATATTTTAAATCAGGCGAGCTTCCTTAAAGCAATCCTCACAATGCTTGGGGCCCCATCGGGGTTTTGCTGAAATGCTCCTGCAACTCCAACCCTGGATCAATAACAGCTTTAGTCGCAGTTCTTGTAAATCTCATAATATTGTGCAACTGACCAGTTCAGTGATTAGGTGCTCTAGCCTAATTTCAAGCACAGTGAGACAATGTATTGATTACTTAAATAATATGAGCTCCATGCTGAACTGAAATGTGATGATTGTGTGTCTATGTATGGGTGGTGGAAAACGGAGGAACATAAGCGCCTCAGCACTGCGTAGAGAGCCATGGCAACAACACGGCAGACAAAGCAACAGAGTCCTTGAGAGGTGCACTGTCGAGAGAGTGAATGGAGCAACAGAGACGTACGATGGTGCACCAGGGAGATGCAGAGGAAAATGTGGTTTTGTGTGTGTGACTGAGGCTTGCGGATCTTTGTAGAGTCTGCTTGAGCACAACGTTCAGTTTCATCCACATTCTTCTTAAATGGAAAACGGTGATTACATATGAAGTATTGGAGTTCAAATAGAGTGACAAGCATCGCTGACTACTTGGATCAATACTAACTTGTGGTCGTTATAATAAATAAAGGTTATTGCTGTTGTTCCCCTCCAGTGCTCAGACTGCCGACCGAATCAGAGTTGAGAGAAGGGACAGCGCCGAGTTCGAGTTCACCTCTGCAATGAGCACAGTCGTCAAATTCTACTGCCACACCCCGGAGAAAGGTGGATATCTATTTTATTTTTTTCTGTTTGGCTTAAACCTTTTACCCTACATGGATTTTTCTCTGTTTTCTTCCTGCTATTAATACCATGACAGCCACTCAGCAGTAACACTGAATGTGTCTGACAAGGACTGAGCTATGACTCACTTTTATGTTTTAGTGTTGAAAATCAGAACATGACTGCGTCTTTGTTTTCCTCCAGACTCGCACTCTCTGTCGAGTGTGGCCTCCTTCGAGAGCCCGGTCATCTGCTGCCTAGGGCCCCTCATCCAGTACCTCCAAGAATTCAATCTAGAGAGAGTTCTTAGAAATAAAAGGTACATGACTCCGAACGTACTTGCAGACTTGGCAACATATTCTTTAAGTGTAATGTTTGGAATCATGGGAGAAATGTTTTAGAAAATTAGTGCAATTGTTCTATTTATAATATTCTTTGCCTACAGCTTTTACAGGAAAATGTTAATGAATCTTTGCAATGTTTGAAAAAACATGGAAAATGTAAAAGGAATTTTGATAACCTAACATTTTTTGTTGTAATTACAGATCTAACACAATTATTTATATTTGATAGACATGAAAGAATTCTTTTTGATTCAGTTTATTTATTCGGCTCTATTTATATGTAATCTAATTTTACAAGAGAAACGGGTCTATTTCATAATTAAGGTATAGGACCCAGTTTGATTCAGTCCAATTTAAATCAACCCAGTTTAATCAATCAGTCAATTTTTGATCCAGTTAAATACAGTCCAGTTAATTCTACACTATAATACAATACACTCAAATTCAGTTTGTCGTTTCATTTGTGTGTATAGACATTAACTACAAATATATAAATGTTTAGGAGGAGATAAAAAAAACCCATATAGCTACAGTATGTATGTGTATGTATAGCCATTTTTTATGGAAATAAAAGGTAAGCCCAGACCCTTTCTAGGAAAGAGACACAGCTGAGCAGCTAAAAAGCATTGAGCTGGGAGGAATTTGCATCAGTGTGGGTGGCTGTAGCTCAGTGGGAAATGTATCTGTCTTGCAATACCAAAGTTGTAGGTTTGATTCCAGCTTCTTTCTTTCACATATCGATGTACCTCTGGGCAAGGCATTTAACCTAAGTTGTTTACCGATCTGCGAATCGGGTTATGAATGTGTGCGCGTTTGTGAATGCGAGTCTGTGAATGTTGGTCTAGTGCAAATGTCTTTGAGTAGTCAAAATGACTGGAAAAGCCCTATATAAATTAAATCTAATTACCATTTACCAATGTTTCATCCTGGGCAAGAAAGTACAAAAGCAAACACAAGAATATACTGATCCTGGACTACTATGAACAGGAATACAATGAGTTCATGTCAGCAACAGCTCTGTCAGTGGCTCTATCCAAGAAAGAAACGTAGCTAAACACAGAATCACTTAACTAGGAGTACCTTCTAGGGTTAAAAAAACTGAAAATAGACGAGGTTAATGGCAGCTATAGCTCTATTGATGTCTTCATCCAGGAAAGATACACGGCTCACCACAGAAGCGCCGTACCAGAGGTACTTTTTATCATTAAAACACAAGGAGAGTAGCTCCATTAATGACTCTTTCCAGAAAAAAAGACTCAGCTTAGCACTGAACTCTAAATGCTTTCTTTGTTTAAATTAAAATAGTGATAGACTGTAGATCGATTTTGTTAAGCAGTGATTACAATTATGGATGCATTATGAATGCATTTCGCATGTAGTTCATTCAGTCACACATCAAGCAGCTTGCTCAGATGATATACTAATCAGCATTTAAAATTAAAGTCTCATCACAGGCTATATTGGCTTATAAACATACAAATTTTAAGATTTAGGTGCAGCCATTGAAATCAGAGGGTACACAGCTTGGCATATAAGCCAATATCCCTCTTTTGTTGTGCTGTGACAGTTTCTCGTTCTGAGCTACCACACAAAATTGTATAATTTTTCTGAAAGAGGAGGTATAGTTCATTTTGTGTTTTAATAAAATGTTTTGCTTCTGGCAGCTCGTTCCGGCATCTGCCCAGTGAATCAGGGGGAATGAACCTCAGTGCTGCCACTCTCAGGAACCTGGAAATCCTCAATAATCAGGTAAATGCTCACCTCAATTAGCTTTAATGGCCAATTTCTAACCAATATAGGATTGTATCTGTGGAAAAAATAAATGATTTGCACTACGCTATGAAATGTTTTATTGTCACCCTGTCTTTGTATTTGCCTCAAACCAAGCCTTTGCTGCAGGACTACCTAGGATTTTGTGTTGCTCTACAAGCTGCGCTCTTAAGTGCTGCTTACTTTAGCTTTTTGTCATTAGCTTAAATTCTGAAACTTAAGCATCTCAGCATTCATATATCTGTTAAATCATTTTTCAGCTTGTTATTTTTTGCTACTTGATGCAGTTGGAGCTTTGTGCTCTGCATGTCACTTATAATGATTTAGTACCTGTGGCCCTGATTACTTCTTATTTCAATAATCTTTTATGGCCTCATCCTAAAATGCTTTGCTGCATGATTGTGGAAGTTTTATTTTTATTTACTCAATCTGCATCATAGACTGATGGGAGTGTGAGGGGAAGTCTGATGTGGGTGTTGGACCACACTCGCACTACGTTTGGAAGGAGGCTTTTGAGGAAGTGGGTCAGCCAGCCCCTTACAGACTTGCAGTGAGTACAGGACACCTTTGACTTGCAGCTTTGTTTTCACTCACTGGGTTATCGGTAGGCCTGCACAATGTCCGTAAAACATCGATCATGTTGCTGAATGTTGTAATATGACTAGCGATGTGTAAACACTGTACCTATCTCAATCTGTAAATATCTGTATCATTTTAGTTCTTTTTTGTCTTTTTGATCATGTTTTAGTTTTTAGGCTCTGACTGTGTGGAGCTGATAATGTAGTTTATCCAGCTACTAAAAAATTGTATTGAATTAATTATTTCTATCTCAAAAACATGGTTTAAGTAAAAACAAAAAAGGCTGCTTCTAACTAAATCTGTTGTTTGGGCAAAGAAGGGTGTGCTACTTTGTAGAATTATTATTTTTGAACATAATGTTTTATTATGCTTTATACATCATAAGCAATAATATTACAACTTTTATTTTTATTTCTTTGGTCTTCTTTTTGTGATATAACAACATAAAATGAAATAAAATAGTTTAACAAAAACATAGATGAACATCAATGAACATCTCGGTTAACTGTCGTCTTAATAAATATTTACTCCACAGACAGAGGAAAGAAAGGAGAAAAAAAGAAAAAACAACATTAAACATATAGATCCAAATTACTTATAAGTAAATCTGGTAATTTAAAACAAATGCTTACACACTGTTTTGGCAGTTTCAAATATCTTATCAATGGATAACTCCTCTTCCTAAATAAATTAATAGTTAGGTTTAACTTTGCCATTATTTCCTCCACATTATAAACCCTCACAATTCTCTCTTTCCATTTCCTTACTGTAGCTACTTGTATAAATTAATTGTGGTACAATAATTTCTTTGCAATATTGATATTGCGTACAGTGATACTGTGAAATTTGTGATATATTGTGCAGCCCTAGTTCTCAGTAACAATTTAAAGCTTAATACTCACTGGTGCTTTGTGAGGCAGACCTTAAACAGATTTCTCGCCTTATGGTATTGCCTTGATGCATTTAATAAAGCAGCATGAAATTTTTACTCATTTCACATAAATGTACTTTGTAATTTTTCTGTATTAAGTTTAAGATTTGAGGCTTTGCGACTTGATACCTCATGGATGGTAAAAACGACCCAAGAGTCTACCCAGGTTTAAAGGCACCAATAGGTCTGTCAGTGATCTAACCCTGTAAAGAGAGACAGCTAAACACAGAGGCACTGAACCAGCAGTACTTTCCAGACTAAAGAAAAACAAGGAGAGTTCACATAGTTAATGGCAGCAATAGGTCTGTCAATTGCTCCATCCAGGAAAGGGAGACAGCTAAACACAGAAGAACTGAACCTGGAGTACTTTTTAGACCAAAGAAAAACATAAAAGTACACATTGCTTTTTTTAGTGGGTACATGGAAAATGTACAACCTAAAAATTAGAGAAGAGAGCTAGGGGAACTTTCTAATAGTAAAAATAAACCCTGTTTAACAACTGTCAACAGTAGTTGAGGAAGTAGAACAGGCTAGAAGGAAACAAGATCTTCAATCTGTTACTTCAGGTTTGAAAACTTTACAGAAAGGCTGATGTAAAGCTCAGTCTCAGAGGCTTGACATTGGGTGTTCTTGCTGCCGGAAACTTGGCTGCTTTTCAATTACTTGATTTGAACTTTATATTTTGATATGAATCATTAGGTAGAACATCGGGACAATGAAAAATGTTTGTGTCATCTTTATGAACCTCATAAATGAGCTCCAGGAGAAACTCCTAAACATATATATTGTTTGTTTAGTCTTGTTTGTAAATGAAACTCAGTGTTGGTAAAGAGTATATAATAAAGAGCCCATAATGTCAATGTACATTTATTCCTCTGCTCTGTAGCGCAGCAGCAGTAAAAATATATGTAAACTTTTTACAGAGTCAACTGCATAAATAAATGAAGAGGGCAACCCAGCTCTTTTGCCATAAACCATTATATTATGAGACCACAACACCAGGGTTAACAGTGTAATACTATTTCCCATACAGTCAAATTGTTAGTAATTTCTGTCTCTGAGAGCGGCCCGCTTTTCTTTCTGTGCAGGGATTATAGCTGTGGATTGGGCACCGCTTTTCAGATTAAACAGATAACATCTCTGCAGAATTTAGACATGAATAAAATCCAGATTACACGCAGGGAGATTATTTCCTCGACACACTGCATATCATCAAAAGGCACGGATGTTCTGGCACAAAGCTACACAATACACCAACACTAGAATGTTTTGTTCTGAGTACGATGTTCAGGTCACAACTTCTCTAAACCTGTTCCAATCTGCTACTTTGGTGCCTTTTTAATGGCCATGTTAAGAGGAATGTTCTGTATTCTTTACCTCTTTACCATCTGTCCTTAATGTATTTTAACTATTTCATGTCTATAGTTTTTATGGTGGCACTTGAAGTTTTTTCTTTTTAAGTTCATCTTTTACCTCAATTTCTACTCTGTCTACAAAGGTTCAGATAGTTTAAAGAAGGAAAATGAACATTGGGAAACATAAAAACGTTATAAACCAATGGTCACAGTTCTGTGAAACAGTGTTCAGATTGGACCCTTTTTATGAGTTCGTCCTGCTGAACTGTGACAGATTTTCAGAATTAAATCAAACATGAAGAGAAACCTGAGTAAAGAGAAATAAACCTAAAATAATATTATTTTATTTTAATTATATTAAAGCAAATAGGCCATCTAAAGCTGTAACCAGTTTCAGTTTATTGAAGATTTTAAAAACCAATAAAAGAGGTTAAACCATGTCGGTTTCAGTGGATGCGCAGGAATGTAACTTTAGGATTGTGTTGGTGTTGGAGTGAAATACGTTCTATCAAATATTGACACATTAATTCATTCATTCATTGATTCAAATTTTTGAGATCTCACATTTTTGTTTCTTTTACCACTTCTTTTAAATCAGTAAAATTACTGGAACGCAACAACCACATGCTGTGCGACTAATGTCCTTTTTAAAAAAATCCCCTTTTGTTAAGATCTCAGAACAAAAATGAAATCAACCACTCACTTAACAGCTGTCTGGTTAGACACTGACAGCTTTACCACTTTTTAAAAGAGGAAAATGACTTGCCCACTAACCATTACATTTTATTGTTACCTATATCTCACATCATATCTGAAAGTTATTTTACCAGATGTTTTACTTAATCAGGTTTCCTGTGTTTTTATACTGTCTTGTAAAGATATTTATTTGTTTTGAACTTTTTCACATTTTGTCGTGTTACAGTGACATATCTTAATGTAGTTAATTGGGATTTATGTGTTCAACCAACACAATGTATTGTGCGGCTGTGGACAGATGGACGGAAACGTCTTTGAACTGTAATTGTGAAGTCTTGCCACATATTCTTCATTACATTTAGGGTCTTGACTTTGACTGGGTAATTCTAACAGATAAATATGCTTTGATCGAAGCCATTCCATTGTAGCTCTGGTGTGATATTTAGGGTTACTGTTTTGCTGTTTCCTGTTTCAACTCTTTTGAAGCGTCTAACAGCTTTTCTTCCAGGGTTGCCCTATATTTAGCTCCATCTATAACCTCTTTCAGTCTGCCCAGCTTGTCTGACCCTCCTGAAAAAAAACATCCCAACAGCATTATATTTCCACCACCATGTTTCACAGTGAGGATGTGGTGTTCAGGGTGAATTTAAGTGTTTCTGCTACACGCAAGGTTTTGAATGTAAGGTATAAAGGTTACTTTATAGCTGCTTCTTCCACATGTTTGCTTTTTGCCAAACATGCCTTTAAACTTTAGGCAGGATTGTTTTATGGTGGACGGCCATGTCTTGGTAGGTTTAGAGTTGTGCAATACTATTTCCATTTTCCGATGATGGTTTAAACAGAGCTCGTCGTCGTCGTCCGCTTATCCGGGACCGGGTCGCGGGGGCAGCAGACTAAGCAGAGACACCCAGACATCCCTCTCCCAAGACACCTCCTCCAGCTCCTCCGGGGGGAGCCCAAGGGGTTCCCAGGCCAGCCGAGAGACATAGTCCCTCCAGCGTGTCCTTGGCCGTCCCCTGGGCCTCCTCCCGGTGGGACGTGCCTGGAACACCTCCCGAGGAAGGCGTCCAGGAGGCATCCGGTATAGATGCCCGAGCCACCTCAACTGGCTCCTCTCGATGTTGAGGAGCAGCGGCTCTACTCCGAGCCCCTCCTGGATGGCCGAGCTCCTCACCCTATCTCTAAGGGAGTGCCTGGCCACCCTATGGAGGAAGCTCATTTCAGCCGCTTGTATCCGGGATCTCGTTCTTTCGGTCATGACCCAAAGTTCATGGCCATAGGTGAGGGTAGGAACGTACACTGACCGGTAAATCGAGAGCTTCACTTTTCGGCTCAGCTCTCTCTTCACCACAACGGACCAGCATAGTGCCCCCATTACTGCGGCAGCCGCACCGATCCGTCTGTCGACAGAGCTTTGATGTTCAAACTTTAGATGTTGCTTTATATCCTGGTTCTGCTTTAAAAGTCTCCAAAACTTTATCTCTGACCTGTCTGCTGTGCTCCTTGGGCTGTTTTGTTTTTTGTTAAGTGTTGAAATCTACAAATGCTTTTAATGTGTGACAATTCTGCACTTTTTTGTGTTTGTATATCCCAAAAAACTCACAATAGAGGACATGGACGTCTGTGACAAAATTTGAAAACGTTCAAGGGACATTAATACCTCTGCAAGACACTGCAACATAACTAAGAATCAGCATGGTGTCTCTCCTGCTTCCTGCATGCTTTGCAGGTCTTCCACTTCAGAGTTTTTCCACCCTGAGAACTTCCAGTTGCCTGTTGCATGCATTAAAAGGAAACCACAGGCAAAGTCTGCAGTATAATTGTTAAGACTTTTTTTCTGAGGTATTTATGTGATAAATTATAAAAACTAAAAGAAACCAGGGGGTTGTTTTATACTTAAACCCTGTACTGTAGTGAAAATGTACAGTTGGATATTGTAGCAAGATCATTAATATAAATAGGAAACAATAAAGGTCACAATATGAACCATTGAGGGATAATAGTGTGTTATATTTATATATGACTGAAAGCCATTCAAAGAAACATATTGCCCTCAACTTAAAAGATGATTAGTGAGCCACTTACGGACATTTCCATTAAAACCATATCTATACAGTTAACTCCATTAACTCCAGCCTGTCCTTGTAATTTACACCTCCTTTCTTTCCTTCCGTCTCCTCCTTCCTCTTTCCTGCAGATGCATATTGGAAAGACAGGATGCTGTGCAGGAAATGATGAAGTCAGAATCACCAACTCTGAACTCTATCAGATCCCTTCTGTCACATTTGCCTGATCTGGAGAGAGGCATCTGCAGCATATATCACGGAAAGGTAATAGAAAACTCTTACATGCATATTGTCTTTTACTTGCTTATGCTTTATGGCTTTGCCATCCTGAGATACGTATAAAGTAGCAGAACATATACTCTAAACCACACAAAAGACACAAAAACAATTTTCTTCTTTTTTCTCTCACCTTGACGGTTCTGTCTTTTTTATGGCAGGTTTGATTAACAGGAAAGAGCAGTCATCTCACTGGCACTTACCTGATTGTCTAACACAATCTCATTTCCCACCAGACCCATCTAAGAAATGCCAAATAGCTTTCTTCTGTCTCTATATGTGTGTATGTGTGTGCCTGTGTGCATGTATCGTAGCAGCACGTTAGTCTGAGGTTCATGTCTTGTTTCGTGCTCATCTTTCTGTCTCCTTCATTTACTGTTAAAAGAAAATGATCTCATATCTTAAAACGTGGACACACAGCAAGCACACAGAGTGGGGCCTTAATTGTCATGTTGCCCATCTGTAGATAAATGGTTCTGTGTTTAATGACCTGTGGCTCAATGGCTCCATTGGGATAATGGCAGGGAGGGCATGCCTGTGGTCTTCTGTTAGTCTGTTTGTTTTTCATAAAAGAGCTATGTAGGGGCTGCAGACATGGTAGGAATAAAAACCGCAGCATAGGCTTTAGTGCCAAGACTCCTGCTGGTGTCACACTCAGTGGCGTGAGGCTTCTGGCTTGTTGCTATGCACTATAATTGTTAGATCAGAGCCATTCCCAGGCAAAATATTGATTGGTTGATTGGTTGATTTTTTTAGTTTTTGAATTTGGTTTAGATGCCGGAGCATTTATTTTGATGTCAGAAAACAGAGTTTGCTGCTAGCTGAGGTTAACTGGTTTTATAATTATCATAATGTGGATTTGGAATTGCCAAAAGAGTTTACCTTTATGCACAATTTAAGGCATTAATAGCCATTTTTGCCAAGTGCTGACTCAAAGTTTTGGTATGTGAAGGTGCACTAGCTTCAAACTTTTAGAGTAACAGCATGATGCAGAAGTGGAGCTGGACAATATTAGGAAAACACAACGTTGTGATATTATTGTTAGACATTGCATTAATGATAATGACTAGGATTAATCCACCTTTTCCTCATCACTCTTTCTTTTCATTACCACCAGGTTTGGGCTTAAACAATCGTGAAAGTCCATCCAACTGGCCAAATACGGGTGAAACCAGACGTTTACATACATTGTATAAAATAACATGACTTTTTTCTCACATCAAATTAGACAAAATTGTTTGTCAGTTAGGATTAACAAAATTATTTTTATTTGCTAAATATAAGAATAATAGGAGGGGAAGTTTTATTTGTTTGAAATTGAAAGTTCACTTATAATGATATTAAAACACCTTTTAAACGATCTGGGAAAGCCCAGATGATGTTGTTGTGGCTTTGTAACATTTGCGTTAAATTAAGGTACCTAGTGGATGTTTTTTAGGGCAACACATCAAACACACTTCCATTTGTGACATTATCTTTCAAAATCTTTCCTCTTAGTTTTCCACAGCCGACATGAAGATGTGGCTCTAGTCCAAATTAACAGGATGTGGAGCATGTGACCTTATGTGTTCACAAAAAACCGTCCGCACTTCAACATTTCAACCGTCTGAGTTCCTCAAAATTAGATCAGAAATTAACATGGAGACCTACATTACCAATCAAAAGTTTGGACAAAACGTATTATTCAACGTTTTGTCTTTAATTTTATTCCTCCCTCTGGGAACTCCTTCAAGACTGTTGGAAAACCATTTCAACTGACTTTATGAAGCTCATCGGGAGATTGCCTAGAGTGGGGAAAGCAGCAATGAAACCAAATTGGCTATTTTGAGGAATCTAAGATATAAAAGATGTTTATGATGTTTATTTCACAATGTTTTGTTTGCTACATAATTAGGTCCATAAGGGTTTCCAGCAAGATGCTGCATATCTTCTATGAGTCTGTTGTGGAGAGTGTGATCACTTCTGCCATCATCTGCTGGGGTAGCAGCATCAGAGCCAGGGACTTGAAAAAGCTCAACAAGCTGATAAAGAAGGCTGACTCTGTTCTGGGGACTCTGTCTGGAAACTCTGGAGATCATTGTACAAAGAAGGATTCTTCATAAAATGAAGAACATTATGAAGAACCCTGAGCATCCTCTTCATGAGACTGTTGTACAACAACAGAGTTTCTTCAGTCAGAGGCTTCTTCAGATCTGCTGTAAGACAAACCGCTACAGGAGATCCTTTTTGCCCACAGTCATCAGCATCTACAGTGGCTTTTTGAAGAAACCTACTTAATATGAGCTACAACAACATTAAATTTCCCTTTGGGATGAATACAGTATTTTTGAATTGAATTAATTCTATACCATTGTACTTAATAAAAAAGCTCTATACTAGTGCAGGCCATTTACCATTTTAGCAGTGTGATGTCTTTACTATGTAGAAAGTAATGAAAATTCCAAAGTCCAAACTTTTGAGCGAGTGTATTTTATTTGGATTCCAGTTTATTGTGTGTAGAAAAAAAAAATTGGCTGCATTTGGCTCGCTGAGGGCGTGTCTGACATAAAATCACAATAAACCACGAAAAGCAGTTATTGCGAGTTAAGTTAGTGAAGGATTTTAAAGCCGATCCCTTAGAAATGTTGTAACTGGGACCCTGACCTAAGATTTCATATGTTTTACAGAATTTGCTTGTGTTAGGTAGTGTAGTTTCTGTTGGGAAATGGTTTTAGTTCTTTGAATTTAATATTGTAAAGGGTTGTATGTTTTGTGGTTGCTTATGAGTTGTGTGTTATTTGGCTGAAAAAGCTTTTTATACTTCACGGTCACATTCAATGCAGATGAGATTCCTGATGCAATCTCACTGTTTTTACAGTATCCCAGTTTTTGCTTTTTTGTCACTCTTAATTCTTTTAGATCATGCTGAGATATGCTGTGTTGCATTTGGAGATTTTTTTGCCTACTTCGTGTAGTAAGAAAGGTTTATATTTAAGTCAGTTTTTAGGACTAAACATTTTCATATGATTAAAAAGCAAAAACAGAAGAAATCTACATTACACTGTACGACACCACTGAGACAAATCTTTTCAGGACCTTTCAGTGGCGCCATGTTTGACATCTTGCTGATCTTTACATGACATTTGTCTCCATGTGCTCCAGTCTTCCACACAGGAGTTTTACCTCATCTGTATGAGCCTTTCTCACCTGGGGCTGGAACTGCAGGCTCTTCTCCCAGCTATCCAGTCACAGATCCGCTCCACACTGCTCCGGAGCCTTTTATTGGATACTCCTGACCTGCTAGCTCCGGCCCATGGCTTTCTCAAGGTGCTCAATGAGAAAGCAGCAAAGTGAGTAATCTAAGAGCAAGAAAAAAAGAGTATTTATGGGTGAAGGACAAGGAATTGTGTGCATTGTGCATATAACTGCTACATCAAGCAGCCAAAAAGCTAGAAGATAATACTGAGCTGTTGGAGAGCTGATGAGACATATGTTTAAGCAGACTGCTGTATCAAAAGTAATAATTGTTTAATAAATTCTTTAGTTGTATGTGCCTGATTATTGCAAACTTATAAGCACCGGATCTAAAAATACTTTCTTTATGATTTCAAATTAAATTGTGATTTGAAAACAGGAGAAGCTTCAATTGCACAGATTTTGTGTTTGCTGCATTGTGCAATCTTTTCATAGACGTCGATGACACAACAGATTTTTTAATACAAAGTTATGTTTATCTTACTTTGCTGAAAATGTTTTGTAAAGATGTACTGATCAGACCTTTCCTTGCTTAGCTTTTCAGGTTTCTTTGAGGTCTGAGCTACTGATTCTTAGTTTTACCAACTTTTTTGGTTTCTGTTTCTTTAGGGATTAAAACATGAAAAAAAGTGTGCTGCAAGTCTTTTAATTAATTTTAGTAGTTTTTTTTAATCGCACACAAAATACTGAGATTATCACCATATATGCATCAAAGCATGTGTTTTAGTTTTTAAATCAAAATTTAAAAAGTGATCAAATCTGTTGCTGTTGGCTGCTGTTTATAGACCAAAAATGGAAGGAGTTCTTAGTTTTGATTATTTAAATTAATTGAAATGATAAACTGATGAAGGGAAAACTGGTTGATTAAAATTTCCACATTTGTTTGTTTTTTTTGTTGACAGAAATCCTACCTATGCCTCAAATCTTTCATAGGGTTTTTGATTTGATCACTTATCATTTTTGTTCACTTCAGGTATTAAATATTTGCAAAAGGCCATAGATTGCTGTATGCTGTACACTGACATTAAATCTGTTTATGTTTATAATTACCTAAAATATTTACTTACCTACTTACATGACAATTGGATGTTTCTTTCTCTTGTTATGGTTCAGACTATCAAACTGTCTCAGTTGTCATAAACTGAGGACTCACAGATTGGCATACTGAGGTGTTGCCAGCAGCTGTCACCTTTAAATTGGGTATTTCTGCAGGTCGGGAAATAAAACGGAGCTCTTCTCAGATTTGTCTGGCTTCCCGGTGCTGCAGGAAAGGATGAGCCAAATCCAGGCTGTCCTCTCTGAGATTCAAGCGCATCGCAAAGAGGTCCGTTTGGTGCTGAAGTCCCCTGCACTCGACTACACGACTGTTTCTGGACAGGAGGTACTCCCTGTATCTGTGTGTTTGTGAGATAGAGGAGGCGGAAGATGGGGGGAGATTAATTGGCCTTTTGGGTAAACATCCCAGCTGTTTGTGTGTGTCACATTTGAACAAGGCTGACGTATTATTTTGCCTGTCTACTCTGCTCTGATTTATCATCTCCTTTCTCCTCTGCTTTCAGTTTCTGATTGAGGTGAAGAACTCGCTGTCATCAATTGTTCCACCTAACTGGGTCAAATTAAGCAGGTCAGCTCACTTACTGCTGAAACATACAATCAAACACTTTTTATGGGTTTCCCTGCTGATTTTCCATTTTATAATTCCCTATGTTTCCAGAGCCTGAAAGTGCTTGTACTCAAACCACTTAGACCTAAATCAGGACCAAATACAGATGCTTCAAAACACACTTTGCATTTTCATTCTATTTTTACAAAAATGTTAAAAATAGCAGAGGAGTGCTAACACTTTGTTTGGCGTCTAAACCAGAGCTAGTTTAAGAACCACATGGCTAGGTTTCTCGAGGCCAAAACAGGTAAAATGTTGTTTTTTATTGCTTGAAAAGTCCAAATTTATTTATTTGTTTTCACAGTTTCACAGTGGCTTTGGGTTCCAGTTTTTTTAAGTTTTAAATCAGTTCAATTAAGAAGAAGAAGAATCAGCTTTATCGGCCATGTTTGTGTGCACAAAAAAGGAATTTAACTTTGGATTCACATGCTTACTGAGTACAGAAATTAAGGATCGAAATGTAAACTATAGACGAAATAAAGCTGTAGCTCTATCAGTGGCCTTGTCCAGGAAATAGTCACAGCTAAACACAGAAGCGCTGGACTAGGCATCTCTTCTGCGATTCTACATATATGAAGAAATACATACATTTGATGCAAATATCTTTCCATATTCTGAAAGATACTAGTGTCTCACCAGACGCAGCTCCTTTCCCGTTCTGAGAAATTGATGTTCTGATGTCGTCTGAAGAGGGAACCATCAGGGAAAAACATTTTGGCATATTTCTGTATAAACAGACAAGCAAGCTAGCAAACAACCCAGATTTGGTCAGTGCTTATGAGAAAATAAAATTGATTACTCCACCACATACCAAATCACTTTGTACTTTTTTACAATAGCAAAAAAACATTTTCAATATGGTAGGGAAAAAAGGTGATTGGTGCAGTCAAAAGATGTATTTAAGATGGGGAAACACAATATATAGGCATTAATATCTGTATTGGCTGATTTGGGTCATTTTTTTTACGTTTCAGTATCGCTCCAATAAGTAAAGCTGGGCTGATATTAACAACTGATGTTTATTTTAATTTTGTTGCCATTTGTTTTTGTTTGTGTTTATATATTATATAAGTAAATATGGGTTATTGACAATAACAGCAATATAATCTGATATTAGTCTTGGCTATATATATTCACATCGGTGCATCCATCAATTTTGATATACATATCTTTGCCCAAACTAGTAAAAATTTTTGTTATGTGTTCGTTTTATTTCTCCCAGTTAATGTATATTTGTGTTTAGGTAAAAAAAAGGGTAAAAAAATCGGTGGACAATAACCTTTAGCATCACTTCTGCCTGCCAGTCAACGCTGGTGTTATGCTACTACCTCAGCATAGACCATCATACAAGGATAGGAAATAACACCATGCAGTAGTCTTGAAAGTGAACTAAAAGAAAGAACTACAGAACATAACAAAATCATCAGAAGCATAACATCCAATATAGCTGTGATAGATAGTAGTTCTTGAACAATGTCTGTCTGATGCATTAATAAATAATAATAAACATTTTTGCACTAACATTGCTACTCAAATGTTTGTTGAAAATGAGATCTCTTAGCATCTACAGGAAATCTGTTATCAGTCCACGTCTGAGGATGTTTGCTGGCATTAATTTGTTTCAACAACACAGCCATTCCTTGAGTCATCACATTTTGCTGCAGGAAACGTTAATTGTTGCTGAACTCTTTTCCTCGTGAGGCCACTGGATTCCCAAAAGATTTGCAAGATGGGAACCAGAAAAAGAATCCACCCATCCCCACTTCTGGCTCTGTCTCCGTGTTTGGTCAAATCAATGTCTTTCCCTGAACTCAGTAGCAGTTAAGTGGAAAGTAAATACTCTTTGTTTTTATAGTTTCTTTACTGAAACTACTAACTTAAATGTGGCAAAAACCCCCAGACTACTTTTTTGAAAGTTCCTTTTTTAAAATGTCAAAAAATTGTAAATGTCGAAACGTTCCCCAAAATCCTGACAGTGTCTTGAAAAGTATTAACACTCCATAAACCTTTTATGTTTAGTAACTTTACAGTGTATTTTATTGGTGAATTAGAAATAGACCAACACTGAGAAGTGCAAAATTTATGAAGTAAAAGGATACATGAAAAATCTAAAAACAGTAGTGTGCATTTGTATTCACCCCCTTTACTCTGATGCCTGTAAATAAAATCCATTGCTGCTTTTTCAAAGTAGAGTCAGTAGAATGAAAGTGTTAAAAGTCAAAAAATGGTTGTTAAGAACACAGATTAATGTATGAAGCTCTGAGATATAGAGGAATAAACTTAAGATGCTCATATAAAACTGTTTAGCAAGATCGATTCATTGTTCCTTTTTTGAAGCAGGACTGTAATGCTTGTTGTCCTCCTTTTCCTCCTGGCTCCTCTGCAGCACGAAGGCTGTCAGCAGGTATCACTCCCCTTTCCTGGTTGAACGTTACAAGAAGTTGCAGCAGCTCCGAGAGCAGCTGCTGCTAGACTGCCAGAGCGAGTGGACCCAATTTCTGGGGTACGACAGAGGCAACTGCACACACACACACACACAATTATGAGGAATTCAAATGAAAAGCTGCTAAAACACATAACGGGTCTATAGTTCAGAGATATGCCTCCAAAGGTCTCAGTTTGCCAGAATTAGTCTGTTTAAGTCAAGCACCCTGTCAGTGCTGTCTGCTCAGAAACCTGTATGCACTAAGCAGACACTTGAAAATTATTTTTTTCTCTCTCTTTCCTTCTCTCTGCAGTCAGTTTGGGGAGCACTACCACACCATGAAAATGGCTATTAGTCACCTAGCAACCATGGACTGCCTCCTTTCATTGGCTGAGGTGGCTAAACAAGGGAATTATTGCAGGTGATATGCTCTTATCCTGACCATAAATATTGATGCATGTGCCTGAGTGTATATTCTGTGTGTGTGTAGGGGATTGTTTGTTTGTGTGTGTGTATATATATGTGTGTGTGTCTGTGTGTGGTGGGGAGGTCGTCCTGTGTCGTGTTCCATAGACTTCAACAGGCTGTATGTGGGCGTATGCACCGGGCTGAGCACTGTGCTCGGCCAGAACACCAACATATCTCCCACTCACTCACACACAAGCATCTTTATAGTGTCTATTTCTGCACATTAGATTTCAGCTTTTTCCTCTATCCACACTGTAGTACTGAATGTGTTTTTTAAGGCAGCTTCCTTTTAACCTCAGCTCACTTTAGATTTCTAACTTTTACTGTTATAAATGTGACATTCAGGTATAAAAGTTGATGGTAAAAGTCTGTTTGGAGTGTTCTGGTGCAGGAAAAGAAGGATGCATCTGCAAGCCTGTCAAAATAAATTAAGCCGTCTGGGGGAAAGGAAGACGTGCTATGAGACAAGCCAACTTTTGAAAGTCTCATAAGGCATGGAGCTTTCAATTCACTGGTCCATATGTATCTCAAATATGGTCATGAGATATAGATCATGACCAGAACATCCTGGATTAAAGTGGCTGAAATGAGTTTCCTTTTTAGGGTGGCTGAGCTAAGCCTTATCCATAAGGAGAGAAGCTTTGTCATCTTGGTGTAAAGCTTCTGCTCCTCTGCATCAAGAAGAATCAATTGAGGTGGTTAATGTATCTCAACATGATGCCTGATGGATGATCTCTTTATGAAGGTTTTCCAGGCATGTCCCACTAAGTCGAGACCTCAGGGTAGACCCAGAACAAACCAAATGGGTAGTAAATCCATGCTGGACTGGAAACACCTTGGCATTCCTCAGAATGAGCTGAAGAGGGATGTCTGGGTTTCTGTCCTGGACCTTCTACTTCCCTGACCCCATCTGGGACAGGTGGAAAATGGATGAATGAATTTGACATCCTGATGACAAAACATTGTCATTTTCTGGCTTTTTTCTACTTTAACATCTACCTTTTTTTCTTAATTACAAAAGTCTCAAAGAACTGTTTTCACTGCCAGCAATTAAACTACTGCGGTTCATTTTGGTATTCAGATATGCTTTATCAACATTTACAGGGACACCAGTGGCAGAATTGGTGGGATGCTTGCTGTTAAAACTTTGTACAACCCATTGTGAAAATAGGACAGTATTATCTCTTCTGTTATATTTCATATGGTTGGAGCATACAGCGAGAGGGATCTTTCATCAGTCCTCTTTGCACAGTCTCCATAGATTGTCCAGAGTCATCTTGTATGGTCTCTTCTCTACAGCCTAACACACAGATTCTATAGAGGGTCTAGATCTTTGCACTGGGATGGCCATGAAAGAAGGTTGATTTCTGTCTGCTGCACACTGTTAATGGTAAAAAAAATAATTGTTTCACTGTTTTTTTTTCTCCTAATCATAAAAACGTTTTAACATGTATTTATTGTCACCACTGAAGAACTGTACTAGATTGAACATTGCATTTTTCTAAAAAATAAATAAAATACTGTTAGTTTATGCTACTGCATTTAAAGAATTTAAGCGTATGTTTTAATCTTTACCTGGTTTGCTGACAGATTTGTCCACAACTGTGTAATCCTCTCAAGATAAGAGAATAAAAATGTCCTTTGGGAATATAATTTTTTTCTATATATTATGCTAAATTTTGCTCAAAATGTCACAATTCTGCATATATACTTGCTTTTCCGGGCTGATTCATGTGTAAACCGTGACCAGACAAACTTTGAGTTTGTAAAAAAGTGAATATAATCTCTTAAAAAAACAAAACTGGTAAAGTTTGTGCCTAAGTTGTGTTTATATTATGTGTGGATGTCGCTAACCGACTGCTCTCTGTTCAGGCCAAAGGTGTGTGAAAATAAGCACCAGATCATGATCACTGATGGCAGACATCCTGCAATAGATTTATTGATGGGGGAGAACAGCCAGTATGTCCCCAACAACACTACATTACAGGTACAAACACACACGGACATATTCAAATAGCTCGGAGACAAAGAGCTTTGCACGACACGCTCACTCACACATACCCACACACACCGACTTCCTAGCTTGGTGCTCGAGTGGGCGTAGGTTAATCTTGCAACAGAAGCACAAGGCAGTGGGAAGAGAAGCCAAGCTTTTTCAGTCCACCCACCGCCTCAGCTGTGTAAGCATGCAAATATCTCATTCTAGTCACAGTTGATGTCGTCTTCTCCTCTTTGTGTTTGTTTCAGCGTGACGGCAGGAGAACTATGATAATCACGGGGCCCAATATGGGGGGCAAGAGCTCCTACATCCGCCAGGTCGCTCTAATCT
Source organism: Crenichthys baileyi (assembly GCA_036173005.1). Taxonomy (NCBI): domain Eukaryota; kingdom Metazoa; phylum Chordata; class Actinopteri; order Cyprinodontiformes; family Goodeidae; genus Crenichthys; species Crenichthys baileyi. The sequence goes on along the minus strand of JAHHUM010002033.1, from coordinate 969,543 downwards.
GTGTTATGGCTCAGATAGGCTCGTACGTTCCTGCCTGTGAGGCCTGTCTGAGCGTACTGGATGGTGTTTATACCAGGTATCTCCACAAGCTCACACACACACATGGTTGCCTGCTTGCTAGGTATTGGATATTCTTGAGTGGAATAGTTTAATACAATCCAGAAACCAAAAGTAGTATTACTGACTTAAAAGAACCTCATTGTATCCTCCGCTTAATGACATATTAAAAAAAACTAATGCAAATATTCTTGCATATTTGTTTCTAAACAAATCGATCTGAAAATTGTGAAATATCTAGGTTTTTGTTACTTAAATGTATTTATCTTTGTCTCTTTTTTTAACAACTTTTTCCACTATTATATATAATATATTTATAATATAATATTATATATATTATATATAAAATTTTAAAATTTATATATATATTTTATAAAATTATCCTGTACAACTCAACTAAAAACTTATTGGTTTCATAGCAAAAACTAATCCTGCTATTGTTGATGTCTTTCTAAAGCTGGCTCTGGACAACTCTTGATTATTAATTTGACTCCTCTGTCAGAAATATTACTATGGGCATCTGGCTGTGGCTAGTTGTAAGAGTTTTTTTGTGAAGGTCTCTTTGCTTTTACCAATTGTACCAAGGTAATGGAAAAAGGGGGAAAAAGGAAAAGGGGAAGGGGGGGGGGGGGGGAAAAGGGGAAGCCCCGCCTCCACGGCGTTTAACATTGCTGTGTTACATTGTCACATTAAAGTAGTCTTCGTTTTATGATAAAAATAAGAAATGAATTAATACTAATACATAAATGGTAAAAAACATAAATAAATCAAATACAAATAATGTTTATATTATTGTACATGCAGGAAATTTGGTATATTATATTTTTTTTATGCATAAAAAGAATCCACGGGGAATTTTTCTGGAACAAGTCCACCAAACTTTTAAAAAAAAAAAACATTTTAAGTGAGGTGTTAAAACTTTCCGAAAACACTGCTCTGTTGTTTTCATGGTGGGTTTTTTTTTGTGTGTTTTGGGGAAAAAGGTTGGCTCTGAACAGCTTTTTTGTTTAATCACTGATTAGGATGTCATTTAATACACGTCCGCCTGCATGTATTCAGAAACCGGGGTGTCCTTTTTTTTTTTTTCAGCCTTTGGCATAGTTTTGATTTGTAAACGTAAAATATATTTCATTTGACCCTCCGGGCCCTTGTGGCTTATTTTTGTGGTTGCTCTTTAGTTTTATTTAATTTTTTCCCTACACTACTCAGGAAAAACCTTCTCTCATGGCCATTTTTAGTGAAAAACTCGTTAGGTAAAATGAGCCCTCTCACCCCGACATACCTGCTAAGGCAGGGGGTGGAAAAAAATAGGTACCAGTACAGAAAAAAACAGTAATAGAATTGCTGGCAAAGCGGCCCGAGTGGAGTGGAGCCGGCTGGAATAGAACAAGTGGAAAAGGACCATAACTCACCATACTACTCACACCTTTACCTTTCTTCATTAGTTTATTAGTAGCTAATTATTTATAAGGACAGTGGTGAAGGAGAAGACCACTCTCCGCCTGAACGTCTCATACATCTAATCTCAGTTTCTCTGCCTGTGACACCACTGAGTTTATTTTTAGGTCTGACACTCAGACAAATCCCCGTCTAATCCATTTTATTGCTTACCACAAAGAAGGTGTGTAGCAGGAGGAATAAAATGAACAAGAGTTTTTCGGTGCTTCTGACTATTGTTCCATCTCGGTTCCATACAGCTCGATTTAGCTCACACTGTCAGACAAACTCTTAGACAAAGCTTTGGTGCTGCAAGGTTTTTTTTTTTTACTATTTTATTATTATTCCTATTATGATGAGAGCAGCTATAAGCCCTCCAGTCTTCCCTGCATATCAGTATAGAGTGCAGGCCAATATCTGGTCTCCTTTATTCTGCCTTTCTAGCACTCTGTGATTAGATGTAATGGCTTGCAGATGTGTGTAATTGTCTTTTTTGTGTGTTTAAGCGTGTTCTCATTTATTAACCCGATGGGAGCCAGAGATTGTGAGTGGTATGTGTTCACACTCAAGCTTTTAAAGTAACATCTTGGGTTTTGAGTTCCATTTTGGGATTGTTAAAGAGTAACCAAATCCCAAATCAACTTCTTTTGCAGATAAACTGTATAAATTGGGGCTTAATTGTGCTATCTTTACTTTGCAATTTTTTACGTTTTCATGTAAACTTGTTTAATTCTACAATATTTGTCCTAACACTGTCTAAGCGCTGCTCTCTTTGGGTTGAATGGTGGCTACTGCAGTTGAACTTTTCAATTGGTTCACTTTGGTGGTGTTTTTCTTAATTTATCTGGGGTTGGGGTTATGCTTTCATATAGGATTTAGTTACACTTTAACTTATACTAGCTGGTTCTCATGTCTGCAAGTATCGTGTTTAGGCTGAATACGTTGACATTTGAAGGTGTGGAGTTTTCTTTGAGAACTGAAGAAAAACCTTGAGTACACATATTTAATTTAATAAAAATTACTTTTAAGTCTCCCGGGGTATTGCTGTTGGAACATAAAATTTTACTTTAAATTTACATCCAAAGCAACATAGAAACACGTGAGAGACACGGGGTTGGAGGGTGTTCAGTGTCTTGCCTAAGAGCGCTGGTGGTGTAGGGGTTAAGCGCGCGACCACATACAGAGGCTATAGTCCTCGAAGCGGCTGTCCCGGGTTCGAGTTCTGGACCCGGCGACCTTTGCCGAATGTCTCCCCCTCTCTTTGCCCCTCCTTCCTGTCTACCTAGTATCAAAATAAAGGCCTCTAGTGCCGAAAAAAAAAATATATATATAAAAAATTAAAAATTTATAAAGAAGCTGCCTGAGTGAGAAATGTCCAGGATGCCACCCTGATAGTGCATTTGCACTTGCAGAGGTTGGACAATGAAACTGAAACACCTGTCATTTTAGTGTGGGAGGTTTCATGGCTAAATTGGACCAGCCTGGTAGCCAGTCTTCATTGATTGCACATTGCACCAGTAAGGGCAGAGTGTGAAGGTTCAATTAGCAGGGTAAGAGCACAGTTTTGCTCAAAATATTGAAATTCACACAACATTATGGGTGACATACCAGAGATCAAAAGAGGACAAATTGTTGGTGCATGTCTTGCTGGCGCATCTGTGACCAAGACAGCAAGTCTTTGTGATGTATCAAGAGCCACGGTATCCAGGGTAATGTCAGCATACCACCAAGAAGGACGAACCACATCCAACAGGATTAACTGGGGATGCAAGAGGAAGCTGTCTGAAAGGGATGTTTGGGTGCTAACCCGGATTGTATCCAAAAAACATAAAACCACCGCTGCCCAAATCACGGCAGAATTAAATGTGCACCTCAACTCTCCTGTTTTCACCAGAACTGTCCGTCGGGAGCTCCACAGGGTCAATATACACGGCCGGGCTGCTATAGCCAAACCTTTGGTCACTCATGCCAATGCCAAACGTCAGTTTCAATGGTGCAAGGAGCGCAAATCTTGGGCTGTGGACAATGTGAAACATGTATTGTTCTCTGATGAGTCCACCTTTACTGTTTTCCCCACATCCGGGAAAGTTACGGTGTGGAGAAGCGCCAAAGAAGCGTACCACCCAGACTGTTGCATGCCCAGAGTGAAGCATTGGGGTGGATCAGTGATGATTTGGGCTGCCATATCATGGCATTCCCTTGGCCCAATACTTGTGCTAGATGGGCGCGTCACTGCCAAGGACTACCGAACCATTCTTGAGGACCATGTGCATCCAATGGTTCAAACATTGTATCCTGAAGGCGGTGCCGGTATCAGGATGACAATGCACCATACACACAGCAAGACTGGTGAAAGATTGGTTTGATGAACATGAAAATGAAGTTGAAAAATCCCATGGCCTGCACAGTCACCAGATCTAAATATTATTGAGCCACTTTGGGGGTGTTTTGGAGGAGCGAGTCAGGAAACGTTTTCCTCCACCAGTATCACGTAGTGACCTGGCCACTATCCTGCAAGAAGAATGGCTTAAAATCCCTCTGACCACTGTGCAGGACTTGTATATGTCATTCCCAAGACGAATTGATGCTGTATTGGCCAAAAAAGGAGGCCCTACACCATACTAATAAATTATTGTGGTCTAAAACCAGGTGTTTCAGTTTCATTGTCCAACCCCTGTACAGGGGATTGACAATAAATGGAAGAAAGTAAACTTTTTTTATATAGCACCTTTCACAAGTCAAAAAATACAAAGTGCGTTACAATCAGAACAGGCATAAAAACACAAGATAGAACATTAAAGAAAATAAAAACATGCATATGCATGATGTTATATGCATGAATATAACATCATACAGCTTTTGCCCTTTGCAAATAATTAGCTTGCAGCAGAAGATTTCAAGAATGTACACACCATTGTCAGGTTTTGACGCGTTATTATGATGTACACTTTTTTATGGTAAGTTTTATTCCCTCTAAATGTATATCTCAGACATGTTAAAAACCCAGTGAACATTTCTTTATTGCAGTAGATTCCTGTGGCAGTGGGCTTTACATCACTGCATCCATCGTTTTGCATTTCACTTGGTGATATAAAGCTTGGATGCAGCTGCTCAGCCATTAGAACCTTTTCCACGAAGCTCTCCTTGCACTGTTCTTGAGCTAATCTAAAGGCCACATGAATTTTAGAGGTCTGTAGCTATTGATTGGGCTTTAAAAGTAAATAGTTTTACATTATATTGGGGTCAATTGCATCTTTATGAAATCTTTAGAGGTAAAACAGCGTAGAGTTTTACCCTGGTGTGCCGGAGTTTTCCTTAGTTTTTTAGTTCACAGTTTAATTTGGGATGTAAATGTTAGTAATGTCTTTATCTCAGGAACGATTGATAATTTCCAAAGGTGAAACACACCCAAATCATGTATCTGCTGTCATCTCCTCTCCTCTGTTGCTTAAGTGATCATGTCAGTGTCTAATTAGATTATTGTTGCTCTCTCCATCAGAGGTTATGATGCTGAGGCAAATCTGTCGGGATGATAAGCGCTCAATCAGTTCCTATGCTCTGTCAGGCATAATAGACGGAGCAGCTGGAACTGCCTTGTCACATAAGAAGGAGACAAATGTAAATTAGAGATGTGAGGTGATTTTTGTGTATGTGTGTTTTAGGGGAATGATCAGACATTTTGGGCTAGAAGTAATGGGATGGTGCATTGATGCCTAACATTAAATCCTATCTGGGCTGATCCAGATGACTGATTATAAATGAGGACAAAGAGAATAATCTGGATTAAAATTGTGTGAGTCTTATCATTTTTCTGCCCTGTCTTCTTTCAAATAGTAATATGTCTTTTATGGCTGACAGGGTGTGTGTTTGTTTTATGTTGGCTGACAGATGTAGTTGTATGTGTATGTATACAGCTGCTTTGCTTGCTTCTCAGTATTGAGTCCTGAAGGTTACAGAGCACATTCTTTTATGCCTCCATGGTTGTTATGGAAACAGCAAGAGGAAGCGGGATGTAAAACTCTGTTTTAAAACAACCTTTAATTGACAATGCCTTCTGAGCTGTGATTAGACCTTCCTCTGGTGAAATCTCTTGCTTGCATTTAGAAAATGACTTGTTTCTTGTTTTGGAGTTCAAAAATCATGGTCAGTATCTAGGAATGTGATTGCAGCAAACAAATGTTGGTCCTTGCTCTGCTGCCAAGAAGTCTGTGGTTAACACAAACACCTACAGGAGCTAGTGGGTGTTGTACGCATTTAGAAAAAAAGGTATCTACTCTACACCAACTGATTCATTTGAGAGTTTTTATAGAGTTGTAGTATTACCCTGGCTGTGCTTTTTGGCAAGTGATATAGATGTATGCTTAGGCCTTTTCCATTTTATCAGACACGTATGTGTAAATCACACTGTTTTTATTTCACAAATGTGTGTGTTTTTTTTTTTAAATCACACGCCATTAAAATTTGCAGAAGATCTCCAGAATAGCGACACAAAGACTTCAGAATATAGTGCAAGACCTTGTTTATAGTTCATTGACACTGTAATTATTTAAAATATAATTTATTAGATGTTATTGTTTTATTTATTGATGTTTGTCCTTTTATGGTGATCATTTTCCATGGACTACTAGGCAGTATTTTTGGGAAACTTAAAAAAATTTTCTACTTCTGCATAGAAAAGAAAAACAGGTGCTAAACAGGTGCTCTTTGTGTGTAACGTGTATTTACAAGCGATTAGGTGCCTTGCAGAAATATTCATACCCCTTTTAACCTTTTTACATTTTGACAAGTTAAAGCAACAAACTTTGAAATAAATATATTTTGCTAGGATTTTATTAGACCATAGGATAGTGCATAATTGTGAAGTGGAAAGAAAATGATGCACAGCCTGTCGAAATTTACCAAATTTACCAAAGCAAATCGTTAAGAGCTTGCCATTGGATAATTACACTACTATATGAATGATTATGTTCGAGCTGGCAACAAGTTATTTAAACCAAACTGATGCAGTCAGTCGCTTCTTATTTCTTAAGCAACTGTTTTGGAAGACACGTCGTGTGCTCATGGAAAGAAAGTTAGTCTGTTTTTTAAGGGTCAAATTATTGCCATGCAATAAACCTTGCAGAAAACAAATGAGGAGAGTGCTGGAAATACTAGAGTGGGTTAAGAACTGCCCAACGGTTTATGGACAACTGGAAGAATAATAGGGATAGTGATCATGATTTGAGATCACTTACAACTGGTTCATATGGCAGGATTTGTATGCCTATCTTCCCCTTCCAACATGCCCCTATCATTGTGGCTTTTAAGATAATCTTTTTCAGATATTTCTGCTGTGTGTGGGGTGTTAAGCGTGATCTAGTCTGCTCAGAAGGATGTCGGGACTGCTCCGACCTCAAATCGGGGACATTCAACATTTTGGATTGTCTTGGCTGATATCCTACTGCGTGGAGTGTTCCTTGAAGGACAAATTAGCAGGAAACCTGTTGAACGTGAGTTGTAGCCAATCAGAAAGCGGGGCGACTTGAACACAGAGGGGAATTAGTCTGAACTCACGTTTGAAAAGGGTTTTGCAAGATTTCCCATCTGAAATCTGAATCTCTGAGTGAAATCTGTTTATGTGCAATGTGTTGTGCACAGGTGGCTGTACACCACACACTGTAGGACCAAAACTGTTATATCTATGATGGTCATGTGTTTTTGAAAATCAAACAATAATTTTAAAATTATGCCCTGTGAATCAGGCATTAAATGTTTGGTAAAATCAAATCTTAACGCCAGCAGCAGAACTCACAGCTAAGTTCAATAGTTGAAGTGAGAGCATTTCCAAGGCCACAATGTGAAGGGAACGTAAGGGATCGGTACTAAACAGCTATGAAGCCTCAAGAAAACCCAGGATCAGTGAAGCTAATCAGGAAAAAGGCTTCAATTAGTCCAGATTTACCTCAATTTAGAGTGGTTGGCGCATGATGTGATACACCCTGTAGGGGTGCAAGCCTGTAGAGGCATGCTATGACCTGGGGTTGTGTATACCAAGGCTTTTCATTCAGTCTGACTGGGGTTTAGTTGTTTGGCAAAAATAATGGGCAACATCCATGATCTCTAATTGTGCAAAAAGGATGGAGACATACCCCAAAATACTTTTAAAGTTTACGTTTGTAACAAGACCAAATGTAAAAAAAATGTTTAGCTAGTATGAAAACCTTTGCAAGGCACTGTACCACCAGCTAAATGTATATTTAACTCTCTCCTATCTTTTTAGCTCACTGGGTGCTGTTATATTAGACTTTGATATTAAATCTTGCTTTCATTGATCTAATGGCAAATACTGACCAAATTCTGTAGTTGTTTTGCCATCTCCAATCAGTCTGTCCATTATCCTATCTCTGACACTACCAAGGCATTTTTGTCCATACAATAGCTAAACAATAAATGGCACCATTGCCCAATGTGACCTCCATCAGGCCACTGACATGAATGTCTCTTACAAACTTATTAGAAACAGACTTCATGAGGGTGGCTTGAGGGCCCGATGTCCTGTACTAGGCCCTATGCCAACTGCCTGAGAACACCAGAATTGGCAGGTTCAGCACTGCTGCCCTGTTCTTTTTAAAAATGAGAGCAGGTTCACTCTGAGCTCATGTAAGAGACGTAAAAGGGTCTGGAGAAACTGCGGTGAACGTTATGCTGCCTGCAAAATTGTTCAGGATGACCTGTTTGGTAGTGTGTCAGTGTTGGTCTGGGGAGTCAAATCCATGGGGGGACACACATACCTGTACAGGATAAACAATGTTACCCTGGCTGCCTTTAGGTATCGAGATATAATCCCTAGACCCATTGTTAGACCCTTTGCTGGTGCAGTGAGTCCTGGGTTCCTACTGTGCCCGATGATGCCCAGCCTCATGTGACAAGAGAATGCAAGCAGTTACTGGAGAATGAAGGAACAGATACCATTGACGCTCCCCTGACCTAATCCAAGAGAACATCTCTGGGACATCATGCTTAGGTCCATCCGACGCCACCAGGTTGCACCTCTGACTGTGCAGGAGCTCAATGATGCCCTGGTCAGGATCTGGAAGAAGATGCCTCAGTACACCATTCATCTTCTTATAAGGAGCATGCCCCAACGTTGTCAGGCATACAAGCACATGGGGCCAAACAAACTACTGAGTACCATTTTGATTCCTGTTACTAGGCTGCTACATCATCATAATCATTTTTATTTACATCAATTGATGTGGCATCCTTTTGTTCCTAACACATTACCCGTTCCATTTCAGTGTGGATATCCTGCTTGATTTTTTTTTTTCAATTGAGATCTGATGTGTTTTCAAAGTGTGTTGAGCAGTGCATTTTCTCTACGTTGGACCAGTCCCTGTGAGCCACTGAAATGGTTGTGAGTGAAAATTCCAGGAGACCAGCAGTTTCTTAAATAGTCAGGCCAGCCTTCTTGACACAAACAACCGTACCACATTCAAAGTCACTGAAAATCCACTTTCTTTCCTGTTCTTCTACTTGCTTTGAACTTCAGCAAGTAGTCTTCACCACGTCCAGATGCCTGAATGCATTTAGTTACAACCATGTGATTTGCTGCAACGTTGTGAACAGGTGTACATAATAAAGTGGCCATTGAGTATAAATGCAGGTTTGAATGAAAAACAATCTAACAGATTCTTCTGACAGGTTACTTGTTCATGTAAAGGTTTGGGTCATTCACATACAAAGTATGGACATATTTAGCAAATCAAATTTGGCTAAACATGTTTTCTCAAGATGTGTGAGATGTTGACTAATGGAGAATGTTTTGAGAATCGGTGAGTTTCTGTGAGGAGGACGGACTCATGCAACCCACCAGGGCACCCACTTGGTGGAGAGTTGCTGTGTTTTCCCCTGAGCATCCCTTCACCAACAGACAGACTCTGGCGTCAGTTTCTGTTTAAACGTTCTGCCTTCCAGTGTTCCAGAGTTCCAGGGCTGCATTCAGGCACAGCACATGTGAATGAAATGCAGCAGCACGCCTGCCACACCTCTTTCCTGTAAGACTTGTGTGGTGCAACCATGGTAACGCCTGTTGGCGGTTCATTCACAGAAATAGATAAAAGTCAATTCAGATAAGTCAAACCTCTGACTGTCTGCTTTCACAGGACCAAATGAGTGCTTGAAAAGGTTTTAACACCTGGGATGAATCAATATGTTGGTGTCCTATCACTAATCTGAAAACAGTTGTTCATTTAGACTTAGTCTTTTTCACTTCTTTGGTATCTCTCACTGGCCGTCAGATCCATGTAAAATCGCCAACTATACAATATACTTATATTCATTGCACATAGAATAAAATATTTCAAGCCTGCAGTATTTGAATGTATCCATTAAGCGTGTGGATTCTCCCACTGATTTTCTGCCAGCTGTTATCTACAAGGAGGCATTTGGGTACATTCTGTTCCTAAAAGAATCTCCTCGTGTGTGTGTGTGTGGAAATTTTCTGTGCTAGTTTTTATTTTACGCTCTAAAAAAACATACAGTATCTACATTGCTCTAAAAAATATTTGTCCCCAAAAATATTTCTTCTGTTTTTGTTTTTTAGTTGTCCTGTACCATTCCACTTTAATTATGCAGCACATTAAATCAGCAACAAGGCTAACCAAGGTGTAGTACAATAAAACGAACAAGCAGATGACACAAATTAAAATACCAAAAATCAGCAGAGAGGGGGCGTGGCGGTGAAGCGAGGCCCATTTTCAGGAGTTTCAGTCGTGGAAAATCATTTTAAAATGTATTCGGAAGTGAGCAATGAAAAGAAATGTCTTCTCTTTTGCCTGTAAAAGTTAAAGATCAGGGTGGAACATTTTTAACCTGTTGCAGACGTGCAACAGAGGTTTGACTGATTCCGTAAAGAAGCGCATTACACTAGTCAAGGCCGGATGTTATGAAAGAATCAACTAAAGTCGCAAGGTTTTTTGTAGACAGTGTGCTCCAATTCAGACAGGTGCCTCAACTTAAAAAAGCAGGATTTTACAATTATATTAACCATTTATCTTTATATACTTCCATATTAGTGATGGAAATTGTTTACAGGTCATTAGGTATTAGGTAATTGAGCAAAAAAAACAAAAACAAAACACAACCCTTGTTAAATTATAGACTAACTGTTATCAACCACATTTTTTATTTCAATATCACCAACTATACCCAGGCTTGGATACTGTCGGGTTCTATTCAAGTTATTTCTTGATTCTACTGGTCTGTCTGACAACATGAAGCAGATACACATTATTCTCAGATCTTAACAAAAAAGTTAAGAACAGAGGAGAAACAAAGTATTTGACTTTGACATCTCTGTAACTATCAGGATTACACAGATGTCAGAATCAACTTTATCCGTCAACTTTGTGCACACAAACAAGGAATTTCACTTTGGTTCCACTTTGCTGTCAATGAAGCCATTTTAAACATTTCACAAGGGAAATTAAATTAATATTTTTTTTTATGAATATGTACACTGCAAGTCAAAAGTTGAGACACACCTGCTTAATCAATGGTTTGGCTTTATTTTTATTCCTACTTCTCGGACCTCTTTCAAGATCAAAATGCCAAATGTTTGGAATCACAGCAAAGGGGGGGCTATTTTGAAGAATCTAACATTTAAAACATGGCAGGAGTTATTTCACAAGTTTTTGTTTGCTACCTAATTATATGTACTTTTGTTTCATAGTTTTGGTGTCTTCACTCTGTATCTACAATGTAGAAAGTAATTGAAATAAGGAAAAGCCATTAAGAAGCCATGACCTTATGTGTCTTCCTTCATGGAATGTTTTCAGTTTTAGATCTATGGCAAGATGCATTATCTTGAAAAATTATGTCATCATCTCCAAACATCCTTTCAATTGATGGGATAAGAAAAGTGTTCAAAATATCAAAGTAAACTTGTGCATTTATTGAAAATGTAATGACAGCTATCTCCTCAGTGCCTTTACTTGACATGCAGCCCCATATCATCAATGACTGTGGAAATTTGCATGTTTTCTTCAGGCAGTCGTCTTTATAAATCTCACTGGAACGGCACCAAACAATAGTTCCAACATCATCACCTTGCCCATTGCAGAGTTGTGATTCATCTCTGAATATGACTTTCATCCACAGTCCACAATTGCTTTTCCTTAGCCCACTATAACCATGTTTTCTCCTGTTTAGGTGTTAAGGATGGCTTACATTTAGCTTTTTTTGTATAAATCCTATTTCCTTTAGGCGGTTTCTCACAGTTTGTGACCAAACTGTTAGAAAAGACAATATGTTTGTTTTCAAGACATATTGCTTTAAGTTTTCTGTCTTGACGTTTTGATGTCTTCCTTGGTCTACCAGTAGGCTTGCCTTTAACAGCCTTCCCATATTATTTGAACTTGGTCCAGATTTTGGACACAGCTGACTGGAAACAAACCTTTTGCAACACTGCGTGATGATTTGCCTTCTTTAAGAAGTTTGATAATCCTCTTCTTTGTTTCCATTGACATCTTTCATGTTGGTGCCATGATTCATGTCAGTTTACTTGCTGCAACAGCTCTCCAAGGTGGGATCATTCCTTTTTAACTGCAGACTAACAAGCAGATCTAATCTGAAGCAGGTGTTAGTTTTGGGAATAAAAATTTCCAGGGTGATTCAATAATTTTTTCTCTCTGCTTGCGCTAAAACAGTGACTGTTACTGACAATGTTTTTTTTCTTGGTTTGTTTCTTGGTGTGTTTCTTAAAACCAGAAAGTTGCCACTTAGAATGACTGTAGTTTTGTGTCATGTCTGTGATCTTTATTTTTTTTCAACAAAATTAAACAACTGAATGAATATCCTCCGAGACTGGTGATTCCATAACTTTTGCCAGGGGTTGTAGAAGATGACCAGCAGTTCCTGTCGAACATCTTGGGTTGCTGCAGGAAGTGCAGTCTCTACTTGGCCTGGGAAATTGATCATTGTATTTGCTTAGGTTACTAAGGTGATACTTACTCCTTTTTTCTGATATTAAAATTAGTTGGATGATCTAAAACGCCAACAAAAAGCAGAACTCTTTGTGGAGGCAAACACTTTTTTCAGATCACTGTTAATTGTTAGGAATGAAAATAAATGCCTGGTTGCTTATTGCTTGCTTTACCCTGCTAAATGAGTCGTGGCGATGAAGAAAGACATTAATCAAAGCTGGTAGGATGCCTCATAAATAATATTGCTGGATTTGTTTTTTTTGTTTTTTTAGGTTTTGCATCAGTTATGACAAACGTATCATAAACATATTGCATAAAAGTTTTTTACCCTCAATGATTTCATTTCAGAGATCCTTCAATAATGGCTATAGTGGATAAGTAGATCATTATTAGACTGTTGATGCCAGCAGATTATTTTTTGTTTGGTGACATTTGTTGTTGACCTTGTCAGCAGTATTTGATGAAGTGATACTCTGAATATCTGGGAACTAGATAGACTTGTCTGAATTCAGCCAATTTGCCATAAGCTTTTCTTTTTTTACCTGATATTCAGAATGGGTGCTTCGGATAACATATTCAAAGGTCGCAGCACGTTCATGGAAGAGCTGATGGAGGCCTCGGAGATCATTTCTCATGCAACTGAACGCTCGTTGGTCATCCTTGATGAACTTGGACGGGGCACGAGCACTCATGATGGGATCGCCATCGCCTACGCTACCCTGGAATACTTTATCAGAGATGTAAGTTGGTTTTTATTGCTGTTCATGACTAAGAACAACACAATGGTGGACCATGCCACTTAATCATTACGATAACTGCCTTTTTGATGTCATTTGTGTGCATACAAAATTTCATTGCAAATAGGTATACAGGATTTTTGCATCGAGTTAAGCCCCCAAAAAACCCTTCGGCAATTGAGCACCTCAATAAGTAGACATACAGAGAAACTTGAGCAAAAAAGGTAATATGTAGAGAGAGAGGAAGATGTCATAGCAATGGAAAGAAAATTAAATAAGTGATCCTTGGATATCCAAGTATTTTGTGTTATGTACAATTTTGTTCTGCTTCTCTTTAAACCATATCTATATGTCTGCTATGCGGCTCATAATCAAATGTATTTATAATTGCACACATAATACTGTAATTATTTGTTATTTTCCTTTTATCAAAAGACATAATTAGAAGTGGAATATTGTTCTGAAAAGCCAAAAAACAGATACAATTTGAGAATTATTTATACTTACTGCCCTTGACAGTGAATCAGTGAAATAATCAAGGACCATCTTTGAGCGTACTTATGAGAATCCAAATTTATACTTATTGGTTGTTTATGAAGTGTTTCCTGCTTCTTTTTCTCAGATTTTGTAACAATGGTAAGTACAGAACAGGACTGCACCATATAATGGAGTGCTACTGGGATACATTTTTATTGCTCTTCTCTTTCTCACCTGCCACCAAGAGCTGTGTCAGGTGTAAGCACCTGCTGCAGTGAGACCTCACTGGCATGCTAAGCACAATTATGACACTTGAAATATAGCTGCCAACAAATATTGTGTTCTGAACTGTCCTTTGTAATACTAATATTGCTCACCCTGGTATTGCAGTGACAATTTCTTTGTGGTAAAGGTTGCCATGAGATCTCGCAATTTTAAAATGCCACAATATCTTTCATCAAAGTGAATCTGGTGAAATAAGTCTAAAGGTGCGGTTCTGCAACAGGAACCTTTTCCAGAAACCTGGGTAGTTTTCTGAGGCCTATTTACTATAGCCGTCATTCCTCTGCATTTACCAGGTCTAAATCAGGGTTCCAGGATAAAAACTTTACCTTAGAAAATGTTTCTGGTAAGGAGGTGTACTACTTACTGGATGAAATCTGAACTGTAAGTGGAGTTTTGTGTTTGGCGGGTGCTAAGCATTTCTTACTAGTTCAATATTGCCAGCATCTTGTTTCAGCTACCTTCGAGGTTAAACTAGTAGTAGTACTGGAAATATTCTGTTAAATGTCATGTTAAATATTAGTGTTTTATAGTGTTTAAATTGTTGAATAGAATTAGACATCCTTTGTGGAAATATTAATAAAGCGTGGACCTTTGCTTTCAGCGTGTGTAGATGCGGAGAGAGTATAGACTCTTCAGAGCCATTTTGAAGGGAATTGTGGAAAAGTTTCACAGCATTTATTTTCTGAGATACAAATTAAACTAATCACCAGGATGGCTGATCAGATTTTACATTTGAATGGAGCAGACACATTGCAGCATGTAGAGTGACTACATATGTTACAAAGTGTAATCGCTGTAACAGTATCAGTTATTGTTTTATTGCTGCAAACTGGCTTGTATTTTTGTAACCGGAACTCCGGTTTACTGCACACATTTTGGATTTGGGATCAGTCAGTCATTTTCTATACCGCTTCTTCCATATTGGGTCGCGGGGAAGCTGGTGCCTATCTCCAGCAGTCTATGGGCGGGAGGCGGGGTACACCCTGGACAGGTCGCCAGTCCATCGCAGGGAAACACAGAAACAACCATGCACACACTCATTCACACACCTAAGGGCAATTTAGAGTGACCAGTTAACCTAACAGGCATGTCTTTGGACTGTGGGAGGAAGCTGGAGTACCCGGAGAGAACCCACGCATGCTACCAACTGTGCCACCGTGCAGCCCGATTTGGGATCAATTAATTTTTTCTTTTTTATGCTGCGTTCCATTTGTACTCAAAAGTCAGAATTTCAACTGGAACACCCGCCAGAGTCGGAGTTACAAGTCGGTAAGTCGGTGCAACACGACCCGGTCAAATTTTTCTCTTTGGAGTAGCTTTATAAAAGAATCTCAAGGAAATGTACCTGGATTAGACTGCACAATTCTAGGACAACATGTGATATGTGATAATCTCTGTGGATGTTGTGATAACCATGTGACTTGAAATAAATACACAGTATTAATGCCTTTTTACTTTTGGATATTAGTAAACTTAGACCCCAGAAACTGAGTAGTCTATTCAATTATTAGTGAAAAAAAAATCTTCTGGATTTTACAATCTTACCTCCTCTTTACCTTCTACATTGTTTTTATGCTGCCTTTAACACGAAATGTCACCAAATAGCTCAAAGGCATAGAGAGACTGAATGCATGGTACAGTTGGCTAAAACTTCTAGCAGTCCAAGTAGTTCATTGCGTTATGCATATTGCATAAAGTAATATTGCGATAATGCTAATTTTACATTATATTGTGCAGTCCTAAACTGCAATTACTGAAAAACACTACAGTGTGAAAAGTGAGTACTTTGGGAATTGTTGTCCTCTGCATCTTTAGGGTGTGGCACAATGGCTCTAACCACATTTTGGGGGCATTAAGGCACAAGACTGTGAGAATGAAAATTAGAGTTCGTCTTGTCTGTACTGGTAATGTCAAGTAAGTCATCACCTAAATGTGTGGACAACTTAAACTAATTTGGTGTTTGTTGTAAACATAGAGAACTTGATACAATTTTTTAGCTCAAGGTAGTGTTCAGATACACAGATACAATCCAATCCAGATACACAGCAGTTAATTTTTCTCAACTCCTTAGACTACAGAACATACTTCAGAGACGTGCAGATTTGTTTGCTCTTTAAACATCGTGTGAAACCTCCTCTTCAATATCTGACCAATGCGCTGATCATCATAGTTATTTAATATACAGTTTAAGGTTTGCCTCCTATGTATTCTGTTAATGTAATAATTATTAATTATTAATAATTAATTAATAATAATTAGAGAGAAGTGTAACTTTTACACTTGCTTTAGAGAGAGGACCCCTTCTGTTCTTAACTACTGTTTAAGTCAAAGCTTATGTTGTATAGATTTGTTAATTTCATCCATATTGCTTACCCACCTGAGGTATACTTTATTGATTATACAGGGATACTATGTGATATTTGTTTATAATGAGAGACTGATTATGTGCCTGCAAGTAGTCTTAAAGAAATACTCACAATTTTCCTGAAATATCAAATAATTGAAAACATCTTTACATGAATACTCCAGATGTTCTATGGTGTTGGGATCTAAACAGTTGGTCGGTCTGCCTGTGGTATTAGTTTCCTCTATGCTGCAGTCGCTCTAGGGAGAAGGGATCTGCCAAATGAGATGTTCGAAAATGACCCGAGGGAGCATGCATTTAATCTTGGATTTGAAGCATTTAGTTGTTTTAGAACTGTTGTGGTAGAGAACACCAACAGCTGTTTTAGCAGCTTTTTTTGTTATCTGTTATCACGACAGTAATTGTGCAAAAAGAGTTTCTGCTGGGACCTTTAATAACCTTAGTTTTAGACTTTAAAGGGTTCCTAAATAAATCCAGTTTTTCCTTATTAGAGCTTACATTACATTCAGTAAAGTCTTAAACTTGTAGGTTCAGTTATAAATAGCTTTTTTCATTTATTCTTTTATTAAAGAAATGCTCTGGTAGCAGTCATTTGTTCTGTGATTTGTTCTTCTGGCTGAGCAATTCCGGTATTATTATGCTGTAAAAAAAAAAATACAAATCCGATGATGCAGGGAAGTAAAAGGTCCTGTTGAGAGAACCTATCCCTAGAGATTCAGTCTTTGCTGCAAACCTGCAAAAGAATCCTCTTTTATAGATTGTTTTTTGTACGATCAGGCAATTAAAGTAAAAATGTGACCAGGTCCTCTCATGAGGGGAAACTATAGATTTACTATATGCTTACTATATACTGCAGGAGAGTGTTTGTTTTATAACTGAGGGGCAAAAGCATTCCAATTATATGTCAAGTTAAGTTGGGTAAACTATTCAGTAATTTCAATTTAATTTATTTGTGAGATTTTATAAAGATCTTAAATTTAAATCAGAATCTTAAAAATTTCGCATTTTTCTCCTGCTTTCTTAAGGTTTTAATTAGGTTTCATAAAAAACATGGTTAAGAAAAAGGTGGTAAGATAATTTAATGCGGGTTGGGGAAGGACAGCACCATTGAAATGAGGATCTGACAACTATCATCCCTTCAATCCTGTAGATCTTGTGTGGTGTTAAATTAGACATCTATGTTTAAGTGAATTTGATTGTGCCCACAGACAGCAATGATAAACCTCACATTCAAAAAGTGGCACCAAACACATGACAGTTAAAGATAAATTGAAAGAAAAATGTATAAGGAAAATAAAGTCCAACAGCATCAGAGGTTTTAGATTTTTTTTAACTGACCAGGTCAGAAAAGAGTGAAAACATATCACAGCATGAGCTTTGCAAACGCTCCGTCTGCACTGATGAAAATTATTTCACCTCAGGATGTTGGATGCTTGAAACAAATTACAAATGAACTTCTTCCTGATTCATTTGGGCACTGAAATGTCATTCCCCTTTTGGTCAGTGGATCTTTAAAGATGGAAAGAAAATATGAGAGGGTGATGTCACACCTAAAGTAACATACTCTGTCCTGAGACAATTGAACACTGGGAATTCCATAGTCTTGATCCCGATACACCCACATAACCAGAACATCAAAGTGACACACGTAGTTCAGCAATCTGACAAGTTTTGCAATAAACCCACATATGTGGAAAGTTAGGAAACAGTGTGACAGCAACTTAACACTTTGTTTCCACCAGTTCGTTTCAAGACTGCTTGAGGTCGTACTGCTTAGAAGCTTTGCAGCATTTTTGCATTAGTCTCTTGATTCGTATAATTAATTATTAGCGTGGTTTAAACTTCTGAACTTGATTTTTTTTTTTGGCGTCAGCTTTAGTGTTTTTGCTATGTAAATTAATACCTGTGGCTAAAAAAAGGGATCTTAAGTACCAGGCTGCAGCTGTTGCTTCATTCCAAGTTTTCTGCTTAATGTGTAATCAGAGCGGAGCAGGTGGATAAAATTTGCCATTCCTGCTATTTTATTATTGTTTTTTTTCTAAGATCCCAGTCCAACAGTTCTTGGTTGCCATATTCAAATATAGATGAATACAGTTGCATCTTAGAAAACTTCATTCCAGCTTTTCATTCCAGTGGAATCATCTGGGTTACGTAATTCTGCAGGAGAAAATACAATATAATGTGTAGGTAGCCGTTTATGCAGCTGGGAGCTGTTATTGGCTGGAGGAGGGAGCTCTCTACCTTGCATAACAGCACTGATTGCCAGGAAAGGCCTTGCTATTAAAACCTCGCACACAAAAGGGCACAAAAAGAAGTTATGAAGAAGTCTCCTTGGTTCATGCTTCATGCTGGGGTCTTTCATGCTGACTCCATGACTTCCCACTCCTCCCCCTCCAGTTCCCTGCCATGTAGAATCTAAATGTTCACGTCAAAAGGCACACTACTCCTCCTTGATCTCATTTGTTATAGAAGCGTACCTTTCCCTGTTCTCAACACACATCTGCGAATAGTTAAGAATATAGATGGATTTCATAACATCACTCAATAATACTGTCTTGAAGCAAAGAAGAGAAAGGAGAGATTCTCTATAATAAAGAAAATGTCTGTTAAAAGTTGTTGTTATTAGAGGCAAGATGCTGGTTCATTATGTTTATTTGATTTAGTTCTCCTTTACGTGTTTCTTTTGAAGAAACTGACATTGTTCTCCGGGATGTACTTTGAGTCTAGGGTCATCTGTACTTGATCCCAGTCTTTTAACCACTCCCTGCTTGCCATTCGAACTATGACTCAGCATTTGCAAGTGACTGCTGAGATGTTGCAAGGAGGGAATTATGTCCTTGGAAACACAAAGACCTAAAGCTTCACACTAATGGATACATGTCTCGTGCAACATATCTGTGCATTTGGAAGTTAAATGTCTGATGTGGTCATACTGATGCATAGAGCTGCAACCACATGTGCTCCTAAGTTCTCTGCACTACTTTCTGCCTGCATGGCACATTGTACTTACTTCTTTATGCTAACTTAGATTTTCCCAAACATTTTAAAGTTCTAACTTTCATGGAGAAATGTATGTGAAGATGTCGGAGTTAGAGCACAGCTTCTCCAAAATTAATCTAAGTGTAAAAAGTTGTGCATTGAAAAGGAGTAATGTTCTTGTTTTTATCATGTTTTTCAAGTTATAAATATTTTACCTTTGCCTTAAGTTTAAAAACTCAGCAGATAAAAAAAAAGCTCACATCCAAAACATTGCCACATTCCTCTGCAAATTCACAAGTTGATAGTATTTAATTTAGGATTTTGTAAAATAGCTACAAGGCAATTAGGTTCAGAGCCATTGGTGTAGAGCAGGCGTTGCAAGCTCAAGATAGTATCATATATTCAATGTTAATGACCAATTTAGCATTCACACCCTTCATACTACATGACCCATAATGCACCGCAACAGCGCCTTCCGGTTTAAGATAGGGTGGCACAAGCTTTGCTTGTCAGAGATGCAGTTGCAGCAAAGCAATTTATGGTATTTTACGCATTGTTAAGAAATGACAAACCAGGTCAGTTGGGTTCCTACGTGCACATTTTCTGCAATAAGGTCACACTGCACTTCACTGAGTTTAAAGCTGGAAAATAATCAATGAAATATTTTTTTATCAATAAGGTATAGCTAGTATACAGTATATAAACTGTTTAATTGTGTTTTATTAAACCTGGCATGGTAAAAATAATTTTACCCTTGTTGATAATCGGTGGAAAAATCTTTATTGGCATTACAGCAATCAAAACAATCAGATCTTTAGCATCTTATATCAGCACAATAACCACTACTTACATCAGGCTCTGCATGTATTCTCCGTCGAGTTAGTTGACCTTTACCTTTACCTATGAGACTTCTGGATGATCGCTAGCTTTTATCAATCCATTCCATGATGGACAGAAATAGACTAATCGAAACGAGAAAACCTATCATTTTTTTTCTGTATCACATTTAGCCTTTCTGGTATTTATTGACGTCTAACTCCCCATTGTGGCAGCCTGAATGAAGACCCAACATTCATTGGTAATTGGAAAATGATCAGTTTTTTAGTTTACAACCAACTAAATACCAGTCAGGCTGACCAACAATAAAATTGTCTTATTCCGGACACCAGTTGATTTCTCAGCACGTCTCTACTTTGTTGTGATTGTCTGTAGAGTCAAGGTCTGTGTTGTAAAAATACAGGCGAAGACTCTGTTTTTGTGAATACTTAATCTTAAATGACTGTGATCGGTGTCATGGACAGAAGATTTTGTCAGAGCCATTGTAAATGAACTGAAACTAGTCAACAAAAGTTCACTCAAAGTCTTCTGCTCCATTTTAGATGGGCACTAATATGACCTGTCTCTTTTTTTAAATGTGAGTCTGAAATCTTTTATGTGCCACCTTTTGGTTGGTATGAGTTGCATACTAATCCAGGATCGTGCCTAAAGGAATGTAAATATTAAAAAAAGAAAAACATCTAAAGTTTAATTTGCTCCCAAGACATGGTTGCATGTTTTTGAGAGTTGACGGACAGTATGGTGGAAAGCAACTTTTTTAATTCTTACAGTGCAGAGCAAGCAACGTACTGTATATTGGCTGTGAAGGAATAACGTTCTGCCAGATGAGCTGTTTTATTTAAACCAACAAACTGTGAGTTGAACACATCTGGATTTACTCTCTCACGCTCTAAGGATTCCTCTTTCTGTTTATCAAAAGAGCAGATATAGGTTTACAATAGCAATGAAATTTCTAAACTAACATTTCCTCTTCAGGTCTTGTTTCATAAATATATATAATGTTTCTGGTATTTCACAGTCTCTTCTTATTTATCTTAGTTGTTGCCCTTTTTAAGTTTCTTGGAAGAGAGCATTCACTCGAGGGCGAATGTGTCCCAACACAGTTTTTATAGAAATTAGTTTATTTGGAGTCGAAACCCCAGTAATCAGGTAACTGTTAACTTAAATATGATGAACCAATTGTTTTACTACAGATATTCCCCTTTAATGAATCTTTTAATCATTGTCTAATCGATTAATTGTTTCAACACTAATGTGATCAGATTATTGCTCTGCAGAGCCAAGCTCTTTGTGCACCCTGAGGTGGTCTGGTAATGAGCTGCCATTAAAAAACCATCAGATTATTATTCAGACTCCTACCTCTTTTTTTTGGAAATCCTGTTTTGGTTGAAGCCTTCAGTGCAGGAGGAGACAAAAAATTTATATTTATGCATGTTGGTTATTGATTTGTTCTTTTTGCATTACAGCAGGGCAAGTTTATGCATATGGGAGTTAAAACATATTCGTTATTAGACCCAAATAATTTTTTATCTGCTCCACGTCCATTAGAATGGTGAAGTATTGAAAAAAGAGCAGTCCTAATCCAGTCATACAATAAACCCTAAAAAAAGAAAGAAAAAAATATTTGCTGAAATATTCAGGCAGACTTTTTTTTATTTTTCTTTGTATTTTTTGGAGCCTACAGACTTTCTATTTGGTGGTCCTTGATCAAGGATACACCAGACTGAGGACTGTTAATCCGTTGTTCGAGCTTCATACAGCAGTTGTCTCGAGAGAATTTGGCCGTGAAGAACATCCCTTTTACTTTTACACCTTCACATAACCTGCAGTTGAGATGCTAAAGTTCTTATTTTAAATAGTAGATGGTGTCGCAGATAAAGTCTGCCTGTTATCAACAACTGGTCACAGAGGAAGATTTTTTCAAAGTGAGCGTGTTGCTAACAAAAGTGTAACTAAATTGTTTGGCCATTTTGCACTCACTTGCATTAGTTCCCTCTGTGTTTTTATTTAATCGTGCATGTACTTGTAATGCGGAGGGGACTCTTCTGTGCTAGTCTTCCTCGTTGAGGAGCACCTTCCAAGACCCCTTTTAGACCCATCATGGTGCATGTGGACTGTTACAAAAACAGTCAAAACGTCACGACACACTGCCAAAAACCATGCTTGTATGTATAAGGGCAAGTATAAACCAGGTATAAGACAACCTTAACTCTAATTTGATCCCCTTTCTTCAAAGAAAGGGTAGAGTTCATTCAAATTAATTAGTTTCCTGACACATGCCTGGCTTTTAACCATTATCCTTAAATTTTCGATTGGGTAATGTTTGTGGCCATTCCTGAAACTTAGTGATAATTTGCTGTATTCATTACAAAATTCTAGTTTTAATGTGTTTGGGATTTTTGTCTTGTTGGGAAACCCAATGGAGGTACTCTTCCTTGACTGTCCCACCTTCCATGTGCAAAGCATTACTTTTACTGGCAGTAAAACATGGTGGTACCACCACCATGAGTAACAAGTGGTACAGTGTTCTTGAAAGCCTTACCATGACTTTTCTAAATATACTTTTTGTCATTGTTGGGCCACCCATGGTATAAAGCAACCACTGAACTACACAACGAGAGAATAAAAGACTAGTAAAAAATACCTCCATAAATGTTATTTCAGTCATTGTTTAGAGTCAAGTTCCGTGGTTATTTTTTGTTAATTTGTGTCCATGACTTATCTTTTCAGTCATCACAAAGATGCTGGTGTGTCCAGTTTGATGGACTTGAGCCTTGGTGGTTGTGGGTTGTTCCTGAATTTCATAGCAACCCTTTATTTGAGAGTGATGGTTTGGGTCACATGACTGAAACGTGGACATTACTAGGTGTTTTAACATAACAATGATCCCTAACTCACATTAACTATTTGGAGGTTTACATGAAGCTTTTAAAATGGGCTTCCCAAAGCTCGAAACTCATTTGTGAATTTGTGAACTGGGCCAAAAAGGTTGGTTCAGTGCAAGGAAGCCAACCAATTTAAAGTGATTTAACAATTCTTCCATGAAGAGTTGTCGAATGGCCAGCCAGAATTATGCCAGAAGCTTGTTGATGGCAAAAAATTGTAGTCGGTGTGCAGCTTGCTAACGGATGTTTGACCAAATATTGGTGAGATGCATGTAAAAAAGCATAATTTTATTACATTAGTAAATGTGAACAATAAATTGCAACTTCATTTAGTGCTGAAGAAGTTTATGCTTAAATAGAGAGTCAAGTGTAATAATTCAACCCTGTAAAAAGAATCGTTCAAATAAATCATTAAGCACCCAAAACTAATCTGGTCTTCGTAACCATGATGACTGTATCTATACTTCTGACTGGATGTCAATTTGGGCAGTTGAAGTCGCTCCAGATTCTATAATATTTTCAGCTTGTTATGTTTCTATCACAAAATAGATTCAGTTTTTACAACTTTATCTCCATGGAGCTTCGTATCATTCTGCATTCACTGCACCTCAGACGTGGAAGGTCAAAAACTAGTGGCTTTGACCACAATTTCTCATCAGCCATAGACTTTAATATTTTGTTAAATGCAATATTACCACATTAACACAGTCTGTGACCACAAAACAAAGTGGTCAGGTTTTAAAATAAATTAATTGAAGCAACAATGCTTAAGGTTTGCTTTTAAAATTGTCGCTGATTGCTGAGGAAAGGACCCACAGTGACCTTGAGTTTATTTGAAGCTAAAATGCAACAGTGAATTTAGTACATGATTGTATTTTTAATAACTTTGACCACTTCAGCTGTTTGGTGTCTGCTTAGAAGAAGATAACTTAAATTAAGATTAATTATGCCTAACTGAACTAAAGATGAGTTGTGTTTGGTTCACAAAATCACTTTGTCATTTAAATATAAACCGAATGCAAAGAAAGCATATTTTAAAACAGAGTAAAAAAAAGGCTGCAACATTTTTGTACTTGTCAAAAACATGTAACATTTATATCATTTAGATCTCAAAAAAGTTCAGCAGTGTAAAAATGACAAGCGTCTACTTTATCGACAATTAAAAGTAGCGCTTCCAAAACTGTCTGAGCCACTAATAAGTTGGTTTCTGCAATTCATTAAATGCAGGAGAAGATTTTTCTAAGAGTATCGTTGTACTTTGTTTTCCATTTACTCGATTGTGTTACTGTTTTAATAAAGAGCTTTTAGAAACCGTCTTAAGAGAGCAGCACTAAATGTTTCACAGATGTTTGAAGCAGTCTGAGTGACTGACTGACTGTGCACCACTTGCTTTGTGGTTTTCATGTTGAACCATTAATTCCAGAGTTCAATCATGTTGCCGCTCTGTAACTTTCAGCCCCGGCTGAGGTGAAGAGTTGTGTCCCTTTGCTTAATCCTTTCAGAGCCTGAAAAGTTTAGTGTTTGAACCAAAAGGCAGAGAAATGAGAGGGGTTGACTGTAGAAGCCATTGAAGTAGAGCAATAAAACAAAATGAGTACACTGAAAGGGAGAAAATAAATGTGCAGTGAATTTACAGGTTATTATTTCAATATGCTGGCTGGAGGGTATAGAGACAGAGAAGTAGGACTGAATCAAACCAATGTTCATGTTGATGCTCTATTCTTGTTTTTTGCCTGTATCTTGAGTAGTTTTGTTTTCCCTTTATTTGTTATATCTCCCTCCTGCTTTGTCTTGTGCAATAGTAAGCATATCATGTTTACTATGTGCAGAACCAAGTACTTGAAAATGAGTTGAGAGATTTTTGCATTTAAGTGTTGTTAGTTACCTTTTGTCTAAAGAAATGTGGAATAAACCAAATGCACAGCTAAATCAGAAATGATACAGTGTGCCTTAGCTGTTTCTTCCTAATGACATAATACACTTTTTTAACTTTCACAAAAAACAAGGCTGTTATTGGTTTCAAAGGTGTCAGTGCTGCTAAATTTTCCATCATATCCTTCCTATGGTTTTAGGTTGTTTTAATAAAAGGTGGGGGGAGCCTTTTCCCCTTGTATCCTGGAGATCATGGTGTTGTATTGATTCTGGGGGCAACTTCTAGTAAGAGAGCTAAAGTTTATCTTTGTCATTCATGGCAATAAATATTGAACCTTTTCATGATATTATTTTTTTGGATGTACCTGTATATAATAATGTGGTTGAACTGCTGTCACCCAATCATTTTACATAAATGAGTAAAGATAAAATTAATAAAAAAAATAAAAACAACCTAATAACTTCCTGATTTGCTAAATCTGCATTTAAAAGAGTGCTTTTAATTCTAGTAAATAAAACATATAGGACAGATTTGAGGCAAAGATATTTTTAATAGAGTCCAACAACTGCTGAATATTAGATGAACAAGTACAGTGTCTTGTAAAAGTATTCATACATATTGAACTTTTCCACATATTGTCCCATTAGAACCACAAACATAAATATATTTTTTGGAATTTTATGTGAAAGACCAACACAAAGTGGTATACAGTTGTAAAGTGGAAAGAAAATTATACATGATTTCTTTTTTTTTTTTTTACAAATAAAAAACTGAAAAGTATGGTGTGCAAAAGTATTCAGCCCCCTTTACTCTGAGTGCAACCTATTGCATTCAGTAGTTGCCTGATTGCTAATGACTAAATAGTGTCCACCTGTGTGTAATCTAATCTCAGAACAAATCCAGCTGCTCTGTGATGACCTCAGAGGTTGATTAAGAGAGTAATGGGGAACAAACAGCATCATGAAGTGCAAGGAACACACCACACAAGTCAGGGATAAAGTTGTGGAGCAGTTTAAAGCAGGCTTAGGCTATAAAAAGATTTCCCAAGCTTTGAACATCTCACGGAGCACTGTTCAATCCATCATCTGGAAATGGAAAGAGTATGGCACAACTGTAAACCTACCAAGGCAACCTAAGCTTACAGGCCGAACAAGGAGAGCACTGATCAGAGATGCAGCCAAGAGGCTCATGGTCACTCTGGACGAACTGCAGAGATCCACAGCTCAGGTGTGGGAATCTGTCCACAGGACAACTATTGGTCGTGCACTGTACAAATATGGTCTTTATGGAAGAGTGGCAAGAAGAAAGCCATTGTTAAAAGAAAACCATAAGAAGTCCCGTTTGCAGTTTGCCAGAAGCCATGTTGGGGACACAGCAAACATGTGGAAGAAGGTGCTTTGGTCAGACGAGAACAAAATTGAACTTTTTGGCCAAAATGCTAAACGCTATGTGTGGCAGAGAACTAACACTTCACATCACTCTGAACACACCATCCCCACTGTCATATGGTGGTCGCAGCATCATGCTCTGGGGGTGCTTCTCTTCAACAGGGACAGGGACGGTGGTCAAAGTTGATTGAGAGATGGATGGAGCCAAATACAGGATTAGCTTGGAAGAAAACTTGTTGGAGTCAGCCAGGGCTACAATGGAATGGTTTAAAACAAAACACCTTCATGTGTTAGAAAGGCCCAGTCAAAGTCCAGACCCTAACCCAATCGAGAATCTGTGGCAAGATCTGAAAACTGCTGTTCACAAACTCTCTCCATCTAATCTGACTGAGCTTGAGCTGTTTTGGAAAGAAGAATAGGCAAAAAATTCAGTAACTATAGATGTGCAAAGCTGTTGGAGACATACCCTAAATAACTTGCAGCTGTAATTGCAGCAAAAGGTGATTCATGTGTAATTTTCGTTCCACTTCACAATTGTATACCACTTTGTTTTGGTCTTACACATAAAATTCCAATAAAATATATTTATGTTTATTGTTATATTTATGTTTATTCACTGTATGTAACTTTGTAACTTCTCTTAGGTTAGAATTCCTCATGTTGCGTCCAGCATCAAATTGACTTATTGTGGTTGTTAGATGCAACATTTAAGAAAGATGACAAATTTGACAAACTGCTCTTTATTAAATGATGTTAGGAACAAATTTTAATCAGCAGCCTGAACACACAAAGAACCCAGCATTCGGACTGCCGTGTTTTATGAGCAAGGGATTTCTCCTTGGTGGCTGATGTAAGGATTATGATAATTGATAAATTAATGTTTATCAGAAATTATAATAAAAAAAACATAATTCAAGAAAATAGTTTTCTCAAGCAAAAATCATGGCTTAAGAATAGAAATCAGAGATGTTCTCTGGTGTTTTGATTATGGGCTCAAAGCTCTTAATAATTACAAATAGTTAATTATCATTAATAATTGATAATTATGAACCAAAACCACTAAATGTCACTGTTTATTCAACCGCTTCTCCGAAGGTGGGTGAACTTTGACCTTATTTTGACAGGTAAATCACTCTTGCACAAAATAAACACAAACGCTTCTCTTTATATTTGTGAACATTTATTGACCATATAGCAATACAAGTACTATTCTGGTCCAAAAATCTTCACCTAACTAAATATGCACTATTCTACAAAAGGGAGTAAAATGACTACAGGGCAGCCTTCTTGGTGCGCTGATGCGGCGATCAGCTGGTACAACGGTTAGCTGCACCCCTTTAGCCACTAGCAGCCCCAAATCTCGAACAAAGGGTCATAAAACTCTGAGGTGGGAACTCGGTGGAAAGTCTCCAGTAATAAAACTGGGACAAAGGAGTGGTCATGCCACAAGGCCTAGACCCCAGCTGCTTTGAATGGAAAACTTTTAAAAGTCCAGCTTCTAACTCCTGGCTGATTTGGGATCAGCCGGACAAAACATGAACACGCACATAACACTTCAATCAATATTGCATGCAACAAGTTAATACCTTTGATTAACTACTGGTGATTCTTAATCACCTTAAACTATGCCTCACCCTACACACACCTATCCAATTTAATATAAAAAAACCAAAATTACTTTGATGTTGACTTCTTCTCTTCACCGGCAAACGAAGGGGGGGGACCAGAGTGTCACGCGTCCGTGATCAACTCAAAAACGGTAAACTTCTCATCCGTCCAAAATGGGAAAATATGAGGAGGTGGTGTCATGACATTGTAAATGGCTGACAGGAAATCACACAAAAGCCAGATTTATGCTTTAATGTTTTGATCTGTTCTGATGAGCCATTTGTATGAATTAAAGTTCAGTTTTTCAATCATTTGCCTACTCTATATTTTTCTTCTTCTGCACGAAAGACAAATGCTTCCTCCCAAGTCTTAAGATTTTTATCAGGAATGTTTGGCAGCATCATTTTTGTTCAAACTTGACTCCACACATGAACACACTCATTTAATGTGATTGTGCAAAACACTGTTCTTAACATTTCCAGGTTCTGCAGAGGGTGGTAACCCTACACTTTCTCTTCTCCCTCACAGGTGAAGGCCTTCACCTTGTTTGTGACCCATTACCCTCCTCTGTGTGAGTTGGAGCAGGTGTATCCTGAACATGTGTCCAACTTCCACATGGCTTTCTTACTTAATGAGCCTGACATCACAACTGACGCTGGCGGTATTCTTGCACTTTTCTGCTAACCTACCAATTGTTGGGATGCTGTTTATACAAAATATAGTCATAGTTTATTTCAGAATTATTTTATGTGCACTTTGTTAAGACTTTATTTTAAGTGACTGAGTGTGTTGACAGATGGAGAGGTTCAGCCAGAGTTCATCACCTTCCTCTACCAGTTAACTAAAGCAGCTGCAGGGCGAAGCTACGGCCTCAATGTGGCCCGACTGGCTGATGTTCCTGATCCGATACTACACACTGCCTCTCGCAAAGCCCGAGAGCTGGAGACCATGGTCAATGCCAGGAGGTAGCTAACACATATATTCACCCTTACATTTTCTTAAAGAAGACACTTATTTTGAACATCACGATCAGGAGAGTAATGAAGTCTGTATTTTTATAATGTGTGCATACTATGAGCTCTTTGTGGGAATTTTTTTGAGGGTGATTCACAAATCTTATGAGCTTAGTGTATATCCCAGTATTAATATTAGATATTATATATCGTATTAGTTTTACCTTTACAAGTGATTTGAATACTTGAAAGCAGACATGGAAGATTGTAACTTAAAGCTAAGATATGGCTCTGTCATGAAGTAATAGACATAAACAGAAATTCATACATTCACTAAACTAATGTCTATTAAAGCTAACACTCAAATGCACTTGATTTCATACTTGAGCTCATGCATCTGATTAGGAAAATATGTCACTGCTCCTGGAAAATAGGAGGCGATGCAAATGACACATTAAACAAGACTGCAGAAGAAAGATTTGTCATTTTGTTTAGCCTCCTGACAGTGGAAGGTTTAAATAAAAAGAAAACAAAAACATCTGTATTTTAATATTTTAGTGCTTTAAGTTGCCATTTGGCTGCATTTGAACTATTGAAGCTCAATATGTCATATTCTGTTCTCAAAGCCACCAGACTAATTTTAGTAACCAGTAATTTTACCTGGATGAGCATGGGAGGTGCTGACATAACGGTTTCAGCTTTCTGTCAGGAAGACCTCTGTGAAGAAGCTGAAGTCCCAAATCACTGAGTTTTTATATTAAATTTAAAATCCATCTGTTTGATGCTAAAGCAATTGGGTTCTGTGTTGGGAGTGCACCACAGAGATCCTATATGGATTAAATTTAGCTTAGAAGTGAGTCAGGAGATAGACGCATGGAAAATTGTTGGTGTTTTAATGGTGAGTAAGCATATTGCTGTATATGTCATCTTCAGTCCATTTATAACTAAGTCAGCTGCACGGCTGCGTATCCTCTATCTTCTTCAACACATAAAATATCTGTCAGCACACAACATACACACACACACACACACACACAGCATATAGCCATACCCCCCGATCAGTGTAATCCTTCTTATATTAAATGTTTATCCTTTTTTGGACATATGCTTATATCATACGCAGAGGAGTTGAGCATGGATTTTATTTCTACACAAATGTTTGAGACTGCAACATATTTTGCTTTCATATTAAAATTAATTTAAGGGAATACAATAACATTTCAGTGTGTTTGTGTGTCTCTCTGTAGGAAGTATAAGAAACTTCTCTCAGATCTTTGGAGCATCTCAGACAAATCCTCCCTGGTAAAGTGGCTGCAGTCGAACTCTTGATGTTTACACAGCAACGACCATCGGACTAAAAACACATCAAGAAAATAAATCATCATGCTATTGTTGACTGAACATGCTTTTTCTAACAGAGCTTGTTGATTGTACAGTTTTAGGTGAATTGTCAAGATGTGAAAATTATTTTAAGCATCTCGTGTTCTGGTACTGTAACCTGTCATCACATCAATTGAGACTAACTGATCACATTTTTACCAACAACTGAGTGGTTTTCGATGTGTTTATTAACTAAATAAAAAAAATGCCATACGTATCTTGTTTTTATTACCTTTAAACTAGTTTTGGCGTTTCTGCTTATTGTACACCTTCTGTCTGTCTGTCTGTCTGTCTGTCTGTCTATCTAGATATGTGTATATATCTTGCATAAGATCTGAACACTGCTAACTGGTGCAGAAAATGTTGACTTTGTAAATGTGTCATACGTGAGTAGGTGGAAGCAAATTTAATACATGATAAAAATACTAATATTGTTAAATGAATTCCAAATGTGATGCAACATTCTTGCAGTTGCTGTCCCATTAAGGCTTGAACCCTGGTCTTTTTCCCCCTTTTACCTTGCAAACCCAGTGAACAGGAACCAAAACTACCTTAGGTGTAAAATGTACAACTTCAGTTCAATTTATTTAAATAGCACTAATTCACAGCAAAGTGATCTCCAAGCACTTTACAAGAAGAGTCCAGTTCAGCCACAATTCATAAGAATGGTTTGTGTAGAAATGTCTAAGCTTACAAGTTGGCCAAGGTGATTTTCTTTAAAGATTTGCTATGGTTGTCAACTTGGTACAGTCAAATATCCACTAGCTTGCTCAGGATGAGGGGTTGTGGCAAGGTCTGTGACTTGATGCAGTCTTGAAGCTTCCTCCTTTAGATAACTTTTTACCATTTGGCATTATAAACTTAAATTTGACTACACTGTATTATAGCTAGGAATCAATCTAACTGTATGCAGTTAAATTAAAATCTGTCTGCATTATTGGGTTGTGTTGGATTGATCTGATTATATATTTCTGGATATGAATTACATATACTTCTCTTGTAATAAACTAAAGCGAAATAAGAGTGGCTCATAGTGTTGAAACTAAATGACTGAGGGACACTGCTGGTTTTAGGAATCAAATAGTTGGAGCTGGTACTTTTATAAAAAAAATGGGATGTTATGAAAATTAAAACATTTGAACAGTAAGGATCCCTGGCATTACAGTTGGAGGCGCAAGACGTATTTAAAGAACCTTTATGCAAATTAAATGGGTACGAATCTCAAAATTGTGTTCAATTTAGAGAATGTTAGGGGAGGTTCTTGGAAAGCTTTTATAGACCTATAGGAATTACTTTTTTGTTTCAAGCAGTGGTTCAGAAAAAAAGATCTATGCTTTAAAAAGGGCCAAGATCTTATGAAACAGTGAACCATCACATGTCCAGATACTCAGCTAGTTAGAAAGTCATGAACGCTTTATATTTGACTGAATAATAACCTTATTCCTTCCTTTTTCATAAGATCTACTTGAGAAAATGTAAAATTTTTCCAGAGCTGTACTTTTTCCACATTTTGTCACATTACAACCATAAACTTCAATGTACTTTATTGGGGTTTGATGTGATAGTCCAAAACAAAATACTGCATAATTGTGAAGTGTCAGGAAAAGGATACATGGTATTCCAGTTGAAATGTGTGGCATGTGTTTGTATACATCTTTTACAGTTCACAGTTCTCAAGAAGCTTTGCAATCGTTTAAAATAATAGTGTAAACAGTGGTCTGGTATTGTTTTATACCCTAACGATGTGTTATGCTGTGTTCCTTGATTTTAATGAAACTATTTTTTCACTAATGCTCTCAACCAAACCTCTTTGGCCTTCACACAATATTGATACTGAGATTAAAATACAGACAATAGGAGGTACTGGAGTAAAGCAGAGTGAGCTCAAATTCACAGCACACCTAAAAATCAAAATGCTAATAGAAAAATACATAGTTTTACATCCCTTGCTATATATTTTTGCTTGTTGTTAAGCAGAGTTAAATCAACAGTTGCCACTGTAAGGACCTCTGTGACCGTTTCCTCTCAGTATCTCTCACTCTCTCGGTAAAACAAGCAACTGTCGCTCCGCCTTTAATTCTACCAACTCCAAGATCAGCGCGCATAACGGAGAGGGAGAGCGATAAAGAGACCTTGAGAGACTGCGACTCCAAGCGCAAGAGAGAGAGAGAGAGTTAACCGATGCCAAAGCGGATTACAGCGTGTCGCCCTGTGATTCTTTCTCCGTCTTCGTTTAAGGGTTTTCCCCTTTGTGTCCTGCTCCTAGAGTCGTTTCTTCACAGAGGAGGGAAGAATGGCTTTGTTGTTCAGTGCTTGTTGGATCGGCTTATCTTTACAATGAGTTCCTCTGCTGCTGCGCTTTCGTCACCGCTGCAACTTTTCCGAGCGCAACGGCGCCACTGAGACGCTTCTCTGCGGGAAAGTTTCACATGAAGCCCGCAGGCAACATGGGCTTACGGTGAAAGCTCTCACTTTCTTCCCTCTGCCTTCCAAACCGTGAGGCAAAATGCAGAAGAGCGTTCGCTACAACGAAGGACACGCACTGTTTTTGTCGGCGGTGGCGCGTAAAGAGGGGACCAAGCGTGGCTATCTGAGCAAGAAGACGGCCGAGAACAGCCGATGGTCGGAGAAGTTCTTCGCTCTTTACCAGAATGTACTGTTCTACTTCGAGAACGAGCAGAGCGCGCGACCCGCTGGGATTTACCTGTTGGAAGGGTGCACCTGCGAGCGCACGCCGGCGCCAAAGGTATCCACGACCGGTAAGGAGGCGCTGGAGAAACAGGTGAGGTATTTTTGTTTTATTTTATTATATTTTATTTATCAGTCGCGTGAAATCCACAGATCCCAAACCTTGAATCACTGGAGTGTGGACAAATTAATTTGATGCATTATGTGACACACAATGAGACTATACAGGTGCGTTTCTAAAAAAAATGGAACGTATTTTATATTGTTGCTTGTGCACCTTTTTGTTTTTCCTTCTAGTCAACCTTCCACTGGTGCTAAATCACATTTAAGTAACATACAGCTAAGGTTCTACAGGTTCATTAATATAAAATAAGAAAGCCATTGCTCTTGTAGCTTGTGCACCACCACACTTTTTCTTTCTACTGAACTAGCTGTTCACAGTGTTGTATCAAAGCATTGTAAAGACAATCAATTCAAGAGTCTTGGAGAGTTTCACAAGGTATAGACAGCATCTGGAGCCAGAGCTTCAAGAGCCACCATGCACAGATGTATTGAATTTAAGCCACTGCTTAAAGGACACCTAGCTTCAAGGACTGGAGTTTAACAGCTGTTGATAATTTTAAAGATGAAACAGAGACAACATTAGAATCTTTTTACCTAGGCTGAGGTGAAAAGGGAATGGAATGTTGCTTAGTTGAACAAAGTCCTGTTTTCAGATAAAAGTACATTTTGCATTTCATTTGGAGTCCCAGAGTCTGTTGGAAGGGTTGTCACATAAGTTGCTTGATGTCCAGTGTGACGTTTCCACAGTGAGTGATGATTTGGGGAGTCATGTCATCTTCTGGTGTTGGTCCAATGTGTTTTATCAAGCCAAAATTTAGCACAGCCATCTACCAGGAAATTTTAGAGCTCTTTGAGCTTCGCTCTTCTGGCAAGCTTTATGGAGATGCTGATTTATTTTCCAGCAGGACTTGGCCACTGCCTCTACTGCCAAAAGTACCACCACTTGCTTGATTGACCACCATACTTGGCTGACCTAAACCCTATGGAGAGTCTGTGGAGTGTTGTCAAGAAGAAAATAAGATTAAACAGATCCAACATTACGGATAGATAATGGTGGGAGGGGAACTTCCACACTCATGTACCTTATTTGAAAAAGGCTTTTTCTCTTCCATGTTGTCAAGTTTGCTGTAATTTTTGAGATCCTAAATTCGACTTTGACAATGACAGTTTCCTTTTTTAAATACAAAACATTCTACAGGAACAATTTTTGTTATGTTTCATCTTTAAAATTATCAACAGCTGTTAAACTCCTGTCCTTGAAGCTAGGTGTCCTGCAACCTTTAGATAATGTATGTCTATGCTTCATCACACCAGAATTAAATAATCAAATCCTTAGCAGGACTCAAAAGAACTTGAGTGCATGCTAAGGAGGTTACTGATATCTGACATTTGATTCAGGTGTGCTGAACCAAGGACATATCTGAGAGTTTTAGGACACCAGCCCTCGAGGTTGTGATGAGGTGTTATATCCCTTTCTTAATAAACAGTGCACAGCACTGTACAAGTAAATTAAAATGAACCATGTTGATGAACCGAGTCCTGAACCTAATCAATTTATTTTTGTCAGTTCTTACTTTAACTAGCATCATATGTTATTTTTCACGTATAACTGCATTGAGTTCAGTATATTATATATTTTTATTGCTTTATTTAAACCCTTATTAACCATAAAGAACTTACTGCCATCAAAGATCTCTTTAGAAAACAGACCATTTGAGGTAAAGATTATGTTAAGAGGTAAGCACACATTTCAAAGTATATTATATTCTCATTGCTCAAATGAGAATATAATACTGCTCAGCATGTTTTCCCTTCTTTCATCATGACACTAGAAGTCATGTTGTAAAACACCCCAACTATGCTGGCAAACAAAAAACAGCTTTCATGGAAAAAAAACAGTAGGAAAGGTCTGCTTTGTTTTTTTACACATAAGCAACTAAAGATGGCCAGGTTTTAAAATGCTGCTTGATTAAAATGTGAGCTGATACCAGAGAAAACACACCGTCATTATTTAATTTTTTGTTATTCTGTGTATGTGACACACAATGAGACTATACAGGTGCATTTCAAAAAAATTGGAACATATTTTATATTGTTGCTTGTGCACCTTTTTGTTCTTCCTTCTAGTCAACTTTCCACTGGTGCTACATCACATTTAAGTAACACACAGCTAAGGAATTACCATGCCCTAAAAAAAGTATTCATTCCCCTTTTCACATTATGTGTTTTTACTGGGATTTTATGTGACAGACCCCCCTGCAATTTGGGACAAGATGTGAATAAGTTGGAGGGGTGTAAATACCTTAACAAGCCATGGTGTCTTCTGAATAAAAGAAAAAATGCTCTGTAAAACATCTGGTTTTCTTTTTCTTTACAAAAACTTATACTGCCCCTGTTTCAACCTGGTTTTTGAATGAATATGTGCAGGTGTAAAGATTCTCAAAGGATCTGAAATATCTTCCACATTCCTTTGCAAACTGCATCATAAATGTGTTCTGAGAATTGCTGAAGACCTTGGTGACACTTATTGTAAAAGTCCTTTAATCACATGGAGACAAGTACTAGGGTATATTTTTAATGTTTTTTTTCCTTTTATTTTAACAAAGTAAGTTACTTCTAGTGTCCAGTCCAAAGACTGCAGAAAACATCAAATTAGATATCTAGACATTTATAGTAACTCTGTTGTGTATGTATTTATTTAATTTTTTTTAAAAAGAAGTTTCTACAGTACAAGAAAAGTTCCCATATTGTAAGATGTTATATGGTTATTGATTTATTAATTCAACTTAGTTTTTTTATAGTTGACATCTCCATCTGTGTACAAAACCAGTGATGTAATCACAGTTGTATAACTGGAATCTGTAAATGTGAACAACAGAGCAAACATTGCATAACACAATGCAAGTCACAATGGAGTATTGACAAAGTAAGCTTTTGTTTATCAGGTTTTATGATTGATATTTAGTCTTTTTACCTTAGCTTTTATTATTTTCATCTTGGCATTATAGTATTTCTTGTCCACAGTGACAGCTGGGAGCACATGCAAAATTCTCATTTAAATAGGGAAGTCTGCACCACTTTTGCGCCTGGTATCCATTTGCGCATGCAAGGCACAAGGCAATTTAGCGCTCATTATTTAGAATCTTCGAAGATCAGGCCCTGAATGTTTTGGCTTTAAGTATGCAGTAAAAGATAAATGCTTTTGGTCTGCAGGAACCCTTTTAAAGTCCTTAGAACCTTTTAGTCCAACTTATATTGTTTTTTGTTTTTGCACTCAATGAAATCTGGTATTTCACAGATCATTCTGAAATCAAATTGGGGTCCAACATGTTACTAATAAAGTGGCTGGAGAGTGTAGACTCCCTAATTTGAAGGGCAGGGGCAGGTTTTGTTCATCTTTAAATCTTTGGCTGCATCGTGCATTTAAGATTTCAGTCTCATATCAAAAAGTTTTACCAGAAAATTGATGAAAACCATGTTTAATGGCTTACCTTTAGTGTACAATACAGCTTTGTTGTTTAAGCATAACACCATTACAAGTCAGTACTTCTAAATTGAATAAAATTTTACTTAAATTTTTGTCAGTCTGTAAACAGTGCATTAGACAAGAACACCTCTTTGTCTGTAATGGAGTTACTATTGATGATGAACAGAACAAATTGCCATGTAGTTGTTCTGTTGCCAGCACAAATGTCAGCATAAAATCTGTTTTGTCTGATGTTCCAGAGCTTGGCAGTGATGTCTTATTCAGTTGCCTTTTCTTCAGTCACTCTCTCCCACTCTTTTCTCACTCTGACACTGCAGCTGTGGTGTTTAATTGGGGGTTATTTTCAATCTGTCATCAGGTAAGAATCTTTGGCCCCTGGTGTGCAAGTGTTTGGCCACAAACATACTTATGGCCATACACAGAATAACAGAAATTAAATAATGACGGCGTGTTTTCTCTGGTATCAGGTTACATTTTAATCAAGCAGCATTTTAGAACTTGGTCATCTTTAGTTGCTTATGTGTAATAAAACAAAGCAGACCTTTCCTGCTTATTTCAGTTACTCTTTCCCCTTTACTGTTCGTCTGTGCAGCGGAGTCAGTCTGGCAGCAACCTGCTGCATCACACCCCCACAGTAAGCCACACAAATGACACACAGCTCCAGCATCCCTTCCCTTCTCTCTGCTTTGCTCTTAGAGAGAGATGCAGACCCTTCAGATAATTTGGCGAGCATTTGGAGCAGCCTGAATGGTTTCCACAGCGACTGTGGGTATGCATTGCTGATGTGAACAAGCATGTAAAAGGGCCCATAGATCTGACACAGCTCAGGGAGTCCATAAACCAGAAACCGATGACAGTTATGAAGTTGATTTTTTTTTTCCTGATAACCACTCCTACATCAAACTTTGCTGACAGTTGACAATAATGTGAAAATGGGGTGGTAATACAACAACTGTTCAAAAAGAGGACAGAATGAAATAATCTTTTATTTGTCACTCAACAGGCAAATTTGCATGTTTGCAGCAGCAGATGAACACAGAGTACAGAAAAGAAGGAGTCTACATAGAAGAACAGTATTTTTAGGCACAATCTCTTAGTGTATTGAAATAATTCAGACGGAAGATTAGGATGTGAAGGATTTAGTGACACATACAAAGGCATAAAACTGTTTTTTAAAGCTTTTTTTGTCAGTGGTATCTTAAACAATAGTAATTAGAAAGGTTTGAAAACTATCTAGTTTTTGCATAATATCCTGAACATTAGACAAATGAAAGAATATTCTGTTAAAAAACATTTATTTTGATCTATTGGCAAAGCAAACTATTTGCTGTGTTCAGACAGTGTTTTCTTTAAATACTCATTTTTACAAAAATGATCAGAAAAGTGAAAACAAATTATCTTGACAAACAGATTTGGCTTTTTAGCTCAATTTGGTCAGTTTCTTTGAATATTCATTTTTTTATTGCTTTTGTATAACCACAGTCAAAACATGGTCCTTTCATTATGTAGATTTCTCAGTCGATAGAGTTCCTTATAAAAGTGTAGTATTCATGCCTTTTACACTTTTCAGCATTGTGTCACAATATAACTCACAAACATCCATGTATTTTTTCATGATTAAAGTGTAATTGTAAAGTGGAAGGAAAATAATACATATATCTGTGAAGTGTGGTATACACTTGGTTTGAGCCCTTTTTTACTGAGATATTCTTAATAACAAATCCAGTACAACTAATAACGTTAAGTAGTCTCCTAATTAGGAAATTAAGTCCTCCTGTGTGTAATTTAATTTCAGTAGAAATCCAGCTCTTCTGTGAAGGCCATCAAGACATCGTCTGAAAATGGAAAGAGTATGGTGCAGCTGAATCCACCTGCGTGCATTTAAATCTCAGCATGAATGCAGCTGGTTGGTTAGAGCTGCTTAGAGTACATCAGTAAACAAACAGCATCAAGAAGGTCCAATGGAAGCAGGAATATGTTATAAAACTCCATCCCAAGCTTTGGACATCTCACAGGGCACAGCTTAATCAAAACTCATCCTAAAATGGAGTTTGGCACAACAGAAAACCTACCAAGGCATGCATATCCATCTGACAGGCCGGACAAGATGAGCATTAATCAGAGATGCAGCCAAGAGGCCCATGATAACACTGGAAGAGTTGCACAGATCCAGTGCTCAGGGATGCATATCTCTGGACACAACCACTATTAGTCATGTACTCCACAAATCTGGCCTGTATATACATTTGGGAATAATAACACCAGTGTTGAAAATACGGAGTTGGGGTGTGGGCTATGTTTATGTGCGCATGTGCTTGTGATTAGTTCTCGTTATGAAGCGCTGCTAGCCTCGCTCACAGCTTAGTGTTTTCTCCGTATGCGATAATTGGAGCTGCTTCTTCATTTATTCCCAGAGTCTGATCCGCTTTCCTCTGCAGAGCTGATTGTAATTTCCTCTCTTGTTTTTTTCTCAAGTGCTAAAGTCATTATGGGCTTCATTAGAGTTAGAATTTAAAGCTGTCCTCTTCAGTCTGAAATGTTGTAAAACTGAGGGAGGGTTTTACTCTCCAGGAAAGGTTCCTGGTTCAAAAACAGTGTGCTCATCAACATATTTTCCCTCTTATTTGAAAAATAGCTGTAATAGGATTACGATGAGCTTCTTTAAATGAAACTAAGCAGAATTTTCATCTAAATTGTCTTCAGTCTGAAAAATATGGAGCTAAAATCTATAAAATAAAATTACCTTACAAATGCACAAAGACAGTAAACCTGTATTTTTTCTACAGAAAAGTGTAGCAAAACTGCAGTTTTGCTACACTTTTCTGTTACATGATTGTTTCGAATAACATATTCAGACATTGACTGCATATTAGTTTATTTTTGTCTTTTGTGCTAACAAAAATCAAACCTATCTAAATATGGACAGATAGTGTTAAGCTGATCTCTTCAGAAGCAACAGGGGTCATTTTTTGTGTGTTTTAATTGTGATAAAGCAGCTTTAAAAGTGAATGCAACGCATGAATGGAAAACAGAGTTACTTACCACTGAGCCTTGACGCTGCTCCCTCTATAAATGCTTTAAACCTGTACCATAATCATTCAACTTACTCCTGTTTGCCATGCTGGTTTCCTCAAATCATCAGCTTGAGCTTTAAACACATTAAATTTCTTTTTTTTGTAATCCAGTGATGGAAAAAACAATAAAGGAATCAGTATTTTCAGTTCTGTGGTTTTACATATTAGGTCGTAATTGGAGTGATCTAATCTGAAATTATTTTAATCTAAAATTAATTGGCAAAAAACAGCAATATGTGGAAAAACTAAACTAAATACCCCCTCTTTCAAGAGCTTTCCTAACCACACTTGTCACCAGGTAGTCTAGGGTAATAGTTCCTGTTTGATTTCAGTAGTTGCTCACATTGTTGTGGAGGAATTTCAGACCATATTCTTTACAACATTGCTAAGAGTCTGGGCTTATGTTTTACGTAATGAATCAATCCTGTTGAGAGTCAGTCTTGTACTCCCTACATACTTGTGACACCTTTATTTTTGTCTTCTTCAGCCAATCTGCTGTAGATCTGTAGTGTTTGGATTTTTGTCCTTTTTCAAGATTCAGTGTTCAGTGATTTGGCTGTTGTACGAATGGCCTCACATTGGAGTTATGCCAAGACGTTCATGGTTGACTAAATGGCTGTAAGGTGCCCCGGAACTGTGAACAACAAAGCTAAATCATCACTCCTCCACCACCATGCTTCACAGTTTCTATGAGGTTTGGGTTGAGCCATCCATGGCGCTGTGCTGCTGAAACATCTCTGCTTTTGTCTCATTTGTCTGGTGAACATGGCTCCAGTATTGTTGTGGTCCATTCCTGGGAAGCGGTTTTTCTCTTATGAATAATCTTTTTCCCTGTATATTGACTTGAAATTGTTTGGAATTGGCATTCTAACTCTTCCCAGATTGATGTGCAGCAAGAAATGCTTGATAATGTCTTTAGTCCTTGGCATTTTGCTGGACACAAAGCTGCATGTTACAAATCACAAAAACAACTAAAATTCTTGTTTTACAGAGATGATTAGATGATGATCTCTACATGCTCATCCAGGAGGAGTGAATGCTGCAAGTCACTGACTGGATGCAATCTGCTGGGTTTCCTTAGACAGAAAAACTTTTTATCCAATTTGAATAAATAACTGAATCTGACTGCACTGTTCAATGGTTAGGATTAATTGGAATGTATGTACCTGACTTTTGTGAAGTGCCTTGAGACGACATGTGTTGTGAATTGGCGTTATGTAAATAAAACTGAATTGAATTGAATTGAATTAAATTATTGAAGTGTATTTCATTAGCATCATCTGGCTGCTGCTTTTCCCCTAAAAAATCCAAAATACTCAACTATTTTTGGTAAAGACCAAATTATTTTCATTATATAATGATTTACTTGGACTGAAACGTTTACATACAGTTACTACAGGGTCAAAAATTTGTACATACAAGCTCAAAGATGTACCAACATCCTATTAATCTTTGGTTAAAATTAATTTAAACTGTTTGTTGTCTCATCAAATTTTAAACTAAATCAGATCAAAACCCAACATCTCATTGGCACTGTATGTAACATCCTGGAATTAAAGATGATGGTGGATTTTCTTTTCCCTCTGACTTTAAATGTTTTCTTTGGAATAATCATCTATTGTTTTCAAATGTCTGGAAAAATGTAAAATGTTCAAAGACACTATCATTTATTTTTATGCAAAATGCAACAAATACGTCCTTTGCCACACTGATCTGGATGAAGCTGTTGGGACTAAAATTAATTATAAACCCTGTCAGTCAGCAAGCTGTCACAGGTTAGTTATGTGAGAAAAATAAAGTACAACAAAAATCCCAGGGCAATAAGATTTGAAGTACTGAAACAGATTTTCTCTCCTTCTCACCATCTGAACTGGTGATTACTGGTTTGAAGACCCTCATGTAGTTTAGGATCTTGACATGTAGGACATGTGCAGTCCTCATTGTGATTGGTATTGTTGCTGATGCTGTTTAGATGATGTTCTGACAAGTGGTGGCAGGAAGAAAATGATGTACACATTTTATCAAGGCAAGTACAGTTTTGTTGTTTTTCTATCTGAGGACTGCTTTTATTTGATCAGGTTAGGAGCTATTCTCAAGAGAACATCGTAAAACAGATTTATGGGGTTCTAATATGTTCTCTCTTGCACCGTGGGACTCAAGGGAAACCCTCTTTATATTTAGTATCAATGACATCAAAGCAATAGGATGTTGTGCTCTGACTGCTCCTAGCAATAGTGAGAAAGTAGAACTATAAAATATGAAAGACTGGACCATGAGTCTGCAGGTATAACATAATGTCTATAGGTGTGTTTACAGTGAAAAACTGTAAAAACAAAAGTTTTTTGAAACATCTGTAGTGTATATGTGGATCTCTCTCTCCTGTAACTGTGAGAGACCTATAGTTATCGCTAAGACCTTTTTGAGGATCTGAGCTGCACAGAGAGCAACAAAACCAACAGGACATGAGGTGTTAATTCAGTGATTGCCAGGTTAACTGGTACATCATTAGGTGGATTCAGTGGTTCAAAGAATTACAGTGTGAGAATATTTCTGGACTCATCAACATAGGGTTGCATGGCAACTGAAAGAGGCTCTAGGAGGATTTCCTAAAATAAAAAGATTGCTGTTTTATTT
Source organism: Crenichthys baileyi (assembly GCA_036173005.1). Taxonomy (NCBI): domain Eukaryota; kingdom Metazoa; phylum Chordata; class Actinopteri; order Cyprinodontiformes; family Goodeidae; genus Crenichthys; species Crenichthys baileyi. Next base: position 927,375 of record JAHHUM010002033.1, on the reverse strand, counting down.
TAAAATTAGACATTTTTGTAGTAAATATTGATGAGTCAATGAGTTTTCTGTACTGGAATTATAAATATCACGTCATATTAGATGGTCCAGGGGTTGGACTGTGGCTGATGCTTTTAAGACCAGACACTGTGGCATTGGGCAGATCAGAAATACAAAGTAGAGCGAATGTTCAAACTCACACCAAATTAAATCTCACAATTTATCCAAACATGCATGTCTTGGACTCATGAAGGAAACTGAAGAATATTTGGAACAAACACACAGGCAGAGGATAAACTGCACACATAAAGACCACAGCTGAAGGAACTACTACTATGAGGTTAATTTCTCTGAGGTGAAAATGTGACCATTGTGCTGCTTTGTTAGTAAACAAACATCACACAATGTTTCAATCCATTGGGCATTTAGGAACTGGTTATATACATCTATTGTACCAGTATTTATGCTAAGTTACAAAAGCCACAGCCTCATTTTCAGCACACAAATACACGTCTCAGTCTAATCCAGGCCAGGATCAAATAAGAAGATTCTAATTTAACATTAAGGCAGAACATGATACAGTTTTATTCTTAATGACAAGTATGATGGATGATATTTCGGTAAATAAGTTCAAATGGGTATTACTGAGCCTGCAAGGTTTCATTATGTTAGCGGCTTGGTTGTTTTGCTCTTGTCCTTGGAGCATTTTATAAGGCTTCATTCAGCATATTATTGCCCCTGTGGGAGCACAACAGGAGCTGGGAAATCAAAGGGATATGCAGAGGGGAGAGTCTGTCTTTATTTCTTCCCAATAACTTAATATATGGTGCACCTTATACATTTAGTGGCAATTGTAAGTTATCTTTTTCAACTTTACACTGCCAAATGTTTGTTATTGCATTGGCACTGACCAGCTTTCATCACTCTAAATGTTGTGTTATATCTTCTTTAGTTTTTCTAAATATGTAAGTGTCCTCCTTTGTGTTATGTGCTTTTTCAGGCCCATTATTTTCACTCTTGACAGTCATATTAAACCTGAATAATACATATCTATCTTTAATATGGAGCCAATAATCTCTCAGTGTTCTGTTGGATACATAGTGTTTCCCCATGAGATCCAAAAGCAACAGGTGAATTGAGATTATCTTCTAACAATTGCTCCATTTCGATTAACCTTTTACAACAATTTGAAATAATGATACATTTTTGGTGTTTCGTTGCTGTTGGCAAGTTTTAGATGATAGGGGTCTTAATTCTTATAAAAGAGAATCAGGTAATAGGAATTACTGACACCAAAACAAAGCCCATCCGATCTAATATCTTTCTTTTGCTTGTTATGGCACCTATGACCCTATTAATATTGAAACTCTAAATAAGGGAGCAGTGTGCAAACTCTGAAACTTTTGTTTATTACATATTTATTGTCAATGTATAAATACATTTATATAGAGATTCTATATGCCTGCATCTGTCATGTATTACGGGGGGTTTAAGCCTTAAGGACTCAGGTGAAACCGCCTATCTCCCCTGTCATATTTTTTTTATTAAAAACACAAAACTAATTTTATTGTATTTTTTTTTTTTTACCTGTCCAATAATAAACTAAAGATGCATTATTTTAATGAGCTAAAAAAAGGAGTCATGTCTTTGAAGAAAAGGGATCTGCAAATCATTGTAGCTCCGCTTCCCTATAAAAAAAAAAGGCATACCATTTCCTCTGTTTTTTGGATAAATTTTTTTAAGGTTTTCTAATTCTGTCTCACAACACTAACAGAATTTGGGTCAGTCTTACTTCAAAAATCTCCAACTCTTTTAGCTAAGTTTAGGAAATAGGTGTGCCTACACTGCTGGTTCTTTGGTCCCATTTACCGTAAAATTAAGATGAAAGCCAAAATTGTGGTTAATAAAAGACAATACTTTTTGTTGTACTTAAATTTTTTGTTTTAAGAAGATTTTAATTTGTCAGTGAAAATGTTTTACTTAAAAAAGTGTGAATCTGCAACAACCTTTTGTGCTGTTGGTTCAAATGTACCATATCTGAATTAAATATCATCATATAATCATTTTTAGTGTTGCAAATGGCCCTCAGGTCCCACTTTTGACACCCTGCTCATGATTTACAAATTTTAATCCTAATCAGGTTAAAAAAAGGCTAAAAAAACAAAACAAAACGTGTTTCCTGTAAAAGTGATCACTCAGAACAGCTTTGTATGGACTTAACTTTTCCTGCTTGTTTTTATAAAAACTCTCAGTGTGATGGTGCGTTCACACCGAACGCAGATTCTGCGATGGGGGCGGCCGATTTACATGTTATCCCTATGTAGAAGGTGCGTTCAGGACCGGAGCGGCGCGGGGCGGTGCGGAGGAGACGAAGGACGCGGTGCGAAAGGCGCACCGAGCGACGCGAGAGTGGTGGACGAGTTGAAAAATCTGAACTTTTTTCAAAATTCGCGTCGCGTCAACCAATCAGGGACTGGATGTGGCTGACCGCAGCGGAGAAGAAGCGGTTGTCAGTGAAGATGGAGGTCAAGATCATAGTGGCGGTGTGCGGCAAGCCAGAGTTGTATGACTCAACTAATTATTTTTACCGAGACAAGTACAGAAAGGACCTGGCCTGGAGAAGAGTCAGTGAGGAGACTGGAGTATCAGGTAAAACTTTAAAATAGCGCCATTGCACTGTTGTCTTCTTATATTTAGGAGATGTGGACATTAAAAATTGGCTGTTTTTTAATTGAGCTGAGATTTATTTACTCACCGAAGACAGATGGACAGGCGTTCAGCAGCAGGGATACAGCGGCGGTAGTTGGTGTCCCGGAGGCCAATTCATCTCCCAACACGGGACAGCAGATCTTCGAACTGGTTCCTGGATAGACGGAAGTACCGCTGAAATCGACCATCATCCAGACGCAGCTCCTGGAATAAGTGGTCGTACTCTCCGAACTGTTCCCGTCCCTGAAGAATCTCGTGAACCCAGGGACGTTGACTTCGGCAGCGTTTTTCGGCTCTCCACAGGTAAAACACCGTAATTAGGTCCGTGAAATCCATGTCCGCCATGTTCAGTTGAAACCAGCAAGCAGCGGATGGAAGTTCCTGCTATTTGATGACGCGGCGAAGCGTTGCCGCTTGTTGATATTTGGCAAAGCGGAGTTCACGCGGAATGTCAAGCGAGCAAAAGTACACAAATAATGCGAAAAATTTGCAGAATCCGCGTTCGGTGTGAACACACCATAACACAGATTGTCTAGCCTTATCTCTACAGCAGTATTGCTTGTTGGCATTACTCATCTGTCTGCATGTTTTTAGTCCTGTTTATTTGTTGTTTGACAGAGATACTGTAAGTTAACTTAAACTGGAGTAGCTGTAATATGTAAACAATTAATCTGGACTGGACTGGACATGATGAATTACCAGTTAGTCCTGGCTGTATTAATGTCACTTTCTATTTGGATGACTATAGACTAACTACTGTAGGAACTTGTTAGATGTGATGTTAAATCCTTCATGCTTAGGTCAAAACTTTGCATCACAGTCCCTTAATTAAACCATTCATACTGTGGCGGGCTGATTGGACACACGTTTTGCTCACCTCCACGCCCATTTCCTTTTTTATGACGTACGTCCTCCGGCACGCAGGGGGGAGTTGTTTCCGTTTGGAACGCCCGCTGGGAGGAGTGATGGGTGGCAGTGGAGTGTGTGGCATTGACAGTTCGTGAGTGTACAGGAGCAGATCTTGGATTACCCGAGAGTTCGTCTGGCTCACATCAGAAGCTCACCATTCGGATCGATTTTTTTTTAAATAACGTGGGGAAAAACCGGGGGTAAAATTTGGAAAAAAACAACCTGTCTCTTAAAGATGCTAAATACGGGTTTTGTTTAACTTTATGTGCCGCCGAGCAATTTGTTTGTTGTGCTGCCTTGTCCGTGTATAAAAAACACGAAGTGGAATTTTTCCTTCTTTTAAAATTTTTGGAGGGTTTGGACTGGCGAGGGGAAAAAACCCTTTGGACTGGCTTTTTTTTGGTTTTGGGAGCGAAAATGCTGAACTGAGTAAATCCCGAGACATTTTCCCTCTTTAAGTAAAGGTCTAATTATTATTACTGGCCCTATTATTGTTTTTTTGTTTTTTTTTTGCTGTGGATGAAAAACATTGAAACGTAGGGAAAATTTGTGGTTTTTGGGGGTTATTTAAATCAATTTTTCGGGGATGAGCAGTCTTTCCCTTTTTTCCCTTGTGGGGGTTTTTTGGAAAGAAAAAATTTAAATATGTCGGGAGAAAAGCCCCTGGCTGGCACCCCCAAAAAAGAAGGGTCTCAAACTTTGATTCCATAAACCGCTAAAAACTCTTTTTTAGTTTAAAGGGGATCTTCCCCAGTCCCATCAAATTTACAGCAAAGCTTATTTCCTTGAGCCTCGATCAGTACTGGTTACTTGCCTAATAGAGGGGAAGCATTTAATCAAACATTTTGATGCACCAGAAAAATTCCTCATCCGGGCCAAATTACCCCTGCTGAATTTAAACACGGTTAAATTAATCTTCAAGTTTTTTTCAGATAACGGGTGAAACGGGTAAGTTAATTGTTTGGGGAGGTGGACCCCCCCCCGGTTAAACAAAAGTTTTTTCACCCCCATTGAAACCTCCTTAATTTTTACCTTGCAGGTGTATTTCATTGTATTTTGTTTTATATGAAATTTTATGTGACAGACCAATATAGGGCATATTTATAAAGTGGAAGAAAATAGTACACTTTAACCATTTTTTACAAATCAAAATCTGCATAGTGTGACAGATTTGTATTCAACACCCTTCACTCTGAAATCCCTAAATTTCCGAAAAAAACCCAAATTTTCCTTCAGAAGCCCCCTAATTTTAAAAATAAGATTCCGAAATTTAAATCTCCAAAAATCCAGCTTTTTTTGGAAGGCCTTTTTTTTTTTTTTTGGGAACATTAGAGAAAAAAACCACCAGGGGGGACAATGGAACACACCAAAAAAGTCACGGATAAAGTATTGTGAAAGAACAAAATTGGAAAGATTTAAGGGCCCACAAATAACCCCTTTACTTAGGCTTTTAAACAGTTTCCCTTTATTTTAAAGATTAGTTTTTAACCCAAATCCCTGAGTCAAGATCAAGCCCCAAGAGCAACGGGAGCCCAAAACCCCAAGAGCTTGAGGAAAGCGTGTCCAAGTCCCATGCCAAGACCAAACCAGTACAAGGCAATTTTTAAGACTATTACTTCAATCACAATAACATATTATTTTCTGCCCAAAAAATTAAAAAAAAAAACTGCCAGAAAGGGAGCTCATTGAAAAAACTAACCCCCTGACAAGGGGTCCGAATAAAATGGGTTTTACTAGGTGTTTTTTCTGACAAAATTTACTGGTTTTTCCCGGGGGCAGGGCTTGTAAGATCCAACTGGCTTCAGGGTGATTCTGACGATTCTGAGGTGCAAGTCGATGACGTAACCCCTACTGTTCCAGTTCTCCAATTTTGCATGTTTGTAACTTGCTCACTTTAACCCCTACGTGCACTTTTACAACGTACACACTTCATAGAGAGGTATTGGTATTGGGATAGGGCCTTCGGTGTATGTAAGCTAACCCTTCGACTGCATGCCACTAATACAATAAATCTGACAAGCTGGTAACAGGTTAAACAAAGAAACCAGGCAACTCTGAAGACCTTATACACCCAGCTGAATTTTAACTAACTTGACATTAGCTGCAGGCAAAGTGAGTGGAGGTGGAGGACTAAACTTACTTAGTGTTCTTTCTTTCTGCTTGTTGTACAGACATTCATTTCTGTCTCTTGTTTTACAGTCCTCTCATCTTCTCATCCTCAGCACACAGGGGCAGAGGCAGCAGTGCAGAAAATCTTGCACCTGAATATAGCCTGGAGTTTCACACTAGGTAAAAAAAGGATGTTGCAGCTGTGGTCTTGAGAAATCATCCTAAATTCTAAATTCTAAATTCATCCTAAAAAAATTTATCAAGATGGCGCCGACGATGGCCGCCTCGGAGCTTCGCTCTCTCTTTGTTTTTGTAGTTTGTGTGTCTATATGTTTTTCGAGCCACGGTACTGTGGTCTCGGGCCACAATTCGGTGGTCTCATTCAGTAGAGAGGAACTTCTCAATATCAGAGAGTCCTCTCTTGGGTTTTTTTCACCATCTTTCATTGTTCCGAGGTTCACTGTGCTTCTGGCAAGCGGAGCGGCGGCACTCTACGGGATACTGCGTCGGAAGCGTCGGAGGGGAAAGCGTGCTGGCGCCCTGGTAAAGCTCCGCAAAAGAGGACTTCGCACACCACTGCCTTCAATGCATCTGGCAAATGTCCGCTCTCTAAGCAACAAGATGGACGAGCTACTTCTTCTCACCGGTAAAATCTCGGACCTCCGCAGATCAGCGGTTCTCTGCTTCACCGAGACATGGCTGAGTGACAACATCCCGGACCGCGCACTGCTGATACCGGACTTCCAGCTGTTCAGAGCGGATCGCAGCGCGGAGCTATCAGGGAAGAAGCGAGGAGGCGGAATCTGCTTTTATATAAACGAAGCTTGGTGCAGAGACATAAAAGTGCTGGGGAAAACTTGTAGTCCGGATCTGGAGTCATTTTCCGTAATCTGCAAACCGTTTTACTCACCGAGAGAGTTTTCCTCGTTCATAATAATCGGCTCATATTTTCCTCCGCATGGCTGCACTTCTGCCGCGGAAAAACATCTTGCTGAGCTGATTACAGACGTGGAGAAAAAACACCCTGACTCTTTCATCATAATACTGGGAGATTTTAACAGCGCAGATCTCTCTAACGAGCTCCCAAAATACAGGCAGCATATTAAATGTCCCACCAGAGACAAAAACACACTGGACCACTGTTACACAGCTTTTAAGGACTCATACCATGCTGTTACCAGGGCTGCTCTGGGACTTTCGGATCATTGCCTTATCCACCTCATCCCAACTTACAGACAGAAACTAAGAGCTTCCAAACCCATGGTTCACACTGTTAAAAAGTGGACTAAAGAATCGAAGCAGATGCTACAGGCCTGCTTTGAATGCACAGACTGGACTGTTTTTGAAACCTCAGCCACTGATTTAAACAAACTAACTGATGTGGTGACATCATACATCAGTTTCTGTGAGAACATGTGCATGCAGACCAAGACCTTCTGCACCTTTGGGAACAACAAGCCATGGTTTACTCCACACCTCAGGAATCTGCGCAGGGACAAGGAAGAAGCTCACAGCAGTAGAGATTGGGCGCGGTACAGGCAGGCCAGGAGCAGACTTACAAAGGAGATCAAAGCAGCCAAGAGAAGCTATAGTGAGAAGCTGAAAAACAGCCTTTCTACTGGTGACACTTCGGCTGTACGAACTGGTCTGAGAAACCTGACTGCCTACAGAAACCCCACCACCCTTCCTGAACAAAGTCCTCGCCTGGCTAACCGTCTGAATGGCTTCTACTGCAGACACGACAAGAAGCCATTCACACCTCAAACCAACTCCTCCACATCCCATTCAGGAACAAATTCGACCAGTAAAGCAACCAACCCCCTACCTTCAGATCCTCTGCCTGCACTAAAGATCTCTGAGGAAGATGTAAATAGGCTCTTTCAGCGCATGAAAACAAAGAAAGCTGGAGGACCTGATAACGTCTCCCCATCATGCCTGAAAGCCTGTGCACATCAACTTGCTCCGATCTTCACCCGGATCTTCAACAAGTCACTGGAGAAGTGTGAGGTCCCCTCCTGCTTCAAACGATCCACCATCATCCCAGTGCCCAAGAAACCCACCATCCTAGGATTAAATGACTACAGGCCTGTAGCCCTGACGTCTGTGGTCATGAAATCCTTTGAGCGGCTGGGGTTGAAGAACCTGAAAGACATCACAGGCCCTCTACTGGACGCCCTGCAGTTTTCTTAATGAGCAAACAGGTCGGCAGATGATGCTGTTAACTTGGGTCTACACTTCATCCTGCAACACCTCGACCGCCCAGGGACCTACGCCAGGATCCTGACTTGTAGACTTTCAGCTCGCTTCAACACCATCATATCCAACGCACACACTCTCCTCCACAGAAGACTCACCCAGCTCAACCCCCTCCGCTCCACCTGTCAGGGATCAAAAGCTCCTGATTGGGACCCGACAACCGCCAGCAGGTGGACTGGGGAGCATCTTCTCCGAACCAGATCCACCACTAAGTACGGTTGCCACCACGCCGCGGGTGTGTTCTATCCCCACTTCTCTTTCCCTGTTACACAAATGACACTGCACCTCAGTGGACTGTTCGTGAACTCCACACTAAGTTTGACCAGATGACACCACTGTCAGTGCAGACTGATCCAGCGACACGGTGATGAGTCTGCATACGAACAGGAGGGGACCGATGACACACTAGCCTCTGCTAGTCAGAATAACTGCCTGAAACTAACCCACTCAAGACCCTGTGGAGATGGTGCACTGGCACTCCGACAAAACACCACTCCATACACCCCCCTCACCATACCTCAACAACACCGGTCGGTGTGGACCACTTCAGGTTACTAGGGAACCCACCATCTCTGTGACCTGAGAGGGTTTCACACCCACTATGACACTTGATCGAAAGAAGCCCAGCAGAGGGACTGTACTTCCTGAGGTCAAACCTCACAGAAAGACAACTTCCCACAGGAGAGCTGCCGTCAACCACTTCCCACACTCGCCCACACACACCCATTCGTCCGTCTGTCTATTCATCTTATGTGGGGTTTGGTATCACCACAAAACAGAAATCATGTCAGACACTGCCAACGGAATAATCAGGGGCCACTCCGCCCCTCACACAGAGACGAACCATCATCAAGGCTGACGTCTTTGAACCACCATCCAGGACTTATTAAAGGTCAAGGTCAGGATAAAGGGCGCAAAAATCCGCGCAGACCACACATCACCCCTGCACACTAAACCCGTTTAGCAGTTCTGCCTTCAGCCGCGGAGAGACAGACGCGCTGTTCACTAAAACCAGCCACCACCATGAGGACAGTTTCTCTCTCCCCCAGGATGTTTCTCTGTTGAACATTCAATAGCAGTACAACAAACAACAGCATACAGATGGTGAAATGCACCTCTTTACTCATATGTTATTTATATATGTGTATATTTTGTACATGTAGCACCACACGCCAACCTCAGTAGTGCAAAAACAAAACACACACGAAAGAGCAAGCGTCACCGGAGTATCACAATTCAGGCTGCACGTGTACCAACTCTGGCAATAAAGCTGATACATTCTGAGCTTCCTGATTCGAAATCACAACTGTCTGAGACAAGACAGAAACACTATGAAAATGTTCGCCCTAGAGACCGGTTCTGACGCAACTATCAAGAACAATAGCCATCCATCCCCAACCTGACAAAAGGGGAATAAAGACGAAATAATCAGAGAAGGGAGTCCACAGAATCCAAGTAATTCGGAGAACTGCAGAGATCCAATTAGTGGAGAATCTGTTGAGATCGACAAAGATTCGGTCATGCAATTGAATTTTATGAGCAAGAGTGGACAATGAATAAAAACCCATCTAAACTCTTAAGGTTGCCAACAACGCTAGTAGAAGGACACAGCAAAAATCGGAGAAGGCCGATACCTGGTTCCGATCCCATGTGAGCTAACACCTCGAACTCATTTGTTTACATTTTGTCAATAAGGTCCATGTTGTGACAGAAAACTTGCCACATCGCCCCGAACCACACCTCCTGAGGCGTCGATACACACCACGAGGTGGCAGCATACATGCTGCCGCAGATGTACTCCTTTAGCAGGAACAAAGAACCGTTTCACGTGCACGAGTTGAGCGCTAAAAGCACATTGCTGTCTATTATTAATTATGGTGATCTAATGCACACGCATGCAGCCTTCTCCACTTCAAGGAGCCATGTTTTTGAGTATCCCGCTTCTTTTTGTTAAATTTCAGAAGCAAATCTCTCATATACCATGGGAGAATCTATATTTAGCTGGTTGGAAAGCATTAACAATCTGTAGACAGCAGCACTTCTGAATCCTTCCCAAAGCTGAAGAAACAGTGTTTCCCTGCCATTCACCATGGTCCTGGAATAAAACGCGTTCTCCACACTAAAAAAACTCCTCATACTTAACGACTCTAATTTTTTTTTTACTGACACGCTGTCCGGCAGAGAAGCACTCAGAATATTGACTTGTCTGGTGCCAGGCAACAAGACACATCAGACCCACCCTTTCACAAGTGCCAGCACCATCCCACAACACTACTTTAAAGCTCTGCTTGATATTCATAACAAGAACACTTTATCTAGCACAACGCCGCTCACGGAACCTACAGTTCGACCACGGACAACTAGGACACAGAAATTGACAAGGAGAAAAAAAAAGCACCAAAAGAGAGAAAGGGGGCCAAAACAGGCAACACAGAGGGAGCCAGAAGCAGAAGAGACGTGGAGAAAGAAACGAAGGATGTGAAGAGAACCAAGATAACACCGCTGCATTACACCTGCAGTAAAATGTTCCCATATTACCAGCCACACCTCTTACGAAAGTTTGTACGTACTCGCATGCAATGCAAGATGTATTTAGTGGTTAATGCGGGTCAATATAGAACATTTGTGGTATCTGTAACCACCTGAATCTAAACACCTGTGGGTCTGAGTATGAGCGCGCAGGCACACAAGTTTTCCATAAAATATGCAATATTGAGTGTGAGGAGCCACAGACCTGCCCCCTGGACCCGGGACAGATACGGAGGAGATCCAAGCCACAGACATCCAAAGCCCCCCAGAGCACAGGAATCCCAGAGGAACCACCGCCGGGACTACCGCAACCCCCCCTTGAGAGGAGCAGGGGAGAATCCCAGGGGAACCACCCAGCAGCCACAGTGCAGAAGCCCCAGGGAGCTGCAGCGACAAGCCCACAGGCCCTGCCGGCAGCTGTCTAAGCCTGAGCAGATCCAGCCATGGACCCAGAGACCCGAGACCCCGGGACATATCACTCCCCAAGCAGAGGCCCCGACCGAGCCCGGGGTCCAGGCCCCGGCAAGCAGCCAACCAAGGACCCCCGTGAGCCAGCACACACCAAAGCACCCAGCCCTGGATACCGATAACCACAAGTACACCGGCGGGCCAGAGATCAACACCAACCCACCGGCAGGTAGTGTGGCGGGGAGGGAATAGGTGCCCCCACATTCGATGGGGGCCTCCTAACATGATCCAGGAGAGGGAGAAGCCTAAGACCCAACCTGACACAAAAAACAGGCACACACAATCACAATCACACATTCCCACCCTCATGCGTACACATAAAAACACTCACACCCACGTACCCAACGTAAAGACAAACAACAAAGGACTTCGTACACTCACTCACACTCCCCATACATACTCTATACTGCCAGGTCCAGGTGGCGATACCCCATAGGGACAACCAGCCCCCGGACCCAGGAGGTGGTCCCCTTCCCTCCGGGGGTGGAGACAGGCAGCCCGCCCCTGCACCTGAACCTGGTCTGGGCTAGCCTGGGCTTGTGCCTGAATCTGAGCGACCCCCCGCCCCGACCCCAGTCCCCAACCACCCTCATCCTCATCCAGGGAGAGGGCCATGTACAAAAGAGGGGTCTACATGGTCCAAACAAGCCCGCCAACCAGAGCCGCCACAGAATAAAATAGTTCCAACCCCCAATGAGTTCCGATTCCAACCCCATGAGTCCCCACCCCAAATGAACCCAACATGAATCACCTCACTGGGCAACCCCCAACCAGGACACAGATATGGCACAAGACATGCTCTGCCGCCCCACCCACCTGACTGCCCACCATAGCCCTGCGCCCGGCCAGGGGCAAGAGCCACAGAAGGAAGCATTGGAGGAAGGCAACCAGACCCCAGCCAAAACCAGGCAAGCAGGGCAACAAAACACGTACCACACCAACACCGAGGCCGCCAACAAGAAACACCCGACCCAAAATTGCAGGCCCATCCAAACGCAAGCTCCGGACCAGCATAGGCACATGACAATCGACAGACAAGAGAGCCGAGACCCCCCGGGGCAGTCAAGCAGACCCCATGATGCACCACCCCGCCCACCACCATGCCCAAGGAAAAGACACCAGCCTAACAAGCAGAAGGGCGGTAAAGAAAGGCCACAGCACACACAGCAAAGAGGCCGCACTCCCCCCCGAGATGCAGAACCACCAACATCCATCCCAGCCAAGCCGAAACGACAGAGCCAAGCAAAGCTGTGGTTCCCCCTGAGCCAATGCCACAGCAACACCACACATCCTTCCATACATCGGTAGGGGCACGGTGGAGACCACCAACCCCAAGCACACACCACCCACCAGGAACCACCCAGCATACAAGCAAACCCCACCTCAGCATAAGACCGAGAGGCCCGATGCAAACGCTGAGCCCAGCGAAGCCTGCCCTGCCGTACAAAACACCGAGGCCAGAGCCGCCATGCACAGGACCACCAACCCGACACCACAGCACACCAAACAGCGTAGGACAGTATGCAGCAATGAGCACCCAAAGCAGAAGCCATGCACAAAGCCCACAACATGCAAGTGCGCCCCCACCAGCCCTCCAAAAACAAAGCCCCCTGCAAAAGTGCACCCACGTGAATAGAAGATCCATAGTATCCAGGTCTAAGAACATGCCTGACCCCTATGCCCCTGCCTGAAGCAGCCCTGTGAGAAAACCCACACCGAAGCCCACAAAAGGCAAAGAGCCCACAGAGCCAAAACCAAACCCACCAAGGAGCTGAGACCAGTCCACCCCGAGATCAGCCCATGCAGACCCCTTTGACCCCCCTCCCCCAGACAGAACTGGGACCGGCGTCAGGAACCGGAATCTAGACAAGGGACCAGAATCCGAACCGGAACCACCCAGGTCCAAACGATGCCCATCCACACCCAAGGCTAACCACACACCTCCATCCCGGAAGAAAACCTACACCCACCCCAACATTCGAACAACTCCCAGAACACATAAGACATTAGACACCCAGGTTGACTCCACCCCGCCCCCTGCCACAGATCCTCCACTCCGCCAGTAGTGTGCACTCCCTGAAGGAGAGAGCACCTGCACTGAAATGGTACCTATCGGCCAGTTTAGGAGGCCCTTACGCCCACAGATGCACCGAAGGCCCCCGGGCCGGTGCCGGATGCCAGAGCATGTGCCGGCCCAAAACCCCGGTGACATACCCACCCGGACCCAAGCCCGTGGGTGACACGCCCCAGGAACCCAGAGCCCCCATGTCCATCCCAGATCCGCCCAGGAGCAGCCGGCCACCAGGCCAGTAACCTATGTCCGCCGGTACAGGCTCCCCGAAAGCATCGCATGCAGCCACCAGATGCCGCCCCAGAGAGCCACCAAAGCCCCACCCCAGTTGGGGTCACAGCCCCCGGCACCAGACCCCCCAGAGACCCCAGCCCAGGGACACCCCAAATGCCCCAAACCCAGACACCCCCCCGCATCCGCCACAATGCCCCACAGGACGAAGCTAAAGGTGCCCCACCCCCACTAGGTGATGGAGTCGATTAAAGGAGCCAGGAGAGATTGATCTGATGAGGAGTTAGAGGCTGTCTCAAGACTTATATAATCCAACAGAAGGTTTCTGTACTGGTTAATATTTAGAAGGTTTTTATTTTTCCAATTCATGAGGATAGTTTTCTTAGCAATACATAAGGCAGTGAAAACCATGTGAGCTGAATTTGTCTCAATGGTGACATCATCTAAGTTGCTTAACAAGCAAACTGAGGGGGAAGGTGAAATATTACATCAGACACTTTGATAAGTCTTCACATATCAGGCGCCAGAACCTCTGAACATGTGTACATAACCATAGTGCGTGGATGTAATTGTCACGTACGCCTGTGCAGTGTAACCAAGTATTAGATGGTCCAAAACCCATCCTGAACATCCGTTGACCTGTATAGTATACTCTTTGAATGATTTTATATTGTATTAATTGTAGACTGATATTATTAGTCATTTTAAAAGTTCTGGAACATATCCGACACCAAAATGTTTGGTCAAAGTTAACTGATAAGTCCACCTCCCATTTCATAATAGGAAGGGAAATTGATTCGTCTATATTAGACAGTCCTTTGTATCTTAGACATTAATTTGGGGGGGGTGAGTTTTAGGAACTCTAGTACATTTGATTGCATTTGTAACCCAACCTTTTTAAGCCTAAATTATTTTTTATTATAGATTTAATTTGTTGATATTTTAAAAATGTATTCTTGTCCATCCCAGATTGTATAATTAATCTGTTAAATGGGATGAACTGAATTCCTTCAAATATATGTTCCAGGTATTCAATTCCTTTACTCCTCCAATCTGGAAAGTTTATCACATTATTTTTTTGTAGGATGTCAGGGTTGTTCCAGATGGGTGTGCGACCGCATGGGATTAGTGAAGACCCTGTCATTTTTAGATATTCCCACCATGCTGTCAGAGAGGTGCTGATATTGAGGCTTTTAAAGCATTCATGTCATTTTATATTTGAGCTAATAAATGGTAGATTTGAAATCTTAATATTATTGCATAATATCTGTTCTACGTCTAGCCAAGGTTCACCTAGAGGACTGTGTTTAAACCATTTTGAGATGTGTTGTAGCCTGTTGGTTAAAAAATAATGATGAAAGTTAGGCAAATCTTGTCCTCCTTTATCTTTGGTCTTTTGCAACGTTTTTAAGCTAATATGCGGGGGTTTATCTTTGCAAAGAAATTTAATGATGGAGGAGTCCAGAGATCTAAACCAGTCAGATGATGGTTTATTTGGGATCATTGAGAATAAGTAATTGATTTTTGGCAAGACCATCATTTTTATTGATGCAACCCTGCCCATGAGTGATATGGGTAGAGATTTCCATCTACCACTTTTTTTAAAAGCGGGATGTGGTTTAATTTTGTTAAGTCTGCCAATCTAGGAGAAACATTAATACCCAAGTATGTAATATTCCCTGACTGTAGTTGTATATTAGGGGAATTGTAGAAAGAACAGTTAATTGGAAGAACAGTCAATTTCAACCAATTTATAAAATAATCTGAAATTCTTGAGAAATAATTTATTAATCCAATTACTTGAGAGACAGAGGTTTGTGAATGCTGGAGAAAGAGTAATACATCATCTGCATAAAGACTGATTTTATGTTCAGTATTCATGCATTTTATGCCTTTAATATCATTAGTTTGCCTGATTGCTGCCGCAAGTGGTTCAATAAAAATTGCAAATAATGAGGGGGAAAGTGGGCATCCCTGCCTGGTGCCCCTCTGAAGAAAGAAGCTGGAAGATGTTTGATTATTGGTCCTGATACGTGCCGTTGGGGAACTGTATAATATTTTTGACCAGTTTATGAAAGAGCTTCCAATACCAAATTTAGTTAAGGTTGCAAACAAGAATTTCCAGTTAACTCTATCAAATGCATTTTCTGCATCTAGAGATAATATATTGGTCTCAATACTTTTACTGTAGGAATAGTCTATTAAATTAATTAATCTGCGTGCATTTGTGGATGAATGCCCCCCTTTTATGAAACCAGTTTGGTCAGGATGTATTATGAGAGGAGTTACCTTTTCTGGTCTGTTTGCGAGGGCTTTACAGATTATTTTAAGATCAACATTAATAAGGGAAATGGGACGGTAACTGGTAGGAAGTACTGGGTCTTTTCCTGGTTTTAACAGGAGAGTTATGTTGGCAGAATTAAAATTTAGCAGAAGTATTCCATTTTCTTTGGTTTCCTGCAACATTCCAAAGAATGTTGCAGCCAAAATATTCCAGAATTCTTTGTAGAACTCTTTTGGGAATGCGTCTGGGCCTGGAGCCTTTTTATTGGGCATGCTTGTGAGAGCTTCTTGGATTTCGGCTACAGTCAGTGGTACATCCAGGGCCATCACTTGATTATCTGATAATTTAGGAAGTGTTACTTTATCCAGGAATTGATTAATGTCGTTATCTGACGGGTCTATCTGTTGTGAGTATAAAGCTTTCTGATAAGTGCTGTTTATTCTTTCAGGATTATAAACTGTATTCCCTTTCGATTCTTTAACAGCAAATATAGTTGTTTTTTCTTTATTTATTTTTAACTGGTTAGCTAAAAAGCTACCTGATTTATTGCCATGTTTAAAGTTTCTATTCGAAGTCTTTGCATTAAGAATTGGTTTTTTTGGTCTATAATTTCATTTAATTCTAGTTTGGCTTTACGTAGTTTACTCTGCATTCTTGAATACGTTTGTTTTATTTTTCTTATGTGATGAGAATGAGAATTTTTTGCCTCTCATCACTGCTTTCCCTGCCTCCCAGAGAACAGATGTTGATGTCCCCGGGAGGTCATTAAACTTCAAATATGAAGTTCACTCTTCTTTAAAATATTTGATAAATTCTTCATCCTTAAGCAATGATGTATTACACCTCCAGTTTTTGCTTTGTGGGTTTTCTTTCTTATTTACTAGAGTTAAGGAGACAGGAGCATGATCGCTGACAGCTATAGGGTGTATCTCAGTGTCTGAAATGTCAGTCAACAACGAGCTGCTGACTAAGAAATAATCCAGACGGGAGTAAGAGTGATGGACATGTGAGAAGAAAGTATATTCTCTGTGATTAGGGTGAAGAGATCGCCATGCATCGCAAAGTCCGAAATCACTCATGTACTGTTTAACTATATTTATTGATTTCCAACTGCGCTGAGTCCCTGTTGTGGTCAACCTGTCTAATTCTTCATTTAGACCAAAGATGAGATCGCCCCCAAGAAGAAGTGAGCAATCCAAGTGTTTAGATGTGCAGAAAAAAAAGAATGGAAGAATGGGGGGGTCATCAACATTTGGGGCATATATACTGACAATACATATCTTTTGGTTATGTATAGATATTTTCATTATTATATACCTACCCTCTGGATCTGCAACTGTGTCTAATACTGTAAAATTAACATTTTTGTGGATTAAGATTGCTACTCCCCTTTGCCTAGAATTGTAGCAGGCAGAAAACAAATTAGGAAACTCATGTGATTTAAGATCATTTGCAGCTGTGGCAGATTTATGAATGTCTTGTAATAAGACAACGTCTGCCTGTAGTTTTTTAAGCTGATTAACATTTTTTAACATTTTCTCTCTGGTTCCTGCTCCATGCACATCCCATGTGACAAACCTCAGTGTACTCATAGTTGTGCATGTGTCGCTAAAGTTTGACAGCGCATGTCATCACAGAAACGGATAGACCCAAGTGAAATCATAGTTAGTGCTTTGGGTTGCCTGATATGAAGTCCAGAAGTAGAGACATAGCAGAGAAAAAGACAGAAATTGAAGAAGGTGCTGGAGGTAAGAGGGGGTGAGAGATAAAAGGTTATGTTAAGAAATATTTGTTTGTGTGTGAGTGTGCATGTTTATGTGTGACAAAAAGAAAAAAGAGTGACAAAGGGGTGTGGTAAATGAGAGGTAGATGAGAGGAGACAAAAATGAGCAGATACCCAAAAGCCCAGCCTTGGCCCCGCCCACATCAAACAGTGTAAACAATATGCTGAGCTGTGCTTTACATTAGATTACAGTTGCCAGTTATCAACCTCTTATCTAACTAGTTTTACATGTTTTAGATTAACCTGCTGTTGCTCCTAATAAAGCCACGGAGTGATCATCCTGTCAGGATGTGACATTTTGGACTTTGTGTTTTGTTTTTGTTTACTGTTAACCAGAGGTTTCTTGTTTATGGTTTTGTATTCATGTTTCTGTTTTTCCTACAGTTCTTGTTTTCTTCTGTCTCCCAGTGTGTTCTCCTCTGCTTCATCCTCAGTTTGGTTCAGTCAGTGTTTTGTTTGGGTTTGTTTACTTTTTAGTCGGGGTTCCCTTTTGGTTCCGATTTTGTTTAGTGTTTAGGCCTTAGGTTATTGTGTTCCCTTTAATATCTCAGTTTCCTTAGTTCATGTTTATTCTTGATTCTTATGTTTTATTTAGTTCTTTAGTTCTTTAGTTTTGTTTTAGGTCTGCTCATTGTGTTGTTAATTAGTTGTATTAGGTTCACCTGTTCCCTCTGCTTTCCTGCCTCCTCGCCTCACCTGTCCTTAGTTCCTTTTGATTACCTGCCTTTGTTCTCTCTCTGCATATTAGTTTGTTTGTTTCATTATGTATTGTGGGTTCCTTGAGTTGCACTTTGTTCTCAGCCCCGTGTTTGCCCTCGCTCTTGCCATAAGCTCCTGCAGTGTTTATGAAGGTGTTTGGATCTAACTCTGGTTAGTGCCTGCAGTGTTTTTTGTTACTTTTTGAACTTTTGAATTAAAGCTGAAGACTGCTCACAATGCGCTTTCCAAGCTCTTGTCTGCGCTTTGGTCCAACCCAAAACCACACCGTGACACATCCGGTCCCTGAACAACTGACCATTTAAATAAAGTTTATCTACAGCCACTGTAGCTCTGGTGCCTTCGTTGATATATTTCTTACTGATTGGGAATAAAACTCGCCTACGATCGAGGATCTCCTTTGGGAACTGGTCATTAACGTTGAAGTTTGTTCCTCGCAGCTCTCTGCCCCGACTTCTGACCTGCTCTTTTTGCTTATAGTGCTCGAATTTTGCTACAATTGGCCGAGGTCGGTTGTGATCGGGCTTCTTACCTCTGAACCGGTGAACACGATGGAATGTGATGTTTATTACCTCGTCACTTGGGAGTTTTTAGCTGACGTTGGAGAAATTCACGGACCGTAAATTCGGTGTCCTCCTCTGCCTGTTCTGGGATGCCAGTTAGTATTTTACACGTTTATGTGTTTGGCTTGAATTTATTGGCTCGTTTTACCTTAGTTTTGCTGTGTTTGTTTACCGCCATATTACTTACACACAACTCTCGCGAGATCTCAGCAGCTCATCAAGATCAAGATCTTAAGAGTATAAAAAGAAAAATGAAGAGAATACCATTTTTTTTTTCTTGCGGTCTTCAGTAACTGCAATTCTGTTATTGCTTACTGTAAACATATTTTAATAGTTTTGATTTGCATGGTTGCTACATTGGCCAGGTAAAAGGGATTTCTGATCTCAGTGGGTAAATAAATGTATTCATAAATAAATAATAAAACACTTGATAGGAAGATTGTAGAAGCTAAGTACTACAGGGCAACCCTGGAAGAAAACCTTTTAGAGGCAGCAAACGTCTTGAGACTGAGACGGAGCTTCACAATGCCTACAAATGCATGGCCCACTTTTCAGATTATTTTGCAAAAATAGTGAAAACCATGTATCTGTTTCATTCCACTTCACAACTATATATTGCTTTGTGCTGACCCATCACATGCAGTCCCTTTAAAACACCTTGAAGTTGGCAGTTGTAACTTAACAAAAAGTGCAAATGTACACAGGTATTTTGTAAACCCGGAAGCCACTTACTGCTGTAAATACTCTATGGCAGGTTTTGATAGTTGTCTGAACAGCCTCTTGGGTTTGTATACACAGTTAGCTCCGACCAAACCTTTAACACAGCATTTAGGCTTCTCTTTCCTGAACTGAACACAATCAAAGCAGCAAAATGCTTCCTGCTAGTGAGAGTCAGAGTCAGGGGAAAAAAAACAAGGTCCATCTGTGGTATCGTGCTACCAGACGGCACTGTTGCATCATTGGTGCTTTATTTGGTCTCTAGTCATTAGTGGATCCCAACACTGATTCACTTATTCCTGTTATAATACATTTTTCTGCCATCCATTTTGCTTGTTCACCTTTCTTTGGGGGTACAACAACCTTTTTTATGTCATTCTGTCAGTCTTGTTGTTATATGACATCTTAAAAGATTAGAGGGAAGAAATTAGTTTCATGTGGGTGTTAAATTGGTTGTTTATAACATGAAGACAAAAAGAGCAGACAAGGGTCTCAAGCTATTTCTTTTTTACATTTTTCTCAGTTTCTGTATCGTTCTCAGTAAAATTTCCCATAGTGCAATGGAGCCTGAAGGGATGGAAGATATGTTTAAGCTGAAGTAGTCCACTTAGGGTTCAGAGCTCTCATTGCGTTTATGATTTTCACAGGAACAATCCAGTCCTCATTTTTCCCTTTTATCTAAACACACACAGCACGGTATGGGTGTATTCATGCATCCTTGTGTGCGTAGTAGTACGCAAGCTCAGCTCAGCGCCGCAGCTCTTAGTCTCGGTGTATTATTTTTATAATAGTATGTATGTTTTTGAGCGTTTGAGCTAGACAAAATACATCTACACCCAGCTATGCTGATGAGGGCGGGATTTTCATGTTGTTTAGACATTACAACTATCAGCAGCTTCACAACATCCCACTGAACATAGAGACACTGCTGGGCTCACCCCAGAATTTTTTGTATTTTCGGATCCAAGAGATGCCGCAGGCACTGCAGAGAGTCTAGACAAAAGCGGGGCTGCAGGGGTGGATTACTAGCACGGCTAAGAAAACAGCCCCACAAACCCCTACTTCCAGGCATCTTCCTCAAAAATGCCAGATTTATTGTCCACAAGACTGACAAACTAACGGTACTGATGGCAAACAACATTACATCCATTGCGATGATTATTACAGGAACCTGGCTTCATTTGCTCATCTCAGATTCGGCCATTCAGCTTACTGGGAGCTACATGCACTGGCTCAATATAAGCTCCAGTAAGCGAAGAGGAGGGGGGCTCTGTATTTATGTTCATATGGACTGGTGTACAAGCAGTAGGGTCATAAATACACACTGCTGTCCTGACCTAGAACTATTGACGGTACAGCGTTGAACATTTTACGTATCCAGAGAGCATTTACAGAAGTGCACACAGACTGTTCTGTTGCAGGCTGAATTGACAGTTCTACAGTGGAGAAGCACATTTGGACCTGTGCCATCAAAAACCATGGATGACCAGGGATGTCAGGACACTGCTTAGAACCCGGAACTCTGCCTTCAAGTCAGGTGACAGAGAACAGTTTAGGGTGGCAAGGGCAGAGCTGCGGAAAGATGTCAAAGCTGTTATGGCCGCTCATAAGAGAAAAATGAAGGACCATCTCGGCAATAACAATCTGCGGCTGGTGTGACGGGTCTATTGAGCATCACTAACTACAAAGGCACCCATTGCTACCACCGCTCACTGAGAAATAATAATTTTTTTTTTCCCTCTCCAAGGCAGAGGCTCTCCACACAGTGGCGCTTCCACCACAGACCTCCAGCCTTGCCACACTCCCGGAACAGTAGATCAGGATGCTATTCATAGACTTCAGCTCAGCATTTACACCATTATTCCTTACATCCTGGTGGACAAGCAGACAAACATCACACTCCTTCTCCACTTGTGCCTGGATCAAGGATTTCCTGACAGACCCCCCAAAAAGATTAAGGTTGGCTCCACCAGCTCCTCCACCCTGACCCTCAGCACAAACTCTCCTAAGGGCTGTGTGCTGAGCCAACTTCTGTATGCCCTGTACACATATGACTATGCACCCATCCATCCGTCCAATACCATCATAAATTTGCAGATGACAACACGGTCAGCTGCCTCATCGAAGGAGGAGATAAGATTATGTACAGGAACGAGGTCAATAAACTAGCAGGTTGGTGTTCGTAACAAAACCAGCTGCTTAACACTAGTGAAAGGAAAAAGTGATCGACTACAGGAAACACAAGGGGGACCCAGCCCCATTGAGCATTAATGGAGTCTGTGTTCAGTGGGTGTCCTCCTTCAAATTCTTGGAGACATATAGCTGAGGACCTCTCCTGGACTGCACATACATTTGTGGCGGTAAAGAAGGCCTGACAGAGTGGATGGAGTGATGAGCACCTGAGATCTCACGGCTGAGATCTTAAGAGAGCTGTGCGTAAATACTATGACGGTATACTGGAAAACAAACATATACGGCAATCACAGGTAAAACAAGCCAATAAATTCAAGCCAAACATAGAAATGTTTGAAATACTACCTACTGTCTCATATTTTCCCAATAAAACAAACTGGATGAGGAAACCTGGGACAGCCTGGAGAGTTACATGGACGAATGTTTTGACAACATTTTAATGGGAAAGCCACAAAAATCTGCATCCATGACCACACCAACATCAAAACGCACCCATTCAGAGTGCTCAGCCAGCACTTCCACTATATCTCCAGAGAAAAGCTTCCCTGATGTCCTAGGCTATCCACAAGAAGCTAACCAGCCTGGATGCGCGTCTTGCCCTGATGGAGGTTCTCCACAGAGAATTTCAAGCTCTCAGGGAGTCTCTGGACTTCAGCAAGGAACAACTAACTTTGCTCACAGCTGAGAACCAAACACAGAGGGATAATGTGAAAACACTAATGGAATGATGCAGCTGTCTGGAGAAAATAAAAAAAAATGAAGGAGACCATCCTTGATAAACAAGCTCAGGACATGCGGGACAACCTTGTCTTCTCCGGCATCCCAGAACGAGCAGAGGAGGATGCTGAATCCACGGTCTGTGAATTTCTCCAATTTCAGCTGAAACTCCCAAGTGACAAGGTAATAAACATCATATTCCATTGTGTTCACCGGTTCAGAGGTAAGAAGCCCGATAACAACCTACCTCATCTAATTGTAGCGAAAATCGAGCACTACAAACAAGCTACAGGGAACAAGCTTTAGCATTAATGACCAGTTTCCAAAGGAGATCCTTGATCGGAGACGAGTTTTATTCCCAATCAGTAAGAAATATATCACCGAAGATACCAGAGCTACAGTGGCTGTAGATAAACTCTATGTTAATGGCCAGTTGTTCAGGGACCATGAGATCACTCAGTGGCTTTATTAGGAGCAACAGCAGGTTAATCTAAAAAAAACNTGGGTGGGGAATTTAAATTTCTTTCAGTCAAGATCACAGTGCATCCTTTTTTTACTGCAGCTTAGTGTGAAACTCATGGCTGTATCCAAATGCTATCAAATTTTCTAATTTGAAAACAATGCTGTAACCCCAACATGCCGAGGATGAAAGAATGGGAGGAATGAGAAAACCAGAGAAAGAAACATATTTTCCTGTGTAAAAACTGCATGCAGATGCTTTTATGTCTTTACAACAGACCAAAAGAAAGAACAAAAAGTGAGCTTTGTGCTCTACCTCCACCTGTCGAATCCACTTACTCTGTCTGTAGCTAATGCTAAATCACTATAATAAAGGCAATGCTCTCATTGGTTTGGTTTTGGTCTCTCTTAAAATCCTGGTCTTTCCTTGATCTTAACTCAGTCTGTGTTTAGGTGGTCTTGGCTTCAAAATGATCTTACTGCCTGCATTTGTTTATAATTATTTTTCAAAATGTGCTTTTGCTATTAAAAATATGCTAAATTAGGTGGGTTTTTTATTTCAGTGTAGTACATACCATAGATATAAATGTAGGCATTATGCAAATTAGCGACATTACGCATAATTGGATGTAATAGCAAACAAATAAAATTTCCTGTCCCAGGTTTGCATAATTAGCACAAAAAGTGGGTATTCTTTTATTTGTAGAAAAGCCTGTTTATATTCCTTTAAATGGTGCCACATTTGTAGGGAAAATGAAATGAAAATTTGTGGGTTGAGCAACAGAGTTGAGTATATGAAAAGCTTGCCAGATTTTCCTCTGTCAATGCCATACAGCTTATTTTGGCTGTGGACTCTTATTAGGTGTCTTTTCAAAGATTTGATGGTAAAACTCTGTAAAAACAAGAGATTTTTGGCAATCATTTAAGAAATTTTAACAATATACAACCTCACCAGTCTAGGTACACCTCCCATTTATGGCCTGCAGCTTGGTCACTCACTACTGTGGAATGGCATCCCATTCTTTCCTCAACCCCATCCCACAAGTGCTGAATGGGGTTGTGTATATGCCACTCCAGACCATCACAATTCCTCCACCAAAGGTTTTTTGGCACTGGCAGAGAGGATTCCATAAGTTTTTCATAGCCACAGCCCATAGACAACATCTCTCAAGAATGCACCACCGTTTAAGGGGGGGGGAGTGAGTCATTCAAACTGTATAAAATTTCTTACCAAGGAGCAAAGCCAAAAGGTTCTACACCAAACACAAATTTCCTCATTGTTTTGTGCTAAATTTAGAGGGCTTTGAATTTGGGCAAACGTTTTGGTAAGATCTGTTCTGGTCCAGCATTACAGTATTTCAAATACAGCTTAATACTGTAAAATCACAACCAAGTGTCTTTCACAGTCTGACCATGAGATGGAGACAAACTTCAAATACAATGCATGGTATGTGTATATTTTGCATCAGTGGGCATCTCTGACATAGTTTGAGGTGATTTTTCTGATGAAATGCTAAAAAAAGCCTTACTTGTTACTGCATCTTGTTGTGTTCATCTGTTTATTTGTTCTGTGGGGCCAATCTGTCCAAAATCTTCCAATGCCTTAACTATGTGGTGGGCACAGCTAACCAAAAAGTTAGCTTTGCTATCCCATATTCTGCTTACTAAAATATTAGCTAAACAGAAAAAGAATTTGAGGAAGCTAATCCTACCTGCTAACTGCTAAGACGACTGTCACTCACTTTCCATAACTTAAAGAATAACCGAACCCTTCGTAACTGCAATTGAAAACTGCCTTCAGCTAGCTGCCACTGCGTCGCACAATGACGTCTTGTCACATGTACACTTAGTAAGTCAATGGTGTGCTACTAAAGCATGGTACACAGAATGCAATGACACATATCGGATATCACTGGAGTTTATAACAAAAAAACCATGAAATCAGTAACTCCAGGGGAATTATGCAATTCCTTATATCACAAGTTAACAGAAATGATCAGTTACATTCATGAAAAATACAAGCCAGGCACATATGGTATTAGACCGGTTTTATAAACAAAAATTTACAGAGAATGTATATCAATTAATATATGTTAATTACCTCTGATTCCCACAGAGATGTAGTGATAACCATGACAAAATAGCATTTCTCTGTCACTTGATCTGGTCTTTTGTGAAACCTTTGAAGATGATGTGAGTTCCTCTATTGACTGGCTCTGGAGTTAATTTAAAACAGGCAATTCTGAATTATCCATGGCCCAGTGGAATGGTAAACATGCAGTTTGTAATTAAGCAGGAATAACAAATGCTGCATTAAAACTCAGGGGCACATCATTTTGTCCATCCCTGATAAAGGAAAGGTTTGGATTAACTTTAGTGCTTCCTACGACAGTAAAAGCAGGCAATTTAACAAGAGAAACGCCAGTGCCAGTGAGTGACAGAGGTATGTGTTAATGTCGTTCTAATGCAGCATAGAGGCAATAAAAAAAAAAATTGGATGGGGCGCAATTCATTTCAGGAAGTGCTGAAAAGAAATATCTACATCCAAAATGTCACAGCAGATATTGAAAGAAGATGGAGTGTCAAAGGCAGCACGACCTTGTCAACTACATCAAGGCACCTTGAGTCGCCGGCTATTAATGTATTCCAAACACAGACATGGTTTCTCAGAGACCAGCTGTCCCTTGCTGTAGTCGAGCCGCCAATCATCTCCCAGAGACAAAAGGATTCAGAAGTCGAGCCCGAGGCAGAGCTGAGCCAGGGAACGAGTATGAAGGAGAACCCATTGGGGGGATGGAGCGAGGAATAAAAGGAAATAAAATGTTGATTTCAGAACATAAAAGATAGGGGTTGGCGAAGTTAAAGCAACCAAGTCTGCAAAAGAAACTTTTCGGAAAGAATTAAAAAATCTAAAGGCTATTTTAAGAATGGAAGGTAATTTTTAACAGTTTTTAATTTATTAACTGTAGCATATAAGATTTAGAGGGCGTATTTCATCATTTTTACAACATTTCATTTTCAGCTGTGTTCAAGCAGACTATGGTTATATTCAATCCTATGTCTGAAATCAAGAAATATATGTAAAAAAAAAAAAAAAGTTAAAGAAGTACAAGAAAGTCGTGGGTGCTGCCAAAAGTTGCCTTTGAGTGATAACATAACATAATGGCCAGTCCAAATGATGATCTCATGGCTTGGCAAACTTCTTTTTCATGACATTTAAGTTAATTGGAAGCACATCTGTCTTAAGGACCCCCTCGAACACAATGCTTCCCTATGTGACATAATGGCAAAAATCTAAAGAAATCAGCCAAGATATTAGGAAGTGAATTATGGACGTCCAAAATTCCTCATCTTGTGGTACAATTTTCAATTGCATCAAGGTCCCAGGAATGAGACAGGTTTGGTGTCCCAGGGATGAAAATATTTGGGTCCTAAATGTGCATCTCAATATGCACAGGTCTGAGTCCTGTATCAACGTTGGCTGAAAGGCTACTCAGAGAGGAAGAAGCCATTACTCTAAACGCAAAAGAAAAAAGCCAGATTACAGTTGTCAAGTGTTTGGAGACGTCCCGTGGTCTGAGCAAATGATTAAATTGAAGAGATGGGCAATTTGAAGAAAAATGGGGAGCCTGTCATGTTGTGTGTGG
Organism: Crenichthys baileyi; assembly: GCA_036173005.1. NCBI lineage: Eukaryota > Metazoa > Chordata > Actinopteri > Cyprinodontiformes > Goodeidae > Crenichthys > Crenichthys baileyi. Next base: position 901,034 of record JAHHUM010002033.1, on the reverse strand, counting down.
TTGTGTTGCACGGGGAACTAGTGTATATCACAAAAACAATAGTATAATCAGGAAAGAACCCTGTATTGCAACCTCTCAAGACATCGGCCAGGATGTTAAGGCTTGGCAACAAATAGGTCTTCCTATGAACAATAACATCAGACAGTCAAACAATTTAAAAGGCAATTCTACCAACTACTAATGAAATGTATGTACATCTGACTTTGAAGTAAGTGAAAGAAAATTTTCTCTGATTGTTCTGGCCTTAAGAAAGTAGACACATTTTTGTAATTCTGTCAGAAAATAGGAAAAATTTAGGCTGGTTTAATGTATTGACTTTTTATGAAGTACCTGCAAACATCTGGGGTACTCTCTCTGGTGATTTATTCAGTGAAAAAGAGGGAGTCAGGAGAAATATCTAAGTGCAGTAGCTTGGAGACTTACATGGCTTTCTAACTTTTTCTGGACTTTTTTTCTCATCTGTTCCTGAATTGTTTTAGATCGGGGCAAGATGTGTTGCATTTGAAGATCTGTTATTCCACTTCATGTAATCAGACAGGTATTACAGCACAAGTATTGGGCCAAGGGAATGCCATGATATGGCAGCCCAAACCATCACTGATCCACCCCCATGCTTCACTCTGGGCATGCAACAGTCTGGGTGGTATGCTTCTTTGGGGCTTCTCCACACCGTAACTCTCCCGGATGTGGCGAAAACAGTAAAGGTGGACTCATCAGAGAACAATACATGTTTCACATTGTCCACAGCCCAAGATTTGCGCTCCTTGCACCATTGAAACTGACGTTTGGCATTGGCATGAGTGACCAAAGGTTTGGCTATAGCAGCCCGGCCGTGTATATTGACCCTGTGGAGCTCCCAACGGACAGTTCTGGTGAAAACAGGCGAGTTGAGGTGCATATTTAATTCTGCCCTGATTTGGGCAGCCGTGGTTTTATGTTTTTTGGATACAATCCAGGTTAGCACCCGAACATCCCTTTCAGACAGCTTCCTCTTGCGTCCACAGTTAATCCTGTTGGATGTGGTTCGTCCTTCTTGGTGGTATGCTGACATTACCCTGGATACCGTGGCTCTTGATTCATCACAAAGACTTGCTGTCTTGGTCACAGATGCGCCAGCAAGACGTGCACCAACAATTTGTCCTCTTTTGAACTCTGGTATGTCACCCATAATGTTGTGTGCATTTCAATATTTTGACCAAAACTGTGCTCTTACCCTGCTAATTCAACCTTCACACTCTGCTCTTACTGGTGCAATGTGCAATTAATAAAGACTGGCTACCAGGCTGGTCCAATTTAGCCATGAAACCTCCCACACCAAAATGACAGGTGTTTCAGTTTCATTGTCCAGCCCCTGTATATCACAAATTTTCCCTGGTTCCCATAATATGATTTTGGTTAAGGAAATAAGTTGCTCCTCTTTAAATACAGAAGGGAGGCAAGATCATGATGGCGGAATTTTATCCATTCATCCTTGAACTTTAGCTTATCTGAGATCAGATCGTAGACGTGACCCGTTCCAGGAGGAAACCCCAGACACCCATATGCTTGGTGGCACTAGCTCATTCTAGGGGACTTGTAAGACTTTCCCAGGCTTGAAGGTGTGTAATCTTTCAACATATTCTGGGTCGGCCTTGGAATGTTGTCCTCCTCGGACGTGCAGAGAAAACCTTCTAGGGTAGGTGCCCAGAAGACAACCTAATCAGGTCTCCAAATAAACTTAACAGAGTTCTTTTGGGGTAAGGTAGAAACAGCGCCTCTTATCTTATCAAACATCCTCCTTTCTTCTACTAAACCTTGAAATCCTGACTATGTACGCCACAAACTGTATCTGGGACGAGGGGCAGCCATGCCAGAGTCCAACCTGAAATTAGAAACAAATTTTATTTTGTACCAAGGATACGGCCACGGCTTTTGTTTGGGTTATACGCATCACCTTGTACTCCTGCAACACGCTCCGCAAGATCCTATGTAGGATGCAGTCATTAGCCTTTTACCATATTCATAAAAAAATAATGTGCTGTCCTGGGCTGGACAAACAAACTCCTATGATGTTGAGAGAAGTTCAGCAAGGTAAAAGATCTGGTCCGATGTTCCACAACCAGGACAGAAGTCACATTGCTCCTCACAAATCCAAGGTTTGGCAATTGGTTCGGGCCTTCTATCCAGAGAAGGCTGAATGCTTCATACTTAATAGAAAATATTTCTAATCAGAGTAAATATCAATTTTACAAGGGGTGAAGGCAGAGTATAAAAAGCAGCAAACAGTGAAACACTGGAAGGACTGGCATTAGAAAGAAGGACAAACTGGCGAAAATCTGAAGGAAAGGAGAGAGATAAAACATTGGTTGATTGCTTGAGAGAAGAACCAGTGAGTCTAAGTGACAGAACGGAGAACAGCAGTAGAAAAAGTGACTGGAGGGCTGAAGGTAAAAAATGCTAGTCGAAAATATAAGGTAACTAAACCGAAAACTGACATCTAAGGTGCTTACCGGAACACAAAGTGACCAAAGTACATTCAGTCTGTGTGGGCAGATAATATCATATAACCTGATTATTCTGTACAAAGGTTTAGTGGTAATAACATGGATATGGTCCAACTCTAGAGTTTGTAGGCTTTGGCTTTAACGATACTGACGCATTTGTTACTTCAGTGCAGCAAAACGGTCTTTTAGACGGAGGATAGGCATCAAGGTTTTAAAACTGTCCTTGAAACAAGTAGCAATAGCTTCAAGTGGAAAGTGGCACGTGTCTCGGGGGTCTGACAGTATTAATCCATCTGCCAATCACCCGCGGGCACCCCAGTCCACTCAGGAACCCCGAGAGTGTTTATTAATTAAGACGCTGTCATGCTGAGCGAAGATGTATTTGGTGCACAACAAGACAGTATCATTATCCCAGCCACTAGGTCCACAGCTGAATGCTACGATTACTCAAGTGACTTTTTTTTTCCGTGTTTTTCAGTGACATTTCAGGAAGGGTGGTTCTATGAAATCACACCTCGTGGTTGCACCTGTCAGCAGGAGTCCTTTTACTACTGTAGAGCACTAGGGTTGTAATGACATGAAAACGTTTTTCATTGTATAGTCATCAATATTACTCACTTTTCCAGTGTGCATTGTCAGAGACAGTGAGATGTCAACATTTCAGAGATATTGATTGTCTTTAATTATAGGTGGGCAGTTTAAATAGGGCCTAAGAGAACATGCAGGAGGAAATTTGCATGAACAAATGTTTGGTAATCTAAAAGAAGGCTAGTACTGGGAGTGCAACTGTCTGCATAAAAAAGTACATCTTAATAAACTAGAAATTCATTGTACAGTTCATTTAATCCAGCAGGTCCATGCAAAAAGTGAAACTTATTTTTTAGATTAATTTGCACACATAGTGGTATACTTTAAGTGTTTGTCTGATAATTTTTAAAACGTCATACAGCTCATGAAAACCCCAAATAGTGTTTATTGGACAATTTATACAATATCACACAAGACTATAAAAATATATTTTTAATGCACAAATGTAATATGAACAGTGTTTGTCAAGTTCCTTGGAAATACTAATTACTTACTGATTACTTCTCTAAGAAACTAATCCAGGTACTTTACTCATACTCGTTCTCGTCGTCTTCCGCTTATCCGGACCGGGTCGCGGGGTCAGCAGACTCAGCAGAGACACCCAGACGTCCCTCTCCCCAGACACCTCCTCCAGCTCCTCCGGGGGGAGCCCAAGGCGTTCCCAGGTCCAGCCGAGAGACATAGTCCCTTCAGCGTGTCCTGAGCCGTCCCCTGGGCCTCCTTCCGGTGGGACGTGCCTGGAACACCTCCCGAGGAAGGCGTCCAGGAGGCATCCAGTATAGATGCCCGAGCCACCTCAACTGGCTCCTCTCGATGTGGAGGAGCAGCGGCTCTACTCCGAGCCCCTCCCGCATGGCCGAGCTCCTCACCCTATCTCTAAGGGAGTGCCCGGCCACCCTACTGAGGAAGCTCATTTCAGCCGCTTGTATCCGGGATCTCGTTCTTTCGGTCATGACCCAAAGTTCATGGCCATAGGTGAGGGTAGAAACGTAGACCGACCGGTAAATCGAGAGCTTCGCTTTTCGGCTGAGCTCTCTCTTCACCACAACGGACCGGCACAGTGCCCCCATTACTGCGGCAGCCGCACTGATCCGTCTGTCGATCTCCCCCTCCATTCTTCCCTCACTCGTGAAAAAGATCCCGAGATAATTGAACTCCTCCACTTGAGGCAGGAACTCCCCTCCAACCTGAAGAGGACAAGCCACCCTTTTCCGGTCGAGAACCATGGCTCGGTTGCGAACCACCCCAGCGCATGCTGTAGGTCTTGGCTAGAGGGGGCCAGCAGGACCACGTCATCCGCAAAAAGAAGAGACGAAATCCACTGGTCCCCAAACCAGACCCCCTCCGGCCCTTGGCTGCTTCCAGAAATCCTGTCCATAAAAGTTATGAACAGGACCAGTGACAAAGGGCAGCCCTGCCGGAGTCCAACATGCACCGGGAACAGGTCCGACTTAGTGCCGGCAATGCGGACCAAACTCCTGCTCCGCTCGTACAGGGACCGGATGGCCCCTAATAAAGGGCCCCCGATTCCATACTCCTGGAGCACCCCCCCACAGGGCATCATGAGGGACACAGTCGAATGCTTTCTCCAGGTCCACAAAACACATGTGGAACGGTTGGGCAAACTGCCATGAACCCTCAAGTACCCTGTAGAGGGTATAGAGCTGGTCCAGTGTTCCACGGCCGGGACGAAAACCACACTACCCTCCTGAAGCCGAGGTTCGACTATCGGCCGGACTCTCCTCTCCAATACCCTGGCGTAGGCCTTACCAGGGAGGCTGAGGAGTGTGATCCCCCTGTAGTTGGAACACACCCTCCGGTCACCCTTCTTATGAAGGGGGACCACAACCCCAGTCTACCAGTCCAGAGGCACTGTCTCTGACCAGCTTTTTAACCACCTCGATGACTTCAGCCTGGGTGATGAAAGAGTCCAACCCCGAGTCCCCAGCCTCTGTTTCCACCAGGGAATGCATGATGGCAGGATTGAGGAGATCCTCGAAGTACTCCTTCCACCGCCCGATAATGTCCTCAGTCGAGGTCAGCAGCCTCCCACCCCCACTATAAACAGCCTTGGCGAAGCACTGCTTCCCCCTCCTGAGCCACCGGACGGTTTGCCAGAATCGCTTCGAGGCCAACCGGTAGTCCTTCTCCATGGCCTCACCGAATTCCTTCCAGGCCCAAGTTTTTGCCTCTGCCACAGCCCGGGCCGCAGCACGCTTGGCCTCACGGTACCCATCAGCCGCCTCAGGAGTCCCATAAGCCAACCACAGCCGATAGGACTTCAGCTTGAAAGCGTCCCTTACTGCTTAGCTGCTAAAATCTCTGCAGACCCCACACACCCTGCACACACGCTACAGAGCGCTGTTCACAAAAACCAGCCGCCACAGAGACAGTTTCTTCCCCCAGGCTGTTTCTCTGTTGAACATTCAATAAAATACAAACAACAGCATACAGATGTTGCAAATGCACCTTTTTATTTATATATGTGTATATTGTACATTGTAAATATGTATATTCTGTAGTGCAAAAACAAAAACCAAAGAGCAAAGTGTACCGGAGTCAAATTCCTTGTTTGTATGTACAAACTTGGCAATAAAGCTGATTCTGATTCTGATTCTGATTACTGCCAGTGTCCACCACCGGGTTCTGGGATTGCCGCCGCGACAGGCACCGCAGACCTTACGGCCGCAGCTATGGGCAGCAGCATCGACAATAGATGCGGAGAACATGGTCCACTCGGACTCTATGTCTCCAGCATCCCCCGGAATCTGGTCAAAGCTCTCCCGGAGGTTGAATACATCCCTGGCCGAGGGCTCCTCCGCCAGGCGTTCCCAGCAGACCCTCACTATAGACCTAGACCAGGTACTTTACTGATTACTAATTTTCAAAAGTAATTAGGTACTTCACTGATTACTTAGTTACTTTTTAAAAACATCATCCACAATCTGAATATGCTATAAAGCAACAGACCATTCAGGTATTTCTATTCTTTCTACAAATCCGTCATATAAAATTTAATCAAATGAAACTTTCTCTTTTTCAAAACGTTTTATTTGTTTAAATCTTTTATCTTTATGCACATTTTATCCAGCAAAAATTAAATAAAGTGCAACAGTCTCTGACTTGTTTTTATATTTTCTGCACATTCCACCCTATTTTAATTAAATAAAGCAAATCTTCCTTCTGTTAACTTATATTTCTGCATATTCCAGCATTTTTGTTTTTGTGTTCATACTCCTTCGTTCGAATGGATGTAAATAAAATACAGCAATAAAATAATTTCTGAGTAATTAACATTTACGTTTTTCAACAGTTGGTAAAATGCAGAGAAGTAATGAGTCGCATGCCTCGTTTGTAGTTACTCTGACAAAGCCTTGTGTTTTTTGCTGTCTTTCGTTGTTAAACTGTGGTTATATTGCATTAGCTAAAGCTAAGTCTGATTCTTTACAGAGGGAGCACCAATCCACCTAAACTGAACAGACATTCCACTGGTGCACAGGATGGAGTTGGAGTGTTGTAATTTGTTTACATCTTTTTGAGGTTTGGGATCTACTTCAGAATCTCAAACTCATACCCTGACCATAAATAGTCAGTCACTTGTTTTTATATTCTAAATTTCTTACTTGATTTAAGCCAAAATCATCAAAATTAAGAAAAATTATGAGTTTTACTATTATAATTGAGTTAATGAAATAAATTAACCTGTGTTGATGATATTTTGAAAGATGTTACATTATGGAACTCAGTTTTACAGAATAAACTTTATTCCACGTTAAATTTATCTTAATTTAGTGAGAAAATTGTTGCTGACTGAAGCCGTATTCTTGTGTCTTCTTGCACTCTTAAAACACGGAGGTTGCAGGGCACTGAGAGTGAAAAGCATTGTGCGAACCGACTAACCGTGTTTCCACAGTTGAGGCATATAAAGAATGATTTTAATGTGACTCAATGACAGGGCATCGGCAGAAAAATGAGGCTACCTTCCCCCAAGGGTTTCTCTGTTTCAGCTGATAATTGAAAATAATGTAAAAATAGTCATGGTCTGCGGACATGGGTTAGCTCTCAGAGGACGAAGGACTAAGGTCAAACTCTCTCCTTTTACTTTTAATTTTCATATGATTAATTAAACACCTAGAGTTGGAACATGTTTTACAATTGCTGTTGGATGTTGTGCATTGATTTCTAAAGTGAAATTGATTTAGCAACAAAAGAATGTGGAATCCTGAGGGTGACGGGAATTAGTCGTATAGGTTCTACATAATAAATGTAAATACAGTTAGTCCCACATTAATTGAATTTAGGTTACGAGTACGAGTACTTTTAATTTATTTCTTTTGCCGTTCTTTCATCAACTTAACATCTTTACTCTGAACCAGATCATTTCGAAGCTCAAACCTCTTCAGAATGACGTAAATGAGTGTTAGTTTAGGGGCACATTATAGACTCATCTTGATTGTTGGTGTTTCACACAGCATAGTCATTTAAAAAAAACTAACAGAATGTTTTAATTAGTGTTTCAAACTCTAATCTTCTTTTCTAATCTTTAAAACCTTAAAATCTGTGATGCAGCCAAAGTAATCTTGCTTTAACTCCCTCAGTGATCGGTGAAATTTGAATCTGTGCAAAAGCTGCAATAGGATTATTTTCATAATGAGCATAATTACACAACAACACCGAAGTCTTTCTGGTAATTGAATTAAAACATATGAAAAGTACCCTTGATATAGGCTTAAAATCTGCAACATTATTATTCTGTCTCTAGAAATGTTGCTTATATCCACAATTAGAAGTTGCTCTTGAAATTGTATTGCTATTGTTTCAATCTGCTTAATTATCAGTAGAGCAAGGCTTTCACAGAGTAAGCATCATAATTGCCAGACAGTGTAACACAAACATGCTCAGTTTGCATCTATAAAACCTAAACAATGGCAAGGTTAACAAATATACGTCTCAAAAAAGCTCAACATAAAACATTCTATCAATTAGTCACATTAAAACCTCCAACCCAGTCTTTTGAAGTTAAACAGCTTCTGCTCAATTATGCATCCGCTCAAAAAGGCCTAAGGAGCTCTGTGGTATCTGTCAACAAGCCTGATTAGCAGCAGATGCTTTAAACTTTTAAGATTTGCAACTCCCGTATAGCAGCATGCCAAGACATCCCCCAGATGCTTTTCTGCATTTAAAAAAAGGAGACATGAATCAAACCCTTACCCGGTTTCAGTAGGGTGTGGGGTCCAATCTGACCACAGTCATACAGCAGTATCTTCTTCTGTGGTGAATCTGCCTGCAGCTGATGTACCTTAGCTGAAGTTCAACAGATAAGCACTGATCACACGTCTGATTAAAGACCGTTGGGAATACAAAGGTAACACCCGACATGTTGCAGAAACACACATAGTGTTCGGACGGGGACAGTCTTGTTGAAACTGAGCTGTGCCATCAGGGTGCCATAAATCACTACCAAAGGGTTCTGGAAGTCATACAGTGTGATTCCCCTCATAGGAGGACAGTAGTAAGACTGATGTGTTCCTCCACAACTTTAGCAGATTAGGTCCTACTACTTGGAGCCGCCATTCTCGCACATGGTTGTTGCCATAGTAATGCAGAACCAAAATATATCCTTGAAAATGATATGGCATCAGTAAATGTCTACCAGTTGTGGCACCACTCCAAATGTATGTATCTCTGCACTGGTGTTAACAGTAGCCTTGGCATGGGAAAGTGAACTAATAGACCTGCTGATTCCAGTAAGAAACAAAGTGCACGATCACACGGGGTGTGGCAATACAGGTCTGTGATAAAGTATTTAGCACCTTAGGGATTTTTTCTGTTTTAGCTTTTTTGTTACAATGAAATGTTTGAGATAATTAAACAGATTTTAATGTCAGACAAACATAACCTGAGTAAATATAAAATAATTTAATTCTTAAATGATGATCTCATTTATTAAGAAAAAAGGATATCCAAAGCATCCCAGTCCTGTGTAGAAAAAGTAAATGCCACTAGCCTGTTTAAGGCCATACCACAGCATCTCACTCAGATATAAGTCTGGACTTTGTCTAGGCCTCTCCAAAACCTTTTTTTTTAAGCAATTCTTTCAACTTACTGGTGTGTTTTGAATCACTGCTCCTATGCACAATACAAGTACAGTTGAGTTTAAGGTCACAGACTCCTTCAGGATTTTTTGCTAAAGAACAGAATTCATCAATTTTTAAAGTCGTCATGGTCCTGAAGCGCAGAAGGAGCCTCAGGCCATCACACCGCTACCATATGTTTGACTGTTAGTATGATGTTCATTTTCTAAAATGCTATGTTCGTTTTACACCAGAGATGTAACAGGAAACACACTTTCCATGAAGTCTCACTTTCCATAAGGTCTCATTAGTCCACAGTATATTTTCCCAGATGTTTTGGGGATTGTCAACATGTTGTTTTTGGGCAAATGTGAGGCAGCCATTGTGTTCTTTATGATTAGCATTGTTTTTTAACCTTGGAACTCTGCAATTAATGTCATTTTTGTACAGTCTCTTTCTTATTGTTGAATCATGAACACTGACCTTAACTAAAGCAAGAGAGGCCAGCTGTGCTTTTAATGTTGTTCTCGCTGGTTTTGTGACCTCCTGGATGAGTGGTAGATGCACTGCTGCAGTAAATTTAATAGGCCTGCCACACCTGCGAAGGTTCACCACTGTTCAGTGTTTTGTTCATTTGTGGATAATAGCTCTCACTGTTGTTAACTGGATCCCTAAAGCCTTAGAAATGGCTTTGCAACCCTTTTAAGACAGATTGATCTCACTGTCTTTGACATCTGTTTTAGAATTGATTTAGATCAGAATATTTTGTTTTGCTTTTTGAGATCTTTTAGACCTATTTCATGTTGTCAGACAGGTTCTATTTGTTGGTTCTACATGTTGGGCATTGGGAAAGATTTAACCAAAGCTTACATTTAGATGTGCCAAAAAAAACAAGAAATCTGTAAGTGGGTAAAATATTTATTCAGAGCACAGTAGGTTGTTCCCCATTCAACCACAACCTTCCTATAGAAGTGTGGTAATTGTTCAAAAAAGATGAGTAGCCATTATGATCCCCAGAAGACCTTTCCAAGACCCAGCAACAACCAACTACAAATACTGTGATGCAGTTTTTGTTGTTCTTTATTAGATCCATTGTGCTATGGTAGTGTCAGTCAGGTACATGGGTGCTTGTACAAGGAGAGCAATAACTATGGGAATAACTGCAGTTCCACATAATTAAATATTGCAATCTGGAAAGTATAATGGGAGTATGTTGTAAAGAAATTAGGGCAGGCTCACATGTTTTGCACATTGCTGTATATTGGGCTGTCAAAACCTTAATTTGGTCCTAAGCTTAATGAAGTAATTTAAAAAGTCTAAACTTGCATGAGGTAAAAAAAAAAAAAAACTAAGTATGAAGCCATTCGAAAACCCCACATAAAATGGCAACAGAACAATAGTAAAGGCAGTAACGGACTTCTGTTTGCCATTAGTCTGCTGCAGCCACAGAAAATGCACTTTGTTTTAACTAAATAACTGTCTGATAGAGGCCACTGCTATGAAGAATAGAAAATGGTGCACAGAAATGTGTGAGGAGCTTGTTTATATATTTCATATTAATAGCAGAACCCGAAAAATTTCTTCCAAATTTTGACCAATGTATTTTGCTTTGTCTGTTGTGTTGTTTCGGTAGACCATTGTCCCCCATTCCAGAAATGGACAGGTGACCTCTCTAGGGTATTTTCCACCTCTTGCCAATTAATGAAAAGACTCTAGCACCCTCCTGCAACCCTGAATGGCATTAAGTGGGTATAGAAAATGAATAGATATGCTTTATCTCCATCTCTTCCCCAGGAAATCAGTCCATACACCCAGTGTGACAGAAATATTCACTAAGCAGACAATTTGTGGTTTGCACGGTGATCCAGTTCAGATTGTTGCATCCCTATGGTGGGCACTTAATGCACTGAGCAAAGGCCAGCATGGTCAACCTGACCCTTCAACAGCTACAGAAAGCACAGAGATACACAGTTCCTAACATTTGGCTAATTGTCCTGCTTTTACTGCAGCCACTTCAACAAATTGACAAATGTCATTCAGAAATGCCAACAGTGTTCTTACTGTGGGAGATTGTTGTATATTTTCAATTTATTACAAAATAGTGTGTGTGTGATTGACATGAGAAGTTATTCATACACTTTCAAGGTCTCTCAAGCGTCTACTCTGCAACACTTCAAAAGCTTCCTGAACACATTGAGTGGGTGCATGATTAATGTCATTTACTGATAACCATCCTTACTTTCTAATGTACGCACTGTAATGCACTCTAACTCTCGGCTCGTGTGGAGTTTATAAGGCTTTCAAGTTGTTGTATTTGATTTCCGTAGGATTTTTAATGTGCCTGCTTTCCAGTGGCAAGCTGCAAATGCTTGGGCCCCCGCTGCCTCGCATTAAAGCAACCTCTAAAGCTGTTGTGAGCCTGATTGAGCAGTCCATCTTAATGCTTTTTTTCCCCTCCAACATCTCCCAGGCTTAACTAATGCAGGCAAGCAGAAATCAGATGTGTACAGGTTATAGAATTGTATTCAGCTGTGTGTCATCCCCGGTGTGCTCGAAGTAGCAGTCATGCCATTGACAGACAGAGGTAGAAAGTAAGACGGAATGTAAAGAAAGTAATAATGAAATTTGTAAGTGGTTCGGTCTCCGACTGCCGGCGAGATCTGTCAAACTTTGAAGTTGGGGAAAGAAAAAAACTTTCCAAAATCAACAGCCTCTGTAATCTACAAACACAACAGACTGAGAGTTGCTAGCAGAGCTGAAGAGAGATCCAAGGCAACTTCTGAATTGTCAGTTCACACACAAACAGGAGCACGCATACACCCACACACACAGACAAACCTAACACCCGTGACACATGCACTTTCATGCACAAATGTGTGTCTTTTCATGCAGCCTATAGAAGACAGACTTGTGAGGTTTATTGTCAAGATATCACAAAGACAAAGAGCCAACCGCCTCTTGGGATGACTGAGTTTGATCAAAGCAAAGCTTTGTTCCAAGTCGAGATCACTTTTCAACTTCTTAAGCTAATGAACAGTTTATACAGCCTAATGAAGTCATCAGTGGCGAGTGAAAATGACAGTGTTTTTGGTGTTGTTAAACAGCACATTTTCAGAATAACATTGTTAAAGTATCGCTTTGCAAGGCAGCAGCAAGAAATGAAAAAGTGGGAAATGATTTCACACTCTATCTCCCCTCCCATCACAAGAACTAGCATGTCAAGGATAATCAATGTTCGCGTGTCTTTGGATCATTTAGTTCCTCCCGTATGCCAGTCGGTTTATGAAAAATGTCAGATGCTGAAATGTGCAGATGATCTGCCTCCCACATGCTCAGAGCTGTCGCTGTGCTTCCCACCACCCCCAGCAGTCAACTTGGCCATAATGTTAATGTGGGATAAAGTATAACTGCAGCTGTCCATTAATCTAAGGTTGATCACCAGTCATTATGGTGAATATAGGGAGCCCACTGAAATGGTCTCTGTGTTGTATTACACCATATTACACCGTGGCCTTGATGGCTGGATTTAAAAGAAAGCTGTGCTCATATTGATGTAATAATTCTTATTCAGATCTGATCAGCTGTACCAAAATAAACAGTTGTCAGAACGGTAATTACAGTGAGAAAACATTTTAATGTGTAACTGATTCATTTTGAAGTTCAATACTTGACGATAGCTTCTGATTTCGGCATGCAATGCCCTGTTTAGATAATTAATTGTTGCAATTTACTGTGCATTATAAGCATTAGGCTAAATTCTAGCAAGCACTCCAATGTGGTAATTGTAAAGTAAAACATAGATGTTACTTTGGGCTAGTATAGTATTTTTACCAGTCTCTTGTACTTTGTGTACAGTGTACAGTGTCCATCCATGGCTCGACCCAACAGCTACTGCTTGCAGCCCTGGTTTGGGAGTTCTTGCAGCTTGTTTTCAACACACCATCTGAGCAGAACTCTTTGGTCCTTCTTGGAGCACCCTGTTATGAAAAAAAAAGTTCTTGTTCTTACCCCCCTCAAGTAAAAGAACAAATTTAACTGTTCTTACAGAGTAAATGGTACTTATAACCATAATATAGGTATGGTAACCATACCTATATTATGGTTATAAGTACCATTTTACTACATGCTAATGGTAAGCATACCTTTTACAAGTTTTTTTTTAAGATAGCTTGACATTTAGTGACCCAAATTTGCAGACATATAGTAGAAACTGTGTTTTTTTAAGGACCAAATAAAGCACAGAATGATGAGCAAAAATGAATAAGTAGTGCAAAAGTAAAACATCAAAACAACAGTGCACTGGAAGGGCAGTCTCATTTAAAAGAAACAAAGTGCAGTTGTTCTTCCAGTTGAAGTTATTTTGCGATTAGTCCAAGAATGTCCAGTTTGTTTACCACTTTCTACCAGACAATAATGTATGATATGAGAACGAATTATTGATAAGTGGACAGAAACTGATCGGCACTCCCTTTGGCAGATTTGTGAAAATTGGTACTTTGGGGGTGGGAAATCGACTGCAAGGATTCAGCAGTTTACAGGCATACAGGAAGTACGTCCTTTAGCAAGATGTTGCTGACTGATTTTTGTTGTGCAAGAGGGGTGTTTTATAAAAGCTTTCATGGCCACAGATGGCAGCGCAACGACTTTCCCCCACAAAATATATAATCCTGTTGTGTACAGGGACAGTGACAGAGAATTTATAGCTGCAAGGTTCTCTGAAGTGTTGCCCTGACTCGTTAAAGCCCTCCATGTGTAGAGGAACTAATTCTTCTGCAGAGTCCTTCCGAGGAAATAGTGTGATCTTGTGGATTTGCACATGTAAGTATACTACTAAATGGGACAATTAGAGTGAAAATCCAAAGCATTTAATTTTTTCATGGTCATTTTATAGATTTAAGTGACTTACAATAAGTTAAAGGTTTATAGCAGGCTGTCTTTCCTTGTTCTACTAACCTTTGGTAGGTCTTGACTAGGCATGGTATTTTCCTGACACCAGAGTTCGGGGGAGAGGTATACATCGTGTGGCTCTGCTGTTTCGTGGGTTTTTTCTAGGCTGGACAGTGTTTTGGATCTACAGGGCAAAACGACTAGTTGTTGTTTTAGTTTTAAACTATGATCCTGAGCACCAGATATGAAAGTAAGACTTAGTTATTCTAGGGAAAAAAGACAAAATGACAAAAGTCATTGACTGCAGTTATGTACCTCTAATTTAAAATCTAAAATATTTAGTAGTCAAACCTGAACTTTATAATTCTCCACTGAGCAGACATTCTGTAAAACTTTGTTAAAGATTTATAAATTTTTTATTTTGTTTGTAAACCTCAAACCAGAGCATTCTTTTTTCAACCTTGGAGCCTTAGGTTTAGAATCGGCCAAACAATAAAAACTGCAAGATATGGGCTAATAAAACCTGGAATTAATTATTGTACACTAATTTCAGTTTTTTTAACAGTTTTATGATTTGTAAAACATTTTCTCTTGGTGAACAATGACCTTTAGTTTTCCAAGAAATTTGGTGGAAACCTCATCCTATCATCATCAGCTATCATCAACTGTCATCATGCATATCATCACGTAAAGGACTTGGATTGGGTAAAGGTTGTAATAGTTAAGCTGTATATTTGCCATCAGACTTCCAAATCTTTAGGAAGTGCAGTAAAACAGACAGTGGCTCTAAAACTTGTACATACACTTTTAAATGTTAGGTTTATGTGATGTTAAAAATGAGACCAATGTAGGAAATTTGTTACCTTTTTCCACTTTTAATATGATATATATCCGGTACAGTGCAAATGAAAAACAAAGATCTGTCAGATCATCGTCCAATATTGGATGGTGGGGATATGGCTAAAACAGGATGCTTCTCTGGTATCGATGAAAGAACAAGACTAACCGTAACACTGAGTAAAACTGTTTGTGTTCTACTAATGACAACAATTTTCATTTTTAAGGAGACGGGTTGCACCACAGGTAGTGGTAGAATGTGTTTTGGCCTGAAACCAAATTTGATCTTAAGGGCTTCACTTAAAAAAGGTATGTTTGACACAAAAACGATACTCCACATCACCAAAAGAAAAATGGTGGTGGCAGCATCATGGTGTAGGTTTATTTTTCTCCCGGTGGAACTAGACCTTTTGTAAAGATGAATGAAATCACAAAAATTTCAAAATACCAGTCAGTTTTGTTACACAAGATCTTTCGGTGTTTTTCACTGCCACTACAAGTCCAAGCATGCATTAAAATCAACAGTATTTATTTTTCATATTTTTTGACAGATTGGTTTGTTTTTCAGTAGAACTGTCGAGGATACATGACCCATTAAAGATTATCTGACAAAAACTAGCTACTTAAACAGGGATGTGTTCACTTCTGATGCACTATATAATAAATTACCTATGTGCATGGTTATTAAAATCTATTAAACTTATATTTAAAGTCAAAAAATGTTGCCATTTTCATTGTTTAGTTAAAGCTACAGTAGCTAGCTGGATTGTTCTAAAAGATCATCTGGAAAGTCTAAATTATTTTCAGTTAATACATTTCGTCGGAACCACTACCATCTCAAAAGTATAAACAGTCATACTGAAGATCTCAAAGCCAAGCCTCTCATGATGAGAGATCATACAGTGTATGAGGCCTGGAGACCCATGGTCTAGTTTCACCTCTCCAGAATAGGAAAGTTAGACTTTTGCCAGAGTTGAGTCACGCACTGAGGATTAACTACATAATGATTAATTTAATATTTTCTAAAGTTGATAGATTGCACCCAGACCAAAGGACACCTTATGCCCATCCTGTCAGCTCTGTTAATGAGTTAGTTTCAGTGTAGCAGCTTAACTTAAATTTATAAGAGCTGATCTGAAATTTTATTAGGATATGAAAGCACAAGGGAATCATATCTGAATATAAATATACATGTCAGCTGTTCCGATCTGACCTTGTGGGATATCTCACCCTTGCAATGTGTTCGGCACATATGTTCCTTTGACAAATCTCGCGAGTATATAAAATGTATTATGCAGAGCTCTATGGAATATCTTAAACATCTCTGTCATTGTGAGTGAGATATGCACTGTCCTTTGGATAAACAGAGCTCTACTGTAAGAAAGATTCTGCACCATCTGCCAACTCCTTTCCTGTAATAAAAGTGGGGCTCGCTGAAACAAAAGACTATATGTGCTCTCCTCACTGCACTGACATAGCAAAAGAGTGGAAAGTCACAAATCACTTATGGCCGAGAGACAGGTTTACTGCGGCAGTAACTCTCCCCCCACTCTCCACAGAAGCACACACACCGACGCTGCAGAACGATCGCGGCGAAGTAGTTGCTAGGAAACACCTTAGGGCCAGCTCCCTTAGTATCTGACCTGATTAGTTAATTGCAAAAAGTGAGTAAGTGGTGAAATTGCTCTAACTGTTGTTGACTTGCGCAGGCTGAAGCTTTCCAGTATTTTAGCAGGTGATTGATGATTAAAGCGGCCTCGCTGGTTAGCACGTTTGAACAAATTAAGGCCAAGGAAGAGAAATCATGTACTGTGGTTCGCTAATATTAATATGCATCAGTGCTTCAAGTTGGCGGTGGCTATGATGAGGTGAAAAAATATTGGCTATAAAACTGATAGCAGAATTACTTTTAGCACATGTTAGAACTCAGATTTTATCATATTTAAAAGCTAAAATAGTGCAGCAAAGTCCACTGCAGCCATGTTTACTCTTTCATTGACTTGATGGATTATACACTGTATAGGAACTAATTTGGTGTCTTTATTGGCAAGAGTTTAACTTTCATGCTGACACACGGGTGTGTTGTTTAAACAGAAGCTGATATACAATTTGCCTTATGGGGAACGTAATTCCACTAACCAAAGAGCTCATAAATGACTGTAAATGTCACTTTCAGGGTATGTGTGATTTTTGCTGGTCGCCAGACTCATCCTTTATCAGCGTTCCTTTAAAAAATGGGTGGCTGAAGACTTTGACTTGTGCCAGAACATGACCTTTTGCCTCAGAAAGGAGTCATTGGTAACCCAATTAAAAGCAAATGTCACACTGGTAATTGCACCTCACAATGTGAATCATCCACGCAGGGTAGCTCACGCTCAGCCAAGGGACAGAGTGATTTGTGGCATTAGGGTTTCACCATCTCATTGCTGCTCAATGTCTTTCTTCTCTGTGTTGTCGGTTAAATTTTTTCTACATTCCATATATACTCATTGGTTGTTCTCCCTTCGCTTACCTGAGTCCTTGCATATTTTTTGTACGAATTCAATTCAATTCAGTTTTATTTATATAGCACCAATTCAAAACACATGTTGTCTCAAGGCACTTCACAATAGTCAGGTACATACATTCTAATTAATCCTAACCATTGAACAGTGCAGTCAGAGTCTGTTATTTATTCAAATTGGATAAAAAGTTTTTCTGTCTAAGGAAACCCAGCAGATTGCATCCAGTCAGTGACTTGCAGCATTCACTCCTCCCGGATGAGCATGTACAGACAGTGGACAGTCACTGGCGTTGACTTTGCAGCAATCCCTCATCCTGAGCATGCATGTAGCGACAGTGGAGAGGAAAAACTCCCTTTTAACAGGAAGAAACCTCCAGCAGAACCAGGCTCAGTGTGAGCGGCCATCTGCCACGACCGACTGGGGGTTAGAGAGAACAGAGCAGAGACACAAAGAGAACAAAGAAGCACTGATCCAGGAGTACTTTTTGTGGGAAGGAAAAGTAAATGTTAATGGATGTAGCTCCTTTAGTCGTTTCACCTAGAAAGAAAGAACAGATAAACTCTGAGCCAGTTTTCAAGGTTAGAGTCTGAAAGAGATCACATATAATTAGTTCCAGTAAAAGCTCAGTCAATCGCCATGTCTAGGAGAGACAAAGGGTTGAACACTGACAGACAGGGCCATGTGGATCATCGGTAGAGGGTGAGCATTAAGTTGTTGCCTGCAGAAGCTCGGACAATTCCCCTCTCCAGAAAAGATGTCACAGGTAGACACAGAGCCAGGCCAGGTGTAGCTTCTAGGAAGAGAAAAGAGAGAACAAAGTTAAAAGCTGAAATAACAGCAAATAATGCAAAACTGGAGAGTAGTGTGAGAATGTAGCGAAGAGTGTGAAAGTGGTCATTATGTCCTCCAGCAGCCTAAGCCTATAGCAGCATAACTACACAGATAGTTTCAGTTCAGATTCTTTAGTTAAACGGCGCTTATTTACAACAATGTCGTCTCAAGGCACCCCACAAAGGGTCCCACTGATGGTCATTCTTATACTAAAAACCACAAGGATTGGGATACCTCTCTCTGTCAGACTGATTATAACCATTGGGAAAGAGAAGGGGTCATACAGGTAGCAGAAATGGAGGGTGTGTTTGCACCTCAACCATAACTGAGCAGGTTTAGGCTAAACCTGACTCCCCGTTACTCCAACCAACAGGGAGGGAGGAAGGCCACTCTAACTATAAGCTTTATCAAAAAGGAAAGTTTTAAGCCTAGGCTTAAAAGTAGACAGGGTGTCTGCCTCACGGACCAAAACTGGGAGCTGGTTCCACAGGAGAGGAGCCTGATAACTAAAGGATCTGCCTCCCATTCTACTTCTAGAGACTCTAGGAACCACCAGTAAACCTGCAGTCTGAGAACGAAGTGCCCTGTTAGGAACATATGGAACAATCAGATCTCTGATCTATGATGGAGCTAGATCATTAAGGGCTTTATATGTGAGGAGGAGAATTTTAAATTCTATTCTGGATTTAACAGGGAGCCAATGAAGGGAAGCTAAAATAGGAGAAAAATGATTTCTCTTTTTAATTTTCATCAGAACTCTTGCTGCAGCATTTTGAATCAGCTGAAGGCTTTTAACTGCATTTTGTGGACATCCTGATAGTAAAGAATTACAATAGTCCAGCCTTGAAGTAACAAATGCATGGACTAGTTTTTCAGCGTCCCTCCTGGATAGGATATTTCTAATTTTGGCAATGTTCCTGAGGTGAAAGAAGGAAATCCTAGAAACCTGTTTAATATGGGATTTAAATGACATGTCCTGGTCAAAAATAACACCAAGGTTTTTATACTTTATTACCGGAGGTCAATTTAATGCCATCCAGGTTAAGTGATTGACTAAGCAGTTTCTTTTTTAAAGACTCCGGTCCAAAGACGACAACTTCTGTCTTGTCTGAATTTAGAAGCAAAAAATTTAAAGTCATCCAAGTTTTTATATCTTCAAGACATGCTTGTAGTCTATCTAACTGGTTGGGTTAATCAGGATTTATGGATAAGTAAAGCTGAGTATCATCAGCATAACAGTGAAAGTTTATCCTATGCTGCCTGATGATTTGACCTATTGGAAGCATATACAGGGGTTGGACAATGAAACTGAAACACCTGTCATTTTAGTGTGGGAGGTTTTATGGCTAAATTGGACCAGCCTGGTAGCCAGTCTTCATTAATTGCACATTGCAACAGTAAGAGCAGAGTGTGAAGGTTCAATTAGCAGGGTAAGAGCACAGTTTTGCTCAAAATATTGAAATGCACACAACATTATGGGTGACATACCAGAGTTCAAAAGAGGACAAATTGTTGGTGCACATCTTGCTGGCGCATCTGTGACCAGGACAGCAAGTCTCTGTGATGTATCAAGAGCCACGGTATCCAGGGTAATGTCAGCATACCACCAAGAAGGACGAACCACATCCAACAGGATTAACTGTGGACGCAAGAGGAAGCTGTCTGAAAGGGATGTTCAGGTGCTAACCCGGATTGTATCCAAAAAACATAAAACCACGGCTGCCCAAATCACGGCAGAATTAAATATGCACCTTAACTCTCCTGTTTCCACCAGAACTGTCCGTCGGGAGCTCCACAGGGTCAATTTACACGGCCGGGCTGCTATAGC
Organism: Crenichthys baileyi; assembly: GCA_036173005.1. Lineage (NCBI taxonomy): Eukaryota > Metazoa > Chordata > Actinopteri > Cyprinodontiformes > Goodeidae > Crenichthys > Crenichthys baileyi. The sequence continues at coordinate 881,002 of JAHHUM010002033.1, read as the reverse complement.
CAAACCTTTGGTCACTCATGCCAATGCCAATTGTCGGTTTCAATGGTGAAACGAGCGCAAATCTTGGGTTGTGGACAATGTGAAACATGTATTGTTCTCTGATGAGTCCACCTTTACTGTTTTCCCCACATCCGGGAGAGTTACGGTGTGGAGAAGCCCCAAAGAAGCGTACCACCCAGACTGTTGCATGCCCAGAGTGAAGCATGGGGGTGGATCAGTGATGGTTTGGGCAGCCATATCATGGCATTCCCTTGGCCCAATACTTGTGCTAGATGGGCGCGTCACTGCCAAGGACTACCGAACCATTCTTGAGGACCATGTGCATCCAATGGTTCAAACATTGTATCCTGAAAGCGGTGCCGTGTATCAGGATGACAATGCACCAATACACACAGCAAGACTGGTGAAAGATTGGTCTGATGAACATGAAAGTGAAGTTGAACATCTCCCATGGCCTGCACAGTCCACTTTGGGGTGTTTTGGAGGAGCGAGTCAGGAAACGTTTTCCTCCACCAGTATCACGTATTGACCTGGCCACTATCCTGCAAGAAGAATGGCTTAAAATCCCTCTGACCACTGTGCAGGACTTGTATATGTCATTCCCAAGACGAATTGACGCTGTATTGGCCGCAAAAGGAGGCCCTACACCATACTAATAAATTATTGTGGTCTAAAATCAGGTGTTTCAGTTTCATTGTCCAACCCCTGTATATAGTAAAGAGAATTGGCCCAAGTACTGAACCCTGTGGTTCTCCACAATTAACCCTGGAGTTTAAAGATGATTTATCATTTACATGAACAAACTGGAATCTGTCAGACAAATAAGATTTAAACCAGCCTAGCGCTGTTCCCCTGATCCCTACAGCATATTCCAGCCTTTCTAAGATAATATTATGGTCGACTGTATCTAATGCAGCACTGAGATCTAACAGAACCAGTACAGACACAAGTCCATTATCTGAGGCCATAAGAATATCATTAGTGACTTTCGCAAGAGCTGTTTCAGTGCTATGATGAGCCCGGAAGCCTGACTGAAACTCTTCAAACAGGTCATTGCTGTGTAAATGCTCACACATTTGATTAGCAACTATTTTGTCAAGAATTTTAGATAAGAATGGAAGATTGGATATAGGTCTGTAATTTTTCAAGTCATCTCGATCAAGCGAAGGTTTCTTAAGTAAAGGTTTAATTACAGCTACCTTAAAAGCCTGTGGTACATATCCATTTACTAAGGATAGATTAATCATATCTAAAATGGGGCTGGTAATCAGAGGGAACACTTCCTTAAATAATTTGGTTGGGATTGGGTCTAACATACAAGTTAAAGGTTTAGATGAAGCTAATATTTCTGATAACTCAGGAAGCTCCAAAGGATCAGCAGTCCAAGCACAGATCAGGTTCTACTTTCCAATGTTGTCTCACTTGCTGAGAATGAAGTAATCGTCTTCGGAAGTTAGCAAAGATTTTCTTTTTAATAGAATCAATTTTATTTAGGAAGAATCCAATAAATTCATGACTGCTGAGAGCTAAGGGAATAGATGACTCAACAGAGCTATGACTCTGTGTAAGTTTAGTAACTGTACTAAAGAGAAACCTAGGATTATTCTTGTTCTCTTCTATTAATGATGAGAAATAAGCTGTTCTGGCTTGGCAAAGTGTTTTTTTATACAGCAGTAGGCTATTTTTCCAGATTAAGTAGGAATCCTCTAGGTGTGTAGAGCGCCATTTTCTCTCCAATTTTCTCACATTGTGCTTTAAAGTACGCAGATCTAAATTAAACCAAGGAGCCTGCCTCCTATGAATGATTACCTTCCTTTTGAAGGGGGCTGCATTGTCTAATGCACCACGCAATGATGAAGTAACTCTATCAACAAGAGAATCAATTTGTGAAGGGGCAGAAACAGAATTATTGCCGTCCACTGTGCTTTTCAGTGATAATGAGGAGATTAAAAGTGGATTCTTAAAAGGTTGTTACAGCATCGTCTGATAATGATCTACTATAATGAAATTTTCTTTCAGGTGTGGAGTACTCGGTTAAATTAAACTCAAAGGTTATTAAGAAATGGTCAGACAGGACAGGGTTATGAGAAAATATTATGTCTTTACACTCAATGCCATATGTCAGCACAAGGTCCAGAGAATGAAGACAAAGGTGGGTAGGTTTTTTAATGTTTTGAGCAAAGCCAATTGAGTCTAAGATAGCATTAAAGGCTATATTTAGGCTATCACTTTCAGTGTCAACATGAATGTTAAAATCCCCTACTATAATAACTTTATCTGTATTTAACACTAAATCAGATAAAAGGTCTGAAAACTGATCTAAAAATTGAGAGTAAGGGCCTGGTGGACGGTACAAAACAACAAACAGAAGTGGTTTTAGTGCTTTGCAATTTGGATGAGGAAAACTAAGGATTAAATATTCAAAAGAGTTGTAGCTATTGATTGGTCTGGGACTAATCAATAAATCGGACTGAAAGACGGTGTCTACTCCTCCTCGCCCAGTATTTCGAGGAATGTGAAAATTTAAATAATTAGTAGGAGTTGACTCATTTATAGTAACATAATCCTCTTGCTGCAGCCAGGTTTCTGTGAGGCAAAATAAATCAATCTGATTGTCACAAATCAGGTCACTAACTAGCAATGTCTTTGAAGAGAGAGATCTTATGTTCAGTAACCCACATTTAATTGTTTTATTTTTCTTTTTAGTCTGAGTTGTTTATTTTTATGAGATTTTCCTGATTTCCTCCTTTGAGATTATTTTTTAATCTATTAAATTTTGGCCGTGGGCGGGACACTGTCTTAATAGGGTAATGGGTGGGTAGCAGTACAGAAGCGGCAGAGAGGAGTGTTAAACTGCTTGCATTTGCTAATACTTGCTTTACACTGTTGAAGAAGATCTGTTTGGACCACATTTAACCTCCTCTCTGTTTATTAATAAGTTGGCTAAAATAATGTGTTGTGTTGGGATCACAAAGGTGGCTGAAGGAGCAACAAATAATATTTTTTTCTGAGTAGAGATGCAGACAGAAATGTTAGCTGTAGCACTGCTTTATATGAGGAAATAAATTCTCTAAATCTGAATATCTACACATATTGCCTGTTTGTCTACAAGCTAGTGTTGGCACTGCAGCACAGCTATTATTTAAACTCCCATGAACCACAGCTTCCAAGTTATTAAATATGTTGATAGGATTTGCTTGTTTTTTCTAATACTATTATTTTTGCATATGATTGTAGTGACTATGTTGAGTGGTTCTCATGATTGGTGTATGGAACCTGAGGAAGCTGATTTAATGTTGGCAGTTATTAGCCGCTATGATAAAAATTTCCCAAAAGTTTAGGGAAGGTTATCCAGTTGTCAGTGTGACTTTATTTGCTAAAGTGTAAGGAATTGTTGTGTGTTGAATATTGAAAACTGCTTATCAGGAAGGGGAACAGCACTTCATTAACATTAGTATTGAAGTAGCCTGGTAGTCCTGTCACATCTTTGACTTTGAAGTGAAGTTTGTCCATTTTAATGCATTCATGGTTTGGTTTGTGTATGTGTGTACTGGGATCAAGGGTGTGGGATTCAGTGTTCATTCTAAGAACAGGATATTTTACTTTTTTTGTGATGTCACAGTCTTATTTTATTTTTTGTCTTTCCATCCTCTACGCGCATCTCACACGTATGCACGCACTGTTTTTGGCAGTTGTGTCCAGTCGTTTCAGCCCCTCATGCACATCCCCATTTTTGTATAAAATAAAAAAATATATGCACATATACATGACTGAATATTAAAACAAAGTGAATAAATGTTGTTAAATGTCTGATAGACTTGGGAAAACAGTTAATAAGTTAAACAGAATCAGCCAAACCTTGTAGTTAATTGTATTAGGAATGCACATCCTCTATAGATTTTATCTGCTACAAGTTGTTAAATGCAGGCAGCTTTTATGTGCAGCGTCATCTACTGTTTAAAATAAGAACTGCAGGGCCTTAACTGCTACTCAAGTGAAGGCATAAAAGGCAAAAGGACGTTCATTTCGGCTGAATTCTTGAGACAACGGCTTTAGTGGTCAGATAATGATTGAGCAAATTATTCAGAAAATAAGCCTCTCAGTTTCATAAAGTAGCATAGGATCAAATGTGGTCATTATTGGGTTACTGCTGCAATGTTTGATTCTGTAGCAGGGGCATATTTGTGGGATACATAACGTAAGAGCTGTGGTGCTCAAGCATTAGAAATTTTTGGCATGTCCAATGTGGTGATCAAATGTGTATCAAATGTGTAAACTTGTAATATGGCGATGACGGAGCAAAACGTTTTTACAGCACCAGGTCATCTTCTGCTCATGAAATGAAAGGCACATATGTAATAGTGTGACTGGGGTGTGAACACTATAAAAATAACATGCCTGGCCAACCGTCTGTAATGATGATAAAGCTGTGATCTACTTCATAGCATCCCATCGCTGCTAAATGGAAGGCCAATTTCACAGTTTTTTGATGAGTCTGGACTACTTTTGATTAGCTGTAGTTCAAAATCCAAAAGACTTGGTAGTGATTAAAAAAAAACTACAAATCATTGTAGTCTCACCCTGATGATGTCATACTCGTGCACTGTTATTGGACAGACACACTGTGTTTATTCAGAATGGTGTGCTCACGTTATTATGCCTACATATGACAATACAAAGAGTAATCAAAGAGAACTGGATAATCTATTTTCAAATGAGATTATTAACAACACGCTTTAAAGTTTCTTTGCCATTCAGGCTACAAACATAAAAAACACTACATGCATGAGTCAGAACTAGACTGGAATATTCTACTCTGATTACAGATTCTTTAAAGCGCAGTTTGTGGTTTTGAAATCTGCAACTCTATTTGAAAATATTAATTTGCCTTGTGAGGCGTATGTATTGTTACATCCCTAATTGATCTTTACCCATAATAGTACTATTCAACAGGGTCCGATTCTGAGGCAGAACAGATCTGATCAGACTTTTTAACAGTCTCCACATCTGTTTCTTTGAGAATGATGCTAAAATTTGAAAGGGTATTGAATCTTGCAAATTTCCTACTACATTTGCTCACACAATGCTAATATTTAAAATTAATGGGTAGAAACAGTGGATATGGCCAACACAGTCAAAGAGCCTGCACCACATTTACTCTATAATAACGCTACATAGTTATTAGAATTTGTCGAGCATTGAAAATGAAATAGGAAATTACTTCTTTCCACTGCCAAATGTATTGAGGGGTATGTTTCGCACAATATATATTAAGTTAAGCTGTACCTATAATGGCAGACAGTATAATCTTGTGCTTGTTATCTAGATTGTCTGTTTCTCAGAGCTAAATGCAAATGTTAAAACAGATTCGGGCACAGATGGCTGCTCGCCTCTGTCCTACAGCACAGCAGATGGAAGGTATCAGCTTCACAGCCTCACATTCATTTTGCTTTCCATTTTCCAGTTGTAAATCAAACTTGGAGTATTTTATTTCGCTCGGTCTTCCTCTCCTTCGTTGACACATTTGTAAAACCTTCCAATTCTTTTTTTAGCTGGGGTAGCACACGTCCTGCTGCCTCATAAATTATTTGAGAAACACACAGCCCTCCAATATTGCATCCTGACTTGATATTTTATTATCTCATAATTGCAAAGGGATGATAAAAACTAAAAATGAATTGTGAGGGAGTTTTAAAGGTTTGGTTTGTGCTGAGTCAGAGGTTAAATTTGCGTGATGAAAAAACTCCAGAGATAACACAAATTGATGTTACAAAAATATGTTGGCACCAACAAGGAGATAGCTAAAAGCTAAAAACTTGGCATACAGGAGATGATTAACTGACTGGTCTTTAGACTTTTTTTATTTAAAACAAGCATTTTAGCTACTGTTGATCCTGTAAATTATTTTTTTGGTTCCCTACTTGTGCAAGGACTGAACAGAAAAGCAAAGAAAAACCCACCGGGTTTCTTCTTAATCTTGTTTTAAGGTTGTGGGAAGGTGAATACAATCCCTCTTTGAAATACCCTGGCAAGATTGTTAATAGACTACAGATTTAACACAGAGACAAAAGTAAAACTAAGTTAGGTTGCAACAGATATATCCAGCTAATGAAACAAGACAATGCACATTATAACACGAGACAAAACCAGATTTTTGCAATATGTTTCACGTAGAGAAGGTCTCACGGACCCCAAATGATTAGTGACCAATAGCTGTTAAATATTTAATCGATGCCTGTCTCTGTCTAAACTGATTCAGATGCCAGGAAAGCAGTAAAATTCTATCAGCATAGAATCGTCTAGTTCAGGTTTAACTGTCCTAAACCAATATCTTTTACTAGAAAAAATTAAATGCACTCCAAACTTATTTTAAAAAACTGTGAAATAGCTGTTTAGTTTAGGATCGAAAAGATGCTCTGCAGAACTATGGCTTTGTTCTCGCCTGTTAGCAGGTCGTAATGTTCTCACAGTGGTTGCAAACTGTTTGTGTCTCGATTGTTACAGGTTCGTTTTTCTGTCGTTAGCCAAAATGCTGCCAGAAACGGGTTAAAAAAAGGTGATGCCTTCTTCAGTGCTAATGTTAGTAGTCCTTTTCTCTAGCTTGACGAGACTCCAACAACACTACGTGGCAACATCTCAAGAACTACTATGTTTGAGAATCTTATTCTGAGGTGTAAAAGAAAGTAATCCATGGCCTCATGTAGATACTGCACATCTGTCAGGACTCTGTGTTGGTGCGCAGTGTATGTGTGTGTGTGTCTTTCTTTCCGTCCTCTGCTCTAGAGCGTTTCCTGGCAGGTGCTGCTAATCAGAGCCTAATCACTGGCCTTCTTAAGGAGCTGAGACCAGGAGGGAGACGTCAGCCCGTTGCTACATTTTCGTGGTACTGACCGTGATGTGCAGTGCTTATACATACATTTTTGCTAAACCTAATCGGAATTTTTCTCGTCTTTTTCCCCAGAACTTGCCTGATGGTTTTAAGGCTCCTTTTCCTGTGATCTGTTTTCTGAACGAGCTTCAAAGTTTCGTTCCTCATCTCCCTCTGTGAGTCTCCCTGCCTTCTCAGCTTCTGGCCCTAGATAAGGTGAGGTTTTGGAGAACCTTACCTCTGTTGTCACCTGCCTGTCCACCCTCCTACGTGGGAACACTTAAACTGAGTGATCACTTGAGAGCTATAGAAAAAAAGGAAACTGTCGTCTACCACACACATCCTGCCAACCTCCATCTCAGAGGAAAAGACTAACCTTCCCAGCTTAACCACTACCGCTCTGGCTATAAGTTCCTGGACAAATCCTTCTTTAAAGAAAACACCTTGAAATTCCCTTGGAATATCCATAACCCTGTCACCTTCCCTTCCAGAGAAGAACCTGTCTCTTGCTGTCATTGCCTGGGTCCCTGTCTTGCCTTGTTCTTTCACAAAGAAATAAATCTGTTAAAACGCTGTCCTGAATCTGTGGTTGTGCTCTCCTCAGAGTTTAAAGAAACGCTACATTATGACAACATCAAGATTAAAGTGCTCCCCTTCACATCTGGGACTCATAAGAGCTATTACTGCTTCACCAGATAAAGTTTCATGCTGACAGCAACTGGATGAAGCTTTGTGGAATATACATCTCTTTGATGTGAAGAATCATAGCACCTAATATCGCCATATATTGTGCGATGTCAATAATTATTCATCAATGGGAATGTAACAGTGTAACGTTTCAGTTTTTTACGAAGGATTCAGATAAGCTTTTCCATCACTTTATAGGTAATAGCAGAAACTTTCGACAAATGCTTGCTAAAATGCTGACTCTAAAGCCTTCAGCATGTGTTTAAAACCACTGTTTTTGACTGAGGAGTAGGTTTGCATATTTATTGCTGTGTGTAAAAATTGAGATGCTGCCAGTTATGGTTTTGTCATCAAGTCCAAACTGTTAGCTAGGTCTGTTTGAATAGTACAGACAGCTGGGTTAGCACTTGGCTAGTTTGTTTAATGTTTACATGTGACTGGTCACACTGGTGCTGATTAGTTTCCCTGGGTACCTGCTCCCTGAGCAACTACTGCGCCAGCCCAAAGTTTAGGAAGTTGGAGTTTCATGAACTTTGTTCAGCTCTGGTTACCTTAGCAGATCAAATTGAGGGGAATAATTTATCAAATGATGCCATTTTAAATTGTTAGGATGACATCTTTTAAATGATCGGGATGATAATTACTCTTCAGAATGTTAGCATCGACGACACCGTTGTGGATACCCTAAGAGCCATTGAGCACTCTACAGTAAAATTATGAAATTTTTATTCTGGTAATAGTATAGGCGACCCTTTAACATAATCTGAAGACTGTGTCGTCACCTCTCATGATTATGGAGAAATAAACAGCTGAAAGTGACACAAAAGTGTATAACAGATGAGCATTAGTAGGTACTTTGACCCGTTATTTCTCCAAAAATCTACAGTAAATTAATTACATATTTATATTTTGCATAAACATGTATGTGAAAGTTGTAAATATGTCATTAATATAAATGTTCTGAAGGTTACTCTTGTGGGTTCCTCTTAATTTCTCAACCTTTGCCTGGATTGGCGTCTGGTCTGCTCTATTACCGTAATGCACCTTGTATCTGCGAATCTTTAAAAGAGCGCTAACGTCAGCTGGCGTGACAGTCGGCTCACATGACCGCAGTGAACTGTGCTGGGTGACACAGAAAACATAACAGCAATAACTCCGATGGTTATGCCACACAGCACTAAAGTCTTGAGTGCTGTGCTCTGCATATTCCATGCGGACACGCTGCTCAATGGCTCTTAGGGTATCAACAATGGCGTTGTCGATGCTAACATTCTGGAGAGTAACCATCATCCTGATCATTTGAAAGATGTCATCCAACAACTCAAAATGGCATCAGATGATAAATTATTATTATCCACCATCCTTCCTAAACCTTGAGCTGGTGCAGTAGCTGTTCAGGGAGCAGGTACCCAGGGAAACTAATCCCTATGTTAGCATCAGCCAATGAGGATGCAGGTCCAGCCCGTTGATGCTGATTGGCCAACAGTCATTCAGTTGTAAAGTGATATTATGAAATAAGCCATAGGGAAAAGTCACCCTTATAAAATAAAAGCTGACCTTTAAAAAATGACATTCTGAAATAAAAAAAACTCCTGGAATTACATAAAAATAGCCTCAGCAATCATTTCAATTATTAGGTAAAGATTTTATATGAAAATTCTTTTATATTATAACGCTGTTTTTCAATTGAAAATGAAAAATATTTAATAATAATGAGCTGAGAATTTAATATGCATTCTATTTTTTCACAATTTCGCTGTCACGTTATATGTTTATTATTTATTGATGTAGGTACTTATTTCATAATGTTTAATTTATTTATTTAATTTTGAACACTTTGGCATTCCATACCTTAGAGCACACAAAAGCTTCGACCGATCTCTGATTTTAAATAATATCTTGGAAAGAAGGCATGAAAAGCTGTAAACATTGACTTTTTGGGGAGTTTCATGCCTTTAAATATGGAAGTAAAATAGTCTCATTAGAATCAGACATTTTTAGACATTGAATTTATAACACTGAATTTTCATCCAGTGCAATTATAAATGTGAATTTTTTTTTTGTACTTAAAATTTGCCAGCAAAAATTCACTTTCAAGAATTCGCCCGGAAAAATTCACCTGCAGAAATTCGCCTGCAAAAATTCACCTGCAGAAAATCGCCTGCAAAAATTAACCTGCAAAAGTATTGCCGCTTCTTCCGGTCACTTCAAAACAAGAGCATCTGCGGACAGGGTTGGGGCACTAGCTGTCATCAGGTCAGTCAAACATTTAATTCAGTTCCATTAGATGAAAAAAAAAATACCGAATCTCAAATGGGCAATTTTTGCAGGTGAATTTCTGCAGGTGAATTTTTGCAGGCGAATTACTGCAGGTGAATTTCTGCAGGTGAATTTCTGCAGGTAAATTTTTGCAGGTGAATTCTTGCAGGTGAATTTTTGCTGGCAAATTTTAAGTACAAAAAAAAATCACATACATAATTGCATAGGATAAAAAATCTGTGTCATAAATTCAATGACTAAAAAATGTCTGATTCTAATGAGACTATTTTACTTCTATATTTAAACTACAGAGTTACACTTTAAATATTTGCAGAATGTCTCAAGAGATTTCAGGTTGAAATGTTTTGATGGCTTTAAAGCACAACAAGAAAGTCCCCTTACGTGGTAGGGTTTGCAGAAGCTTTCTAGCACTAGTTTGGAGGAAAATACAGTAATATCTTTAAATAAAAAAGGCTGTTGTTTCAGTGGTGTCAGTCACAAATGTTCTTAGCAAGCATCTATGCCTTTTAGAACCACAGAGCAGCTAAAGATCTGGTAACTATGCTGCAGATTCATTCACAATGACATCCAGTAGGTGTAGAACTCTATTTTGAAGGCTAATTTACTGATTATATCAGAAGTTTGAAGTGAGTCCTGTCACAGCACACTTAACAGGGTTCCTTGAGGTTTTCACTGTGCAATCTGTGGAGAGTCAAACTTTGTTTTTGAATGAATAAAGATGAGAAAGAATAACATTACTTTTTCATACTAGTCGAAAGATCAGTTGTTCAACTAGGAAATGTTTGATCTGGCCTTTCAATACAGTCTTCTTGCATGATTTATGACAGAAACCAAACCATACTAATCAATTAATTCTAATCAAGTACTGATGGAGATATTAACACTTATGTTCAGAATATAATGATGTACTTCCCTTTTTCTGTGGGATACACGGATTAATACTACTACACTTTTTTTGTACTGGACATTTTTGGCATTTTAAAGTGACCTGGCCAGAGCTCAGAATTAAATCTGAATCTGTGAATGGACCTAGAAAATGATGGTGATGTAGGGAAGGCCTTCCAAACTTAAAGACAAATCATCCAAATACTTTTGGAAACATACTGAAAGCTTGTCAGCAATCATAGGAACCCTTTGATGATTAAAAAACGTATTTCTAATGATTATTGAGAAGGTTTTACATAATGTTTGGTACACCTTTTTTTAATAAAATGTTAGGAAAACAGATCCTTTCTTTTCAAAATAAATACTCTTTTTACATTTGTGATCTTTTAAGAAATGCCTCTCTCATTTCCTATCAGAAACAAATTTCTTGGTTGAATGAAAATAATTTAACAGAGATGAAAGAGCAGATACATAAATCTATCTGGGGAATTAAATACTATTTACTTAGCCTGAGACTCTTGACCGACTAATTCTCCAGTGCTGCTCATTAGCATGGGCATTAGCCCCTGTACAGATGAGAAAATAAAGGTGATTGGAATCCAAATTAGAAGTTATAAGACTAAGTACACAGCAAAGAGACAGCCTGTTTTATCTCAGTTGAATAGGAGCAATTTTGGAGGATGGAAGCACTTGAAGACTGGAGGAAATAAAACAATGCGTTTTCCCCAGCAGGAACCCAAGTTTTATTTACCTGCCACAGTTATCAGGATTTAGTGTTGGTTCACCTCCTTATGTTAAAGCAAAGATAATCTGTCTGACAACTCTGGCATTAGTCAGAGGATTGTCAGGGAAACACTCTGCAAAAATCAGCTGCAACTGTAAGTCTAAATCTATCTGCTAGAGCCCTGCCATTCTCCTATCTAATTCCTTATCATCTTGAAAAATGAAGAGGTGATTTATCAGTTTTAGGGATGTGGAAGACATCAGTTTAAGTGGTGCCTATTGTCATTTTCTGACAAAAGCTGAATTTGACATTAACTTATAGCAGATTGGCAATTTTACCATTTAGTAATTTGAGTAAAATCACTTAAACTTATATTACTCAAGATTTATACCTTTCCAAAGAATTTAATCTTCACTGCCTGAATGTAGATGTAAAATGTCCTTTGAGACTGCGCTGATGAGCCCTAGGCATGATTGTGTCTGGCTCTTGGTGCTGTTTTGTCGTCCAGTGGAGTGGATTTTAGCCATAGCTCTACTTCTATAACCTATCCAGATATGTTCATCCATTCATTTTCCAAATTTGTGTGCCGATTTCTCAATTTCATAGCCATATTTCAAACCATTTGGTCCCTTCCTACCTCTATTTCAAACCCATAAGAAACCATTTCTTAACATAACTGTTGCATATCAGTTTATCTTTCTGAGTCAAGAATTTTCATGAATTAGACTTATACATAATCATAAAATGCTCAAATTTCATATACAGTACAGACCAAAAGTTTGGACACACCTTCTCATTCAAAGAGTTGTCCTTATTTTCATGACTATGAATATTGTAGCTTCACACTGAAGGCATCAAAACTACGAATTAACACATGTGGAATTATATACTGAACAAAAAAGTGTGAAACAACTGAAAATGTGTCTTATATTGTAAGTTCTTCAAAGTAGCCACCTTTTGCTTTGATTACTGCTCCTCACACTCTTGGCATTCTGTTGATGAGCTTCAAGAGGAAAACCTGAAATGGTTTTCCAACAGTCTTGAAGGAGTTCCCAGAGATGCTTAGCACTTGTTGGCCCTTTTGCCCTCACTCTGCGGCCCAGCTCACCCCAAACCATCTCGATTGGGTTCAGGTCTGGTGACTGTGACCAGGTCATCTGGCGCAGCACCCCATCACTCTCCTTCTTGGTCAAATAGTCCTTACACAGCCTGGAGGTGTGTTTGGGGTCATTGTCCTGATGAAAAATAAATGATGGTCCAACTAAACGCAAACCGGATGGAATAGCATGCCGCTGCAAGATGCTGTGGTAGCCATGCTGGTTTAGTATGCCTTCAATTTTGAATAAATCCCCAACAGTGTCACCAGCAAAGCACCCCCACACCATCACACCTCCTTACCTGAGGAACAGCTTCAAGCTGCAGGTACACCCTTGGTTCACACTCCATTCCACTCTTACCTTAAGACACTCTTACCTTAAGACAGACCTCTCTCATCTGTGTCCTCTGGTCTAATGGTGCTAACAGACTCAGTAGTTTCTGTCAGAGAGATGTTGTGTATCTTTGCTAGTGAAAGTTATAATTAGCCCAGGTCCGATAGGTAACGTTTGGAAGCTGATGTGTTGTTTCGCAACTTGCTGTAGACTGACATTACTACCAGGTGTGTCTTCACCGCTGCACACAAGTTTTGTGGCTGGAGATGAGTGGCTTTGAATGAAATAAAGATACTGATGTAGAACCTCAACTTGTAAGCAGTAAGCTGTAGCCTAAAATACAAACAATGTGAAGCACCCAGAAGTATGGAAAGCCAAAGGTGCCACAATTCAGTAATAAAACAAAAGTCCCAAAATTGATATTTCTAAATGTGAAAAAATTTAATAAAACTGGAAATACATGACTCAAATTATTTATCTTTATCTTAAGTAAATAAATAAATGTAAAAATTATATATTTTTTATTTAAATTGTTAGTAATTCTTTAATATTTTACTTAATGGCAATGTGCTGGATTCTGTGTGTAATGGCTCTAGATGCACTAACTCCAGCCTCTGTCTGCTACTTGGGAGGCTCCCCTAAATTCTAGAATGTATTTTGCTGGTGCACCTACCACACTTTTTCATTCCACTAAACTTTCTATGAAAATGCTTGGATACAGCAATCTGTAATCAACCTGCTTCTTTAGCAATGACCGTTTGCGGCTTACTCTCTGTGTATAGGTAGTCCATGACTTTCTTCTGGACATATCTCCAGCAGTCTTCCCCATGATTGTGCAGCCTACTAACCCAGGCTGAAAGACCATTTAGAGTCTCAGGAAACCTTTGCAGATGTTTTAAGTTAATTAGCTGATTAGGCATGACAGCATGAGTTTCCAATATTGAACTTTTTTTTCACAGCATTTAAATTTTCTAAACCACTGAATTTTGGATTTTCATTATCTGTAAGCCTTAATCATCAAAATTACAAGAGGCATGTGTGCCATATATATCTATGAGGTTGTATATGTGGGAAATGTCGGGAAAACATTGCTTATATTGCTATGAATGTTTATGATGCCACACGTTTTGTGAGACATAAGAGAAATTTATAAATCAAATTTGGAATATGTAATTACATGTGAAAAAGATTCTCCCTATGGGACAATAAAGACTATCTTTAAATATTTCACTATGGGTAAATTAATCTATAAATTTACCATTCCTGAATATATTCCAGTCCGGATTTCCATAAACACCTTTTGCCTCTTTTCCATTCATGGGTCCAGCACCGCATGGTTCCATTCTGTTCTTCGTCGCTCTACTCTGCATGAAACCTGTTGTGTTTCTATCGACTGCTGGAAGTAGAGCTTGAAGCTGTGCAGAGTAAAATAAACACTCAACATCACACATCATGTCCTCCAACAGTGAACTGATGATGGCCATAAATGGCATCCATGATTCTGAACCACAGCCACATTGTGGTCCTTAATATTTGTAATGTTCTCTGCTACCTTGGAGAACACCGTCTCATATTTCGTCTCCCCATCGAGCCGCTGCTGAATATTGCAGTCAGATTCATACGGCTGACCACACAAAAGGCTAATCACATTTCGGCCCTGCTCAGCCACAACGGGACCTGCTGCCGAGCAGGTACCAAAAGAGCCAGCAATGGGCCAGAAAAGTCAGATATGTAAAGGATCGTAAAACGGGCTGAGTGGAGTAGAGCCATTGAAAAAGAGGTATTAGACTCAATGGTTATCCCTCTTCATTTTTAGCTTTTTAGCAGATACCCGAGGGTTTTGGGTTAAAACTGTAAAACAGCCCTAGTTCTCTCTAAAGAGAAGTAACCCCAGAGTAACTAGCTTCACTGTGCCATTGTTTATATGTAAGGCTGTGGACCTGTTGACAGATCCCTTGGTTCAGTGAGATCATTTTTAGCATTTGTAACCTCTCTGCAAATAATGGCTTTAGCAAAAGGATACAATTTGTTAAAGGTCTGGAAAATTAAACTACACTCGATTAACTTTTTTTCTGGTTATTCAGAATAAATAGAATTTATGGTGGATGTGAACTCAAGAACAGGTGCTTTATCAAGGTAATATTTAAAGGCCCTGCACATTTATTCAACAAGGTTATTGCAGCGTTTTGTTTACATTTCCACCCCCTTACAGATTTTTTGTTTTTAGTTAAATCGTGCAGAATAAATGTACTATATATGTTGAAAAAGCTTTGAACAGTTGACAGCTGATGAGAAAGCAATTTTCTTCACCAAATTTGAAAAGTTGGTTATGATGTGCTCCTTTAGTACGCAGTTAAAGGATATTTGGCAGCTTGTGCATCGTCAGGTCCTCAACTTCCACGCTTGACATAACTTCCCTCTGTAAGCTCCGCTTGGTAGAATCATCTGTGCAAAACCATTTTCAGGTCAGTCAAGAAATGGTAAATTAGATTTGAATCCAAACTCTTGCTGGATCTCTCGAGGACTTGCAGAATTTCTTTTTGAGCTGCAGAGTTCTTGCCAGTACTCTGTGTGCTTATGTTCTTTTTCAGATGTATACCTGTGAACCAGCCTGAGATTTTGACTTATCAGGTAAAAGCTGTTACTCTGTATTTTCCTCGATCCCTCTTTCCCTCTTGACTTGTCCCTGAAATCCGCTTGGAAAGATTGCTGTAGGAATTGCATGAATGCAGAATTTAAAGGCCCTGTTGACATGCTTGGCACTGCTGAGAGATAAGATTCATTAATACAATTTACCAATGTGGTTTTATGAGCTAAAAGTGACGGGATGTGTATTTTGGGGAGCATTAGTAAGATTCATGTCTGTCCACGCTGCATGAATGATCTGTTTGCAGTTCATAAAAAGGTCAAACGTTGTGATCAAAGAAGAGAGGGAGCTACTTCCAAGATTCTGCTTCATTGCCACAGCTTAATAAGAGTTTTTAGCACAGCCAGCATCCTTGCAAGTTTAATCAAAAATTGTCTCTAAGATAACATACAAATCCAGGCACATCTGAAGGATCAAGTACAGGTGTGGATGAATATATATTGGGATGCTTAATTTCAATTTTCAAAATGACCGCATGCTGCTCTCTACTGCTTAACATACCCATCAAAGGAAATTGTAACGTGGGTATTCATTTGTCAAATTAACTCCAAGGCTGATATAGAGGTAGCACTGTTTATGTGTGGTTTTATCCAGCAGCTCAGATATTTTTCAATCGACATTAATGCATTTTCAGTCCCATACTGCCTCAAACTTGATATAAGGTTAGATAATCCAGTGTGCCTGAACCAGTAGACTCTCTTCATCTTTTATCCTTCTTGCTCGTCTTTCCACCATCTGCCCAGTTGCCTCCTTTTAAAGCCTCCTCTTTCACGTCATGCAAATGCTAATCCCTCACTTTGCTTTGGATCTGATACCTTTAAGGTCATCCATATGGGATCATGTGTGTCACTTAAACAGATTGATGGAAATTAGTCAAATATATTTGAGGGTGAGTCTGAGGCCTTTAAGGAATGGTTAAAATTTTTATAAAGTGGGGGTCTGTTATGAGGTTTTGACAGTCAATTATTTACCTGCTGTAGATGACTGTCTTAAAGCCTTCAGTTTTTGAAATTGGTTGTTTTTCATGCTAGCAGCTAAGCAGAGTGACACTGAGACAAATGTGGATTTGTGGCATGTTAAAACCACTAGGGTCCCTATGTTGTCCCTTTGTTAATGCAACTATCCATTACCCATCGGTCTGTTTGGCCATCCATCCATCCATCCATCCTTTCCATCTGCTCGCCCATCACCGGTCCACCCATCGTCTGTTTACTAACCGTTCATCCATTTAAATCCTGGCGACTGACATGTTTGAAAATTTGGACTAAAGCTGTTTTTACACCAATGACCATAGATTTTTAGATTTCTTAGAAGGATTTTTTTACAACTATTTCATACCAGTGAAAGCCAAACATTAGTATTTGAAAGTTTGGACCTTTCTTCTAGCACAGGATGAATTCCTTACCACAGAGGACTTAATGAGCTAATTACCTCTATTAGAAAGATTGGATTAGACCCAAATCTTACCAGTAAACTCCCAAGGATTATTAATGTAATTCGATTTGTTTTCCTGTGTTTGATTTTCTGTATCATTGTAATGTTTTTCCTCATGTCCAGCGCTTTGAGTGCCTTGTTGCTGAAAAGCGCTATATAAATAAATTTGACTTGACTTGACAAAACATACAACATGGATACACTATAAACTTTAGTATTTATACGTAAAAAAATTGGAAGTATAGGTGTCTTAGCATGGGAAAGTATGGAATTGTAACATAACTCAAATACATTTCTTATTGTGCATAAGTGCTATATTATATATTACAAATATGCTGAAATATGAGTGGATTATTGTTCAGTTTACATTAAAACATTGAATTCAGTAGAACAGAGTTTAATACTGATATTTTCTAAAAAAAAATTACAATTTACATAGCGGTATGCTGTCAGATAAACCATCAAAAGGCTTTTAAACACAATGTTAATTTAAACTACCAGCCCACTTTATCCATTAACCTTCAGGTGTAAGTTGCTTGGGGGGCCATTATGGATTGGTTGTTCCCAGAACACCCTCCTCAGTGGATATGTTCATCTTAACAGTGACGTTTCTAACCTGTGGCAATCACCCTTTGCTCAGTTGTTTAATTTTGCTTTAATGGTCTTAAATGGGTTCCATTTAATTGGCAGAGGGAGCTGACGCCCTGGGCAAGGCTCTTGAAACTCTGAGCCGAACAACTTTCTATCAATAACTAAATTAGGCTGAGGTGCAGCTCTAATGAAAGTCTTGTAGTCTGCACTGGAGATTGCAGAAATGGGCCTCCAGTGAAACAAAGGAGTTCTAACGAGAAGGTAAACTGTAGATTTTCAGTCTTGACGGCTTCATGAAGACAAATCTTTGGCAAGTGTTTTTATCAGCAGCTGTCACATCACACATCCATCTCAGTTTATCTGAACGTAGTCACACATTACACGGTGAGGGTGGGTAAGTGTGACAAGGGAGTCGGCTCTGTTGGAAGATGCAGGACCTAACGTGCCTAAAATACTAAGTAACCATCAAAACACATCATCCCCCCAAATCCCAAGGTTGACATAAAGTTTTAGAAAATGAGATCATAACCTTTTTAAGTAAAAAATAAAATTTAAAAGGGGTTTTTTTTTTGATGATTTTTTTGGAATCACAAAAAGGAAGACCCCTACCCTTTTTTAAACATTTTGGAAAAAAAAACCTATATTTTTCCCTGCAGATTTTTTTGACTTCCTAACCTATTTTTGGATTTTTTTTTACCCCCGGGTTTTGCCCCCTTCCCTAATGCCCGGGAAATGGGCCCTTGTTTGACCTTGCCTTGGTCCCTAGTCCCCCCCCCCTTCCCCAAAATTTTCCCAAACCCAGACTTGGTAAATTGAACTAATCACCCCTAGGTTTAAAATTAAGCCCTTTCCGGTTGGGCCAATACAGCAAAAGGGACAAAGGGCCCCATTCCTTTCCTAATGTATCTGCCCGCCCCCGCAGCGGGAACCTTAAAGGGGGCATGCGTGGCAACGCAAGGTTTTGGCATGAACAAAGGGCGCCCGGGTTTGAAGTTTTTTTGACATCAGTCATTTTGGTTTCAAAGGGAAACTCCAAATTTTTACCCCTTGATATGAAAGAAACCCATAAAATCAGTGGGGGGAATTTTTTTTTTTTTGATTTCTTTAAGGGTTTTTAAAACTAACTCTGGGTATTTTTTAGAGTAGATCCCAATTTTTCCCAGAAAGGGAAAAATTGGAAAATTTTCCCAACCATCACTAGCCAAAGCAATAGTGAATCCGTCAATCCCATGGTAGTAAGGGAAATTTCATGAAAGGTAAATTTGGGGAAAATCGGTATGGGAAAAAAAGGAGTTTTTTAAGGACCCCTCTGAAATGGGGCCCAAGGGTTTTTTTTTTTTATTGCCCAGAGGGGGCGGGCCCCTTGAGAAACTTTCAAAAAACTTTTTTAAACTCTCAGGTTTACAAAAAAATTGGTTTTCCCAAAAAAGAGAAGGAAACCCTCCCCGGGTTTTTACCCCCAATGAAGGTACCTAATAAAATCCCCCTGAAAAAGGCCTTAAAAGCGGGGGGGTTTCAAACAGCAGCCCGATGGCCACAGCGGGCCCCAAACCCCCTGTTCGTCAAAAAAGAAACCTGGGGCCAAACATTTTTTTTACAGGAAATCCCCTTTAAATTTTGGAACAATAAAAAAGTTTGGGGGAAAAAGGTTTTTTTTACCCAAAAAGGGGACAAAAAAAGGGAAAAACAGGTTTTTCCCCTAAATTTTAGTTTTAAAAGGTATTAAAAGACACAAAAAACCCAAAAAAAAAAACATAATTTAAATTTTTTCCTTTGAAAATTCCCCCCTAAATTTAAACTTTTTTTTAAAAACATGACCCAACTAAAATTTTAAATTAAATTTAAAAACTTTAAATTTTGTTTTGGGCAGGGAAAGGCCCTAAAAACCGGGGGCTTATAGGGAAAAAACTGAGGATGCCCACGTTTAGAAATAAAATTGGGCCTTTTTTCTAAATTTTATTTCATGATATTGGGATTTATCCTTTTTTTAAATTTATTTTTTTTTTCATCCCAGGCAATTTTTCAAAACCCCCAAAAAAGGGTTACCCCTTTCAAGTTTAAAAAAGGGCCCATACCTAGCTAGCTAAAACCTTTTTTTCCCCTCTAAAAAACCCTCCTTCTTTTGGGCCCAAAACCCAAATTTTTAAAGTTTCCTTTTCTTTTTTTTTCCCTTTTTTTATAAATTTTTGTTGTCTTTTTTTCCATTATTTTTTTTTTTTTCCAAAATTTTGAAAACCCAAAACAACACTATTTTTTAAAAACTACCCCCAAATTTTTTTTATTTTTTAAAAATAAAAACCACAAGTAACAGTTTTAAATTTAACTTTATCCCCCCTAAAAAATTTTGTTTTTTCTGCCCTCCTCCCGATCCGCCCGTTTTTAAAAAAGGGGGCCCCTTTTTTTTTAAAAACATAATTTTTTGGTAAAAGGTGTAGGGGGGCAAATCCAACCAGGGGTTTCCTTAAATAAACCCAACCCCACTCATAGCCCTATTAGAGGCGCAAAGACCTTTTGACCCGTTTAAATTTTGTTTTTTTTTTAAAATTGGGCCCTGTGATGAGGAGGCACCCAAGGGGGGCCACGGCATGTTTTGGGTTTTTATGATCGGCCTTTTTTCCCCCCTTTTGAAAAACCCGGGCCAGCTGTTTTTTTTTCCCCTTTTGGGAACACCCCACATAACTTTGTCCACCGGGTTACGGGTAAACCTTAAATACCACCCCTGAGGGTTTTTTTTTAATGATTTTGGGACTATCCTTTTGGCAGCTTTTTTCCAGGTGAAAGGGGTTTTATCCCAAAAAACCCTGCACAGGTTTTCCCCGGGCCCCCCCAAAATTTTTTTTTTTCCCCCCTGGGCCCCCCGGGGGCCCTGGTTTTGGGGACCCCTTTTTTCCTTCTCTGTCAAAAACCTTTTTTAAACCAGTTTTTTTATTAGAAAAGGGTTTTTTTCCAAAACCCCTAAAAAATTAAATTTCTGAGAAAAAAGGTAACAGACTTTTTTGGGGTTTTTTTTTTTTCCCCTTTTTTGGCTGCCCCCCTCGGCTAAAAACCCGGGGCCGAGCGGCACCCCTCTTTTTTATAGCGCCAAAGATTTTTTATCGGGAGCCCGGGAAACGGGTTTTGTTTGAAGCAACCCCCAATGTACCCCCACAATTTAAAAAGGCACAAAAAAAAGGGCTTTATCATCCGGCTTCTAAATTTCCCCAATCTGAAAATTACACCAAACTTCACCCGGACATGGGGTGTCGTGTCAAGATGAGCAGGGCACAAAATGAAATGTGACTGAATACGCCTCACTATCTGATACTTCCAAGGCGCTTCAAGGATGCAATCTCTGAGGTAAACGTGAAGCTGAGACGTGGTGATGGTGAAAGCCATAATTCATCATGGAGATGCGCAGTATGCGGTGTGGTCAATTATCAGCATAGAAAACAGGCGCACAATGCTGAGATAAGCTTTGAAGAGGAGGTTGTTAGCATTAGTCACGCACAAAGAAACAGCGTAAATAAACTTGTACAGTATGCAGAAAAATAAGCTGGTAAAGGAAAAAGAAAACAAGACCTCACAATAATTATCAAGGACACTTATTGACGGGTGACCTGATCACAAAACTGCGTATTCTTAAATCTTATAGTTGGAGAATAGTTGTCTTATTCCCGTTATTCCGTTGTTTCATTTACAACCTAAAGCCTAATTGCATTCTATTGGGATTTGATATTATGGACCAAGAGAAAGTAGTGCATAATTTTGAAGTGAAGGGAATTTGATTTGGCTCTGGACTTTGACTGGGCCATTTAACAGATAAATATGCTCTGCTCTAATCTAAACCATGGTGGATGACAGCATGATGTTGCCACCACCATGTTTCACACAGGAGGGACCTGTTTTCTGCCACACATAGCATCGTGGATGGGGGCAAAAAAGTCAGTTTTGGTCAAAGGTTCTTAATGGTTTTCTTTGAACAATGACTTTCTTCTAGTTACGCTTTCATAAAGGCCAAATTTGTGGAGTGTTTTTCCCACCCGAGCAGTGCAGCTGCTCCAGAGTTACTGTGGGCCTTTTGGCTGGTTCTCTGATTGAAGCTCTCCTTGCCCGGTATGTCAATTTAGATTGAACAACTGTATTTATTGAGAGATGAAATTACACACTAGTGGACTCTGCTTCAATAGCACAATATAGCAAAGGACTGACAAAGCAAATTAGCTTAAGCTAGAATTGTTGACACCAAAAAAAAATTAAATTATAATAAATTAAATTGACAAATTATGCTACTTCTGCAGGCAGTTGATTGCGTTGGATTATTATAAGTGTATTGAAGAAAAGTTTAAGGTAAGGCATTGTATCTTAAATTAAGAAACCTGCTGTTTTTAATATTACCAATAGCCAGTTTTATCGGCTTTGGAACATATCTGGAATAGAGAACATTGCCTAAATCATAATTACACTTTAAGGCAGCAGAGCTTAATGGCTGAGTGCTAAAAAAGCAGCAGAAGCAGAGTAAAGGAGGTCGGATGCCTCTCAGCATTAAGTATCTCTCTGGGAAATTGTGCAAATGAAAAGGATTTTAGTCTTGCCAGAACCTAAACGGGTTGAGGTAAATCACTGTGATCAATAATCCCTGACCTAATGCAGTGCTTAAACTGCAGTGACATAGGTGCTCACATAGACTGATTTCCCCTGATGTTCCCCTGAAACTCACAGTTGGATCCTGCTCGGTTGTTCTTTTTTTTTCCCCATTGGGACCCTTTTTCCTCCTCCCTCCATAATGTAATGCAAACAGCTTTCTAATCCCTATGGGAGGACAAATTTAGGACACATTCCCATTTTGCTGCCCTTCTTATTATCACAACTGGAACTTAATGTGAAAGTTACACTGAAGCGTAACACAGTCGATCAAGAATACCAATACAGTGCTATCTGTGTGTGTGCATTTTGTGTCTTTTTGTCCATGTAATTGTTGCCGGCATCAAACCCACATCAGAGCTGAGGAATTACACCAGCCGACAAGTACCGGTAAAAAAAAACGACTAATTTCAGCCGTCTTTTCTTTCTGCAGTCAGTTTTCTCCAGGAACTGCCCCGATTTCCATCTTTTCTCCCTGAGTGGGTTCAACATTAATTTTGTTTTTGCGGTGAATATGGATTGGCATTAATCACAGATGATAGAAATTTGCAAGTTTAATTCTGCCCTCTGAAAACTCAGCTGCACGCTGGCTGCTTATGATTACCGCCCCTCCCTTCGCCACCCTGAATTTTTGCAATAAAAAATAATTATGGCTGGATGAAAAAAACAAGTCTTGATGATAACTCGCTGATTTCAAGTGCTCTTAATGGTCTATTGTCTAAATTTGTCAAGCGCTAAGAACTGTTTTGTTGTCTCTTGAAATGGTAATTAGCCCAATGCAATCTGTCCTCAAACACCGTATCTACATGACTCAGGCATTTCAGCCAATTTATCTTGAGCCTGCCGCAACAAATGCAAGATGATGAAGGAAATGGTTCTTTCTTTTTATGTACACACAGAACCACAATCTTTGTCACAGCAGAACAAACTGCTGTTAATGGTAGCTTTTCTTTGTTTAAATGGATTGCAACCAGAGTACATGTTTTTTTCAAGGTTCTTACATTATTTTTAAATAATTTATATTAAAATACTATAAAACTAATCACTTATTCCAATATTTGACCATTTGTTTGCTTTACTTGGTTAGTTTGGCTTTTTAGCTAATGTCATCGGCTAGCAGCCACTTCACCACTTAATAACTTGCGTTGTAGCTCAACATCCTGTATGTCAACATATTATTCACTACTTTTAGATTTGTTTAAACTGTTTCTCCGGCATTTCTGGGCTAGCTAACTTTTATACAACAATTTATACAATGCTGTGTAAGTATTTGCCCCCAGTTATGGGTTTTTTTCAAACTCAAGCCTGATTACTGCTAGATCTGTACAATCAAGAATCACTTTAATAGAATCTGACTATGAAGCAGACTAAAAGATAGGAAAAAACAATACATCATGCTCCAACTAAAGAAACTAAAAAACAGACAATCACAATCATTGACATCTAAAGAGGGTAACAAAGCCATTTTTAAGGTTTTTGGACTGCAGAGAGACAGAGTAAGAATCATTATTCACAAATGGAGAAAACATGGAACAGTGGTGAACATTCACAGCAGTTGCCACCCTACCAAAATGACTCCAAGAACACATAGAAGGACCATCCATGAGGTCAATGAAAGTACCAAGAGCAACATCAAAGCACTGCAGCCCTCACTTGTCTCAGTTAAGGTCAGTGTTCAAAATTCAACAATAAGAAAGAGACTAAGACTAAGCAAAAATGGCATCCAGGGCATAGTTCTCAGGCAAAAAAAAACCCAGCTGGGCAAAAAGAACATAAAGGCCTGTCTCACATTCGCCAAAAAACATCTTGATGATCCCCAAGACATTTGGGCAAATAATCTGTGGACTGACGTGACAAAAGTGGAACGTTTTTTTTAAACACAGCACTTCAGAAAAAGAACTTCATTTAAACATTGTGGAAGTAATGTGATGGTCTGGAGGTGATCAAAACACATGATATGAAAATGCACCAAAACTTTCATTGACAAATGACAGTCTATGATCTGATCTTGTCTCTTGTTTCATTCTTCTGCATATCTGAAATTTGCATGTACATTAGGAGGGGAAATTGACCCAAAGCATTTGTCTGTCACCGTTCCTACATGCTGATTGTCTGATACCATTTTGTAATGACACATGCCAGCCTCATCAATCACAACCAATAATATATAATGTTTGTACTAACAACAGTCAGCACTGCTTTTATAACTGCACCAATAATTTATTTCTTATTCACAATTTGCGGCTGAGCAGATGATTTCCTTACAATGTTGAGAAGACAGTTTTTAGGGGTGCAGCTGTCTCTCACCATCCATCGGGATGTCCTGCTTGTACCTACACAAAATGTCAAGGTTAGTAAGTATTTAAATGTCAGGATGATTTATTTGGACTTGATTTACAGTTTTTTTATATTTGACTAATAGGTTCCATCTGGTAAAATGTGATAAATGACATCATGACAGTTTTATATATGTTAGGTTTAAATGGTTTATTACACTCCCACCAAGAATACTGCTTCCAAAGTTAGTCATACTTGGTAGGAAGAGTTTTTGAGAGGATGTTAAATGGCTAAAGTAAATGAAAAAAGTGCAGCATGCATTTGTATTCAGCCCTTGAGTCAACATTTGTAGAACCACCTTTCAATTCAAATACAGCTGCGTGGCTTTTGGAGTATGCCTCTACAGCTCTGCACATAAAGACTGACTTTTCTTTTTTGCCCATTATTCTTAATAATATAAAAAGACTCAACTCAGAATGGTTGGAGAGTGTCTGTTAACAGCAGCTGAAAGTTTTGCCACAGATGCTCAATTGGATTAAAGTTTTAACTTTGACTGGGCCATTCTAACTCATGGATACTCTTTAATGAAACAATTCCGTTGGAGCTCTTGCTGTCTTAATCCTTTTGAAGCCTCTCTCAGGTTTTATTTTTCAGTATTTCCCTGTACAGAAAAAAAAAAAAGTATTTTCCTGTACCCCTCCTTGAACCGCCACCTTAACGTGGTGGAGGGGTTTGAGTGCTCAAATGATCCTAGAGTCTATGTTGTCTGGGGCTTAAATGCCCCTGGTAGGGTCTCCCATGGCAAACAGGCTCTAGGTGACGGTCAGACAAAGAGCGGTTCAAGAATCCTTCATGAGGACAAATATATCGAGGCACGTGACGTCGCCCGGTACGGCGGAGCCGGGGTCCCACCCTGGAGCCAGGCCTGGGGTCGGGAATCGCCGGAGAGCGCCTGGTGGCCGGGTTGCTCCTCGCGGGACCCGGCCGTGCCAAGCCCGAACGAGAGACGCAAAGCCATCCCCCAGTGGGCCCACCACCTGCAGGGGGAACCGTGAGGGACCGGTGCAAAGAGGATTGGGTGGCGGACGAAGGGGGAGACCTCAGCTGCCCAATTCCTGGATGCTTAGGCTTGCTCTAGGGACGTGGAATGTTACCTCGCTGGGGGGGAAGGAGCCTGAGCTTGTCCAGGAGGTTGAGAGATATCGACTAGAAATAGTCGGGCTCACCTCTACGCACAGCGTGGTGCTCTGGAACCCATCTCCTCGAGAGGGGCTGGACTCTCTTCTACTCTGGAGTGGCCCACGGGGAGAGGCGGTGGGCTGGTGTGGGTTTGCTTGTTGCCCCCCAGCTCAGCCGGCTCGTGTTGGGGTTTACCCCAGTGGATGAGAGGGTCGCATCCCTGCGCCTTCGAGTTGGGGATAGGTCTCTGACTGTCGTTTCGGCCTACGGGCCGAGCGGTGGTGCGGAGTACCTGGCCTTCTTGGTGTCCCTGTCGGGGGTGCTGGATAGTGCCCCTCCCGGGGACTCCATTATTCTGCTGGGGGACTTCAACGCCCACGTGGGAAACGACAGTGACAGCTGGAGAGGCGTGATCGGGAGGAATGGCCTCCCCGATCTGAATCCAAGTGGTGCTTTGTTATTGGACTTCTGTGCTAGTCACGGATTGTCCATAATGAACACCATGTTCAGATGTAAGGGTGTCCATCAGTGCACTTGGCACCAGGACACCCTAGGAAGGAGGTCAATGATAGACTTTGTTGTCGTATCATCAGACCTTCGGCCGCATGTTTTGGACACTCGGGTGAAGAGAGGGGCTGAGCTGTCCACTGATCACCACCTGGTGGTGAGTTGGATCCGCTGGAGGAGGGAAAAAGCGGACAGACTTGGCAGGCCCAAGCACATAGTGAGGGTCTGCTGGGAACGTCTGGCGGAGCCCTCGGCCAGGGATGTATTCAACTCCCACCTCCGGGTGAGCTTTGACCAGATTCCGGGGGATGTTGGAGACATAGAGTCCGAATGGACCATGTTCTCCGCATTTATTGTTGATGCTGCTGCCCATAGCTGCGGCCATAAGGTCTGCGGTGCCTGTCGTTGCGGCAATCCCAGAACCCGGTGGTGGACACCGGCAGTAAAGGATGCTGTCAAGCTGAAGAAGGAGTCCTATCGGCTGTGGCTGGCTTGTGGGACTCCTGAGGCGGCTGACGGGTACCGTGAGGTCCGGGCTGTGGCAGAGGCAAAAACTCGGGCCTGGGAGGAGTTCGGTGAGGCCATGGAGAAGGACTACCGGTTGGCCTCGAAGCGATTCTGGCAAACCGTCCTGCGCCTCAGGAGGGGGAAGCAGTGCTAGGACTGTGACCAAACACAAGCTGATGTGGGCTATAACCATGCACATTGATCATACTGTTTTTGGCCATAAGAGCCCAGTCTGGAGCAGTTTGCCATCCACACCCATTTTCCCTTTTCACCTTCAGGAGGGTCTCAGTCAGTGTCATGTTGTGTCTCTCAAGCAGTCCATTGCTCCAGGGACTGTATCCCGCTGTAGTCTTTGTCTCAATGTTAAAGTTTTCTGCCATGTCTCTAATTTCCTCATTGTTGAACTCTCCACCTTTGTGTAGATTCGTTTGGGAGCACCGTGTACACTTATCCATGAGTGGATGAGGGTTTCTTGGTCCTTACAATGTTTCCAGCGCTGAAGCGTGTGAAATGATCGATGATGTGCAGATACCATACGCCTGGTTCCAACTCATGTAAATCCATTGCCACTGTCTCATTGTATTCTGAGGCTAAGGGCAAACCAACAGCAGGCCTGGGCTTTGTCCTGCTGTATCTCTGACATATCTCACAGTCCTGAATAATCTTCTGTAAAACGACTGAACAGTCTTTGTCAGTATTTCCAGAGCTGGAAACTCCAATGAGCCTCTGCAGACGATCTGCCGAGGCGTGGCCAAACTGCTTGTGCAGCTTCAGGAGAACTTTTTGCTTCTCGTCACAGCAGGGATAGACATCCCTGCTGTGACGACAAGGGCTTCACTTTCATTGCTGCTCATTTTTGTAGTTTAATCTCTAATGTCCACACAATAGTGTCCTGAACTAGTGAACTCAAGAGGAATGTTTTGTTTGAACATGACAACACTGTCATTCTCCATATCTAAAACAGTTCCAGCTCTCTTTAGAGACATTTTGCTCAGCAATAATAGAATATCTACAGAAACTACTTCTGTCTCAATATGACACTTTGTTTGTCCGATCTTGGCAGGAAGTTTCACTTTTCTGTTGGAGTGTACCACCTGATCATCTCCAAATCTGAAAGGTCTGGAGCTTGGATATTCTGTTTGCAACAGTTTATCGATTTGGCTTTGACTCAGGTCTTTTATGTAACTATCCAGCCACTTTTCACCACAAACAGTACGTGTGCAGGCAGTGTCAATGATAGCCGATCCAAGTGATTCAGTCAGAAAGATCTCAGAGTCCATCATTACTTTAATAAATAATCTAATATTGCATTCCTCTACATCTTCTGTCAGCTTCACTTCATTTCTCCGATGAGGACAATCTTTAGCCCAATGGTACGTGCTCTGAGAAATGGCGTATTTTGTTCGTTTACCATATTTATCAAGTGGATTTGTACCTTGCTGTGGCTGCGGCTGTCCGCTCTGTGACGGGCAACTGCTCCGTCTGAATTTTCCTGGTGGTCTTTGCTCTGTAAATAAAAGGGCATCTTGTCTCTCGCTGCCGTTGCTTTGGTGCGCTGGTTTTTCCTCCGAAAATCTGCTTTAATCCAGACTTCATAGACACAAAAGTCAAATCTGTGCATGCTGTGAGAGCAAGCTGCCTATTCTTCTCCTCGAGACATGCCGTGTCCAGGAGTTTAAACGCCAGCACAGCGTCAGGCAGGGTCATATTGTACTTCTTCATACGGTTGTACCGTTGTTCAAAGTCTATTATGTAGTCCGCCATTGACATTGTGTTGTTTTTGGATATCGAGTCAAAATAGGAGTATGCTTCATAAGAGCGGTCTTTTTCTTCTCTTAGGAATACCGCGTCCAATTTAGTAAGCAAGGATTCTATACCGTTATCTTTGTTCAGATCTTCCGCGGATATTTCCAAAACAGTCTCCCTGGCTCTCCCTTCGAGCCCCAGCGCCACTGCTAGTGCCTGTTTTTTCGGATCCAAGTCCGTAACAAGCTTCCAAATACTAACTTCATTTTTCCAGCACTCGTATGGCCTGGCCTCGTCAAAAATCGGCGGTACTCTGTAATTGGTAACCATCCTCTGCTAATATGAAAATTCATAAACACCACGTTTATAATTTTGCCAGGTTTATTTTCACCAACCAGCCGTCTCCCAGCTCAACCATAAAAACCAAACTCCAATTCTACCAGACTCTCGCGATAACCTCCTCTGGGAGCGAAGGTGTTAACAGGTGGGACTCAAATTTAGCAATTTAACATGTTTTTCTGTAATTGGGTAAAAAAAGTGTAATGACTCAGTAAATTTGTATGTCAGCAGGAATAGGTCAAATTGCTTTGGGTCAAAAAATGGGGGAGCATAAACATAAGTTTGCTCTCCCACTTTTAAAATTGGAGGGAAGCAGTTGCTCCACTTACGTTCAGTACACAGCGCTCTGTAGCAAATATGGAGAGAAACTTGTCCCAAATATAACTGTAAGCGAACAAATCTCTCTCCATTGGCAAAGAGAGAAGCTGAAACTACAGTAGTTACATTTTTTTTTTGACTTAAAAAGTAAATGCAAAGTTTCTGGAGTTTTCTCTGCAGACGATTTACTGGAACCTGCATAGAAATGTGTTGGAGTAAACTTGCTGCTTTAGCCAAGCATTTCAGCAAAAGGCTCCAGGTGTAAGCATTGCCAGGAAGACCAAGAAATGAGTTTATTGAAGATTGTAGATGTATGTTTGGAGTTTGATATATCTTTAGAAACTAATGATAAAGCTATGAGCTTTTTTGTGATGCAGTAGAGCAGCTTTTGTAACTGTTAACTCATGCAGCATAATGAAAATCACTTCACTGTTAAGTTGGCTTCAAGATGATTCCTTTTAATGAAGTATCAGAGTGTGAATTGGTGTCGACCGATGCCTATTCATAATTGACTTGTTATGGTTTTAGGTGTTTGTTGCAAACTGTGTGTGTAACAAACTCCTAATACTTGACAGGTCTTTTAATACTGGTCCAGGAGGCATCTGAAAGGCAGAGAGAACTGGATCAGTGCTAGAACAAAACCTTGCTGGTCCACGCTCTTGCAGAGAGGTGAGTTATTTCCAGAGGATCCACTGAGAGAGGGCGGACACCCAATGCAGGTGAGCTGTCAGATAGGTTTTCTTTGGTCTTTCCAGAGGGAAGGAGCTGCCATGAGATGGCTGTGGAGACAGGGTGGTAATCCATGTAAGAAGATTGTTGTTGGTGTTCTTGATGATTACTGAACAGTTTATTAGAAGAGCTTCGCTCATAAACCTTGGAGGAAGCCGAGAATAAACGGCGAACTGTCAGGAGAGGAAACATAAATCCAAGGTTTAACAACTTCTGTAGGCTCTACACTCAGGTGGAGAATGACGGCTCCCCATATCCAGCAGCTCTGATTATTCAATTCAATTCAATTCAGTTTATTTATATAGCGCCAATTCACAACACATGTTGTCTCGAGGCACTTCACAAAAGTCAGGTACATACATTCCAATTAATCTTAATCATTGAACAGTGCAGTCAGATTCTGTTATTTATTCAAATTGGATAAAAGTTTTTCTATCTAAGGAAACCCAGCAGATTGCATCCAGTCAGTGACTTGCAGCATTCACTCCTCCCGGATGAGCATGTAGAGACAGTGGACAGTCACTGGCGTTGACTTTGCAGCAATCCCTCATACTGAGCATGCATGTAGTGACAGTGGAGAGGAAAAACTCCCTTTTAACAGGAAAAAACCTCCAGCAGAACCAGGCTCAGTGTGAGCGGCCATCTGCCACGACCAACTGGGGGTTAGAGAAAACAGAGCAGAGACACAAAGAGAACAAAGAAGCACTGATCCAGGAGTACTTTCTATGGGAAGGAAAAGGTAAATGTTAATGGATGTAGCTCCTTTAGTCGTTTCACCTAGAAAGAAGGAACAGATAAACTCTGAGCCAGTTTTCAAGTTTAGAGTCTGAAGAGAGCACAGAGAGTTAGTCACAGTAAAAGCTCAGTCAGTAGCTATGTCTAGGAGAGAGAAAGGGCTAAACACTGAAAGACAGGGCCATGTGGATCATCGGTAGAGGGTGAGCATTAAGTTGTTGCCAGCAGAAGCTTGGAGGATTCCCCTCTCCTGCAAGGTGTTACAGGTAGACACAGAGTCAGGCCAGGTGTAGCTTCTAAGAAGAGAAAAGAGAGAGAACAAAGTTAAAAGCTGAAATAACAGCAAATAATACAAAATTGAAGAGTAGTGTGAGAAAGTAGCGAAGAGGGTGAAAGTGGTCATTATGTCCTCCAGCAGCCTAGGCCTATAGCAGCATAACTACAGAGATAGTTCAGGATAAACTAAGCCACTCTAACTATAAGCTTCATCAAAAAGGAAAGTTTTAAACCTAGCCTTAAAAGTAGACAGTTTGTCCATCTAGAGCCCACTGATGGCCACTGGTATACTAAAAACCACAACGATTGGGATATCTCTCTCTGTCAGATTGACCATAACCATTGGAAAAGAGACGGGGTCATACAGGTAGCAGAAATGGAGGGTGTGTTTGCACCTCAACCATAACTGAGCCGGTTTAGGCTAAACCTGACTCCCCCTTACTCCATCCAACAAGGGGAGAAGAAGACGGGGGTAAAATAAGGAAGATAGTTTAGGATAACCTAAGCCACTCTAACTATAAGCTGTATCAAAAAGGAAAGTTTTAAGCCTAGCCTTAAAAGTAGACAGGGTGTCCGCCTCATGGACTAAAACAGAAGCTGGTTCCACAGGAGAGGAGCCTAAAAACTAAAGGATCTGCCTCCCATTCTACTTCTACTTCTAGAGACTCTAGGAACCACCAGTAAACCTGCAGTCTGAGAACGAAGTGCTCTGTTAGGAACGTATGGAACAATCAGATCTCTGATGTATGATGGAGCTAAATCATTAAGGCCTTTATATGTGAGGAGGAGAATTTTAAATTCTATTCTGAATTTAACAGGGAGCCAATGAAGGGAGGCTAAAGTAGGGGAAATATGATCTCTCTTTTTAATTTTCATCAGAACTCTTGCTGCAGCATTTTGAATCAGCTGAAGGCTTTTAACTGCATTTTGTGGACATCCTGATAGTAAAGAATTACAATAGTCCAGCCTTGAAGTAACAAATGCATGGATTAGTTTTTCAGCATCAATCCTGGACAGGATATTTCTAATTTTGGCAATGTTCCGGAGATGATAAAAGGAAATCCTAGAAACCTGTTTAATATGGGATTTAAATGATATGTCCTGGTCAAAAATAACACCAAGATTTTTTACTTTATTATCGGAGGTCAATTTAATGCCATCCAGGTTAAGTGATTGACTAAGCAGTTTCTTTTTTAAAGACTCTGGTCCAAAGACGACAACTTCTGTCTTGTCTGAATTTAGAAGCAGAAAATTTAAAGTCATCCAAGTTTTTATGTCTTCAAGACATGCTTGTAGTCTATCTAACGGGTTGGGCTCATCAGGATTTATGGATAAGTAAAGCTGAGTGTCATCAGCGTAACAGTGAAAATTTATTCTATGCTGCCTGATAATTTTACCTGTTGGAAGCATATATATAGTAAAGAGAATTGGCCCAAGTACTGAACCCTGTGGTACTCCACAATTAACCCTGGAGTTTAAAGATGATTTATCATTTACATGAACAAACTGGAATCTGTCAGACAAAAAAAAGATTTAAAACCAGCCTAGCGCTGTTCCCCTGATCCCTACAGCATATTCCAGCCTTTCTAAGAGAATATTATGATCGACTGTATCAAATGCAGCACTGAGATCTAACAGAACCAGTACAGACACAAGTCCATTATCTGAGGCAATAAGAATATCATTAGTGACTTTCAGCAGAGCTGTTTCAGTGCTATGATGAATTCTGAAACCTGACTGAAACTCTTCAAACAGGTCATTGCTGTGTAAATGCTCACACATTTGATTAGCAACTATTTTCTCAAGAATTTTAGATAAGAATGGAAGATTGGATATAGGTCTGTAATTTATTAAGTCATCTCGATCAAGCGAAGGTTTCTTAAGCAAAGGTTTAATTACAGCTACCTTAAAAGCTTATAGTACATACCCATTTACTAAAGATAAATTAATCCTATCTAAAATGGGGCTGGTAATCACAGGGAACACTTCCTTAAATAATTTGGTTGGGATTGGGTCTAACATACAAGTTGAAGGTTTAGATGAAGCTAATATTTCTGATAACTCAGGAAGCTCCACAGGATCAAAACAGTCCAAACACAGATCAGGTTCTACAGTTTCTTCCAATGTTGTCTCACTTGCTGAAGATGAAGTAATCATCTTCGGGAGTATGTCAAAGATTTTCTTCTTAATAGAATCAATTTTATTTTGGAAGAATCCCATAAAGTCATGACTGCTGAGAGCTATGGGAATGGATGGCTCAACAGAGCTATGACTCTGTGTAAGTTTAGCAACTGTACTAAAGAGAAACCTAGGATTATTCTTGTTCTCTTCTATTAATGATGAGAAATAAGCTGTTCTGGCTTGGTGAAGTGTCTTTTTATACAACAGTAGGCTATTTTTCCAGATTAAATAGGAATTCTCTAGGTGTGTAGAGTGCCATTTCGCTCCAATTTTTTAACATTGTGCTTTAAAGTACGCAGCTCTGAATTAAACCAGGGAGCCAGCCTCCTATAAATAATTACCTTCTTTTTCGGGGGGGTTACATTGTCTAATGCACCACGCAATAATGAAGTAACACTCTGAACAAGAGAATCAATTTGTGAAGGGAAAGAAACAAAATTATTGCCCTCCACTGTGTTTTCTGTGTTTTATTCACAGTTGGAAACAGGTACACCAGGTCCAGCTTGCTAAAGACCAAGGATCCACTGGATTAGTAAAACAAAATCCTGATCTTAAACTACCGAACTTGACTACCTCCACAAAGGTTATGGTAAGGATATAAGAATAGAGCACCTACTTCGCCGATTCAAAAGGAATCAGTAGAGACGGTTCAGATACCTCCTGGACACCTACTTTATGTTGGTATGCTGGGCCAGTCACACTGGGATTAGACCTCTGGAAAGAGACAAAACTTGCCAGTGGGTCTTCATGTCTCTCCTTGCTTGGTGGATGGATGGACCTATGCCACCTGAACTACAGCCTCTGTTGGTTTGATATGATTTGTGTTTAGTCTCTTTGTTTTTAGTATGAAGTGGGCAAATGCAGTGCCACCTCCAGATTCATATTAATCCTGCGGACACACATGAATTGGGCTTTGATGAATGACTTCATAGCTCAGGTTGTGTTTCTCAAGCTGCACTCCTGCTGATATTTAAAAATACCTGAAAAAGTCACGTGGACTTGTGCAATTCATTACTTCCACCCCTGGGAATATTTGACATTTGTAAATGATGGCTGCCTTTGTTAAAAGAGCCAAAGCCGAGGCGTTCATTGTTGTATCTCTCACTTTGTAGTGCAACCTCTAATCTCCTTGAAGCACTTAAAAACCAACGCGGTGCCGCAGATTCGCCATCTCTCCCGCTGTCTCCCTTCTACTTGTTCAGATGACTGTTCTCTTGTTTCGCCAGCAGACGTGCCACAGAGTGACACGGAGCCCCCCTCATTGTAAGCAGATTGTGTCCTGCAATTGAAAGCAGTTTGATCAGTTTTTCTACAGATTAAAAGCTTATTCAAATTATGTTTCTGCCTCTCTTATAAACAAGACAAGCTTGGATTTCCCTGCAGAGAAGTGCTGGTAAGCAGCTTTGTAAACATTTGGGTGTAGAAGCCCACAAATTGAAGCCTGAATGAGCTGCTTCTTGATTGTAAAATAAATGCCCACAGACATAAATCGATAATAGGTCATTTAACTGTATTGTTGTAATTGTTTGTGTAATCTGATAAAAAATTTAAATGAAATATTTCATCATTGCTTACGAAAGGGGAGGACTGGCGCCTGTCATTAATTCACAATGCAAAGCTGCCTTGAGCATTTCTGAACATGGTAAAGAAAAATTAATGTATTAAAACCCATTTTGGTGAAAACAAAATGCGGCAGAGTAAAATTGCATTTCACAGGCACATTTAGGCCCCTGTGGACCCCTATTAGCAAGGAGCATAAGAAGGCAATGGACGGAGGAAAATCACAACAGTTCGGGAGCAAGAATGCAGTAAATGGAAGAATTTCTTTGATCGCCCTATTTGTAGGCGGCTGAGCACTGGCCTTGTTATAAAAAATAAATCACGTGTACTTTTCAGTGGAATAGGCTCCAATCTCCACAATAGCTCGGGCTGTGCTGTACCAGTTTTGCTCCACTCGTGCATTTGGCAGCTTGGCAAGTCCCCGTTCTTTGCATATTCATGCGAAGCTGCAAAGCCCTGACACCTTGTTTCAAACACAGCTAATAGATAGCAGTAGAAGGGTGGTCCTAAGCATCAGGCTGGAGGTGTATTTTTTTCCCCCAACTGTCAGCTATGTTGTCTGAGTCAGACTGACTGCAACAGAGTTAAAAGGCGCTAAGGTAACAGGAGGCTTCATTGTGCTCCAGCAGCGGAGGCTGATGATGAAAACGTACGCCTCAGAGACAGGAATTGTTTTAATGAGGTGGAGTCATCCTCTCTCAGGAGAAATCACAAAAGTCTTTTCAGGATCTTTTTTTTTCCATGAGGATTTACAACAAAAAATAAAAAAGAATTTCTCTGCATGAATTATTAAAATATAAACCGCTCCGCTAAACTTTATTTGAATAGCACCTCCGATTTTTGCTATGAAAAAGACAGAGCAAAGATAAAAAACACTGTTCATACAAACCAACACATATGAAGACAAATTTTAAACAGGTTATAAATTGCAGCCTTCAACTAAAAAGTCACTACAAAACAAGCTTTAAAAAAAAGCATATTAAACAACCTAATAAAATAATCGGGTAAACCAACAGTTGCAATCAGAATTTTTCAATTAATGTTTTTTCAAAGCGCAAGGTTCTCTCTAGAATGGGATTTTGGTGATACAGTAAATTAACACAGTGCAGGATGTAGTATTTGTGTGTCATTATTGCAGTAGTCGTAATGATAGTTCTTGATTTCAGCAGGATGGCTCACCACCCAGGGCACCATTCTGTCAGGGGGTAACATAAGCCCTTCCAGGGAAAAAAGTTATGTTTGTTGTACCCAAACTAGTTTATGATTGCTTATTATTGTGTCCAGCTGATGAGGAGAATGGAACGTAAGAAAATATGGTCATACCACGCAGCTGGATAATGACACCAAGGTTGGGTTCTGATTTGATGTTCCAATTTGGCACCAAATCTAAGGACTATTTTACTGTTACTCTCCAGGTCAAAATCTAGAGTACTAGAAAGCTGAACTGGATCATTCCACACTGAACAGCCATTTATAAAACTTTATTATATTTCTAGAAAAGAGCAATAGAAACATTTTAATGCTTCTTTTGGATCAAGGGCCACCTTCACTTGAGACCAGCTTGATTCTGTTTAAAACAGAGGTTAGATTTGTAAAGACTGCTTGTGAACACAAAAAAAAAATGTGATCATTAGCTTTCTCAAAAATATACTTAAAATCTTTTTGTGCATATAATATATGTTGGTGCAGAAGAAGGTGCTCACCCAGGGCAGCATTTATGCAACCATCATCTGTTCTGCTGCACTATTTCTACTCGGTCATTGTTTTTTTTTGTTGGTTTTTTTTGTCAGTCTAAGGGAGACATTTTACACCACCTCTCGTCTGCTTCTCTGCAGGGATTGTGCCTCTTATAAGATGCTATTGCAATGCAATTTTAAATTTGGAAACAAATTACACTTTCCACCCATCAAAGCCGGTTATCACTGTTTGAGAAAACAAAATAACCGTTTATTTGTTACTCAACACAGAGAAAGAATGAAGGGCCAAGCCAGAGAGCAAACGCCAAAGCAAGTTCACAAAAGCACACAAAAAAACTTGAGCCAAAAATACTCAAATGGCAAATTTACTGTCAAACACCCACATTTTACTTGTGTGCAGTTTGGGCACAATTTTTTTCTTCTAGGCACAATGATTATTTGCAAAATAGATAATTTATGACAATTACTGTGGATTTACTTTGTGTTGTTCCTTTAGATCTATAATAGTCTAGCAAGCCCTAAATTGTAGACTATATATTCACAACAACATCCTGATAGTCCTCTTTGGTAAAAAAAAAAAAAGTTTTTTATGCAAAGAATCATTTAAAAAACAATATTGACCTATGTAAGCACAAAACCTGTGCTTTTTTATACCTTGACTTGGATGTAGTATGCTTACTGGGAGGAGAAGTTGGAATCGGCAGGCTGTCATGCATGTCTGTTACTCAGTTGCTCCAGTTCCCCTTTTCTGTCATACTTGGGAATGTAGGCACCCTGTGGGAGTGTGCGACAGTGATAACATAGCCGGAGCTCTGCTGTGGGTACAACTTTGGCAGCACAGACAAATTGTATGGTGGGTCTGGTTGCCTCGCAATGTAAGTGGCAGATTTGTACTACCAAAGAAGGAAACGTACATTTCTCTTGTTGACCAGTGGACTTTGGTAGGACAGGAATAATGTGGTTCAGGCAGCCAATTGGACAGGCCACGACAACCATGAAGTGACAAAGATGATGACAGAGAGGAAAAAACCCTAAACGGAGGCCTTAGACTACCAGGAAAAATGGCAACAGGGAGAAACAAAACCAAAGTAAAAAAAATCATTAAATGATGGCTGCATGCTCCTTGTATGTGCATGTAACTTTCTGATTGTCTTATAAGTATATACAGTTAAGTGAAAAATATTAGAACACCCCATTAAATATCCTATTTTTATGTAAACGAATTTTCAAAGAATGAAAGTGAGAAAAGTAATTTAATTCCAGGTAAAAAAACAAAATCCAACTTTGCTTTTACTCATTAAACAAAATGTTTATTCTAACTAACGAAAAAGTTCTACCTCCTAA
This sequence comes from Crenichthys baileyi, assembly GCA_036173005.1. Lineage (NCBI taxonomy): Eukaryota > Metazoa > Chordata > Actinopteri > Cyprinodontiformes > Goodeidae > Crenichthys > Crenichthys baileyi. Next base: position 843,441 of record JAHHUM010002033.1, on the reverse strand, counting down.
CTCTCCTCTCTAGTCTTACCCCCTTTGGTTGAAATAACGTCATTGAGACGGTTCTTGTAGACATCTACCGGTTTCTGACATCAGTCTAAGGAGAGCTTTGACTTGGCCCAGTCCCATATTTTCCTAAAACACGATCTGATACATGATAGAATTCGTCGTGGATTGTATGATGGTGAGCTGGACAGGTCCCTCGGCAGGGAAGGGTCCCCAAAACATGACGCATCCAGCTCTGGTCTTCACGGTTGGTATGGGGTTCTTCTCCTGGAATGCTTTATTAGGTTTACGCCAAACATGTCCTTTGTTTGGCTGTTTAAATAGTTTAGTGTTAGACCCATCTCTCCAAAGAACATTATTTCCAAAGCCCTGGTCTTTGTCTACATTCTCTCTGGTAAATGTGGTCTGGCTTCTCAGAGAGCAAACATTTCCTCCCATGAAGGTTAAACTTGTTTAGCTTCTTTCTGATTGCACAGTCATGCACTTTCATGTCAACAGAGTCAAAAGCCAATGTCACCTAGGGTGAAGATGACATTTCAGGGTTTTTTGAGACTTCTTTTAGCATCATGCGTACTCCTTTCAGGGTGAACTTTCTTAGACCGCCAGACCTGGGCATGTTGGCTGTTCTTGAGAATCACTTTCTCCTGTAGCCTAATTTCTATACAGTCAAATGGAAGATCTAAACATCTTTTAAGACCTCTTTAAATCCCTTACCAGACTCATAATGTGCTACAATGTTCTTTTTGAAGGCATCAGACGAATCTTTGGCTTTCACCACGTTGTTCTCTCACTTCAACAGTCAAGAGCACCAAACCTATTGTCTCATGTTAAAAGAGGGAAAACCTCCTTGGAAATGTTGAGTAAATTTGTTCTAATGATGTTATACACCTGTGTGTAATTTTAGCTGTTTTATGTTGGAATATATGTGGGGGTGTTCTACTGTATTCCTCACCAGAAATGGCATTCTTAACCCTCCCACAGTCCTGGCTAAGCGCTAGAGCAGAGTGAGGCAGATGTCATGAGAGGCGCCAGAAAGAACTGCACGCGGTTGCTCTGACCCCCACTGGACCAAAAATGTAGGGCAGTGGTCGGAAATCCGATGTGGAGGGCTTCCTGCAGCCCGGCGTGTGAGGAAACCACGAAAGAGACAGGGGAAAACTCGAGTAGCACACACAGGGTCCGCGCGACCCCTCCAGGACTGCTGGAGGGTTTTAATTAGATTTTACTGAAAAAAAAAAGTTTTTTACTTACATTACTTGATATTCATTGTATATGTAAATTTAATATTACATATGCATGTGTCTAAATCACATAATAATACTTCATCTCCCCATGAAGAAAACCTGCAGAAATGTGGGCTAAGGTCAAACAGCCTCATTTCAATATGAATTTAAGTGGAAATACATTTGAGGGCAGTGGATCTCTTCTCCAACCATTGGAGTGTTACATTATTTTCCCCTGAAAATCTGAAAGACTTTGAATGACACATTCTCAAACAGAAAGCGACCAAAACAAAGTGCTGATGTTTTATGTAATATATATTTATTTTAGTATCTATCTCAGACACCAAAATGCACATTCCCAAGGACAGTCAATTGACTTTTTAATAAATTTTCTTCCATATGAGGGAGGAGAACTGTTTTGGGGTCTCATTTTTTTACGCCCAACATTTATTGTAAAAAGCATGCAAAGAGTTGCTGTCTTTATGTATTTATTACACACAGGTCACCTTAAGGGGTGTTAGTCCCTACTTGAAGTGCATCCATCTCCATGTTTGGCACCACAAACAAACCTAATTGGCTGAGAGCAACAGAGGATTTAAACCTGACTGGATTTTTATGCTTTATCAGTTCAGCAGCCTATTATTGTGTTTGCAGATGCATTCTTTGTGTGACCTTCCTGTCCTATCATATCAAAAGCTATAGTAGACGTGGATCTTTTTCTATATTACTTTGTGCTTTGTATTGTTCGTCTTCTCAATACAGTACAATTTTTCCCATTTTGTTACATTACATCAACAAACGTCCAAACATTTTTGAGGATTCTATGTGACAGCACAATACAAAATACCCAAGAGGTGTTTGATACCTTTGGAGGGGCTGCAGACATCCACAGCTCAGTTTGGAGAACCTGTCCACAGAGCAGCTAGTCAGAAATCTGTTCAAATGCATAAAATGTTATGTTTAAAGGTTGTAGGGGACACAGCAAGCGGAACTAGATGTTCTGCTCACATGGGACCAAAATTAAACGTTAAGCCTACATGCAAAAAATCTGAGGAAGAAAGCTAGTACTCCTAAACACAGCATCTGCACAGTGACACACGGTGGTGGCAATGTCATGCAGTGGGGAAGCTTTACTTGAGTTGGTCAGAGCTGGTGGGAAGACAGAATAAGCTGAATACAGGACAATCCAGGAAGAAACCCTGTTACATCCAGAACTACAAGGGAATAGTTTAGATCAAAGCATATTCATGTTAGAGTAGCTTAGTTAATATCCTAACCTAAATCCTTTTTAGAACCTGTGGCAAGACTTGAATTATGTAAAAATGTTATCTCCTTATTCTTTCCCTTCTTTGCAAGAAATAAGCAAAAACCTTTGTCCTTTGTTTCTAGATGTGCAGAGAGATACCTCACTGTAGACTACGTACTACTTCTTCTGTCTATAGACTGTTTTTCTCTTTACTTGTCTGTCTCTGACAATGACCCCACAGTGTTTAGAGACAGCCATCGATGACCTTAAGCCTGGTATATCAAGAATGATTTTCAAGATACCAAGGGAGGAGAAAAGAAGCAATGTTTGTACTTTCTATATATGGATAACGCCCACTTTGTGATTGCCTGCAGCGTCACTTCCAGAAAGGCAAATCAGCCTATATCACCAACACCCTGTCACCTCGCAGACGTCGTCGCTGCTGCGTACAAGCTGATCAGACGTGTCGCTGCCACTCCTGCTTACATGTGGATAGACACGTACCTGGCAGGTCTGACTGACAGCCACACGCTCTGTATGAACACCAGTAGACGCAGCTGAGTGACAGGGACGTCACTTGCACAACAATGCAATTAAAAGCTACAATAATTGCCTACATGAGAGTGAATGAGGCTATTATGCTGTCAGTGCCTTGAAGGGTTTAAGACAGCAGAATTGTAAAGCATTCTGCTTGATGATGTGAAATCAAAAATGTTCACCTCTGCAGCAAAGACTGCAGCTCCCTCCTTCTTCCTGTGCTCCTCATTGCTCATATTTGGGCAATGCATTTATTGTTCCTTCTCCTTATAATCATCTTTAACTACTGTCAGTGGTGTGTTTACAATTCCGCTCAATTGAAATCATTATTGTAACACATTTCCCGTGCTTCCCACAAATATAAGAGCTCCTCAGAGCCATCTAGTGGTCAGCTGGAGAAATGCAGGGTATGGAACTTATCACCAATTGCAGCAAAAAGCTTTGATGTGCACCACCGAGCACTCTCATTCTTACAGCTCATTTTTTTAACTTCTTTTTCATCATTTGCCGAGTAACAGTAATCCAGAAAAGCAAAACATCCCTGAATGCACCTTAATTTGCAAAGACTATGTGAAATGGGGCTTGAGGGCTTAAGTCACTCGTGTGTAGTGAATCAATGCACTTGTTGGCAAGATTACTCATTGTGCAGCCTGATCATACATATGCAAATGCTCTCTCATGATCCCGGCACAGTGAAAGAATTACAGCGAGCATCTGTCACACTGAAAGACACTGTACTAGCCCATATAATCGCTCAGCTGAATTGAGGGCAAGCGGAAAGAAAGGAAGTATTTTTCTTTCGTCCCCCATCATTCAAAAGCCGGGGTAAGAAAGTGCTCCCCCTGTACTGCTGCACAGATGCTTATGAATCATTTTCAAAGACCCTTTTCATTCCAAATACTCCCCCCTCCACAAGCCGTAATCGGGTACAGCTTTTTTGGTAAATATTTGATGGTTCTTTGAGAAGCAGAGATTGTCCACGAGGAGTTGTTTTTAGGTCATTTCCGAGACCGTTTCTCTTCCTCTTCTACTCCTCCTTTTTTTCAGCCTTTTAGCTTGCTCCCAGTGAAAACTGCAAAGCATAGGATGTGATAGACAGGTGGAGATTTGTTTGAAATTTGGCCCAGTTCAGAGAAAAGGGAATCAAGCATGTTGTCTGTAAGTGCGTCGGGAGATAACGGAGGGGAAGACTCCTGCCTTTCCATTTCCTCACAAAGGGCATGCAGCTGATTTTGGGCTTTTTTTCCAGTCTTCACATTAAACAATGTGCCAACCTCTGAGATAGAGCAAGAAGGTAGAGATAACCTTGAGACAAATGCGGAAAAAACTGTTGAAAATCCTGTTGAAAAGTAGTGTGGTTGTGAGATACTGAAAAACTCAAAATCCCATGAAAAAACATACCAAACCTTTAAACAGTACAAGACAAAGAACATTTCTAAGTTGACCTAGTTCAAATCAGGCCAGTTTAAATCCAGAATAATCCTATTAAGTAGTCAGGTTTAGGTGAAATCCCATGTAATATAATTCAATGCACATTTTAATAAAAGGGTCACATTCAGGTGACACTTCTATTGCAATTGGTATAAGGTTATCCTTGAGGGTGATCAATCGATTGCATAGAGTTGATGACTTGGAGAGCATTCCTGAGCAAGCATATGGTGACAGTGGAGAGGAAACATGCCTTTTTAACAGAAAGGAACACCCTGCAGAATCAGCTTCGGCATGAGCAGCCGAGCACCTTTCATGACGGAGAAAGGTAAAGTAAACAAAGAAGCTCAGTCTGGGTTACCACACAGAGTTAATGGCAGCAATAACTCCATTGGCTGCTTTATTTAGAAAGGAGAAGCAGCTAAACACAGAAGCACTAGCCCTAAAATACTTTCTATTGGAAAGAAAAGCAAAGAAATTACACATATTTAATAGTGGCAGTGTTAAAGCTGATGACATCCAGCACTAAATATGAAGATACCCGCTCTCACGGCCTGTCAGATATTGAGAACATAGAACATAAAACAAACGCAAACTGTAAACTGCTACACAGCTTAAATCCTACAGTGTTTCAAATAAAAGGAATACATTAAAAACAGCATGAACTAATCTTTCTTCTTTCTAAACTTCTAGGCTGATGTTAATGATGTAATGCAGCAGAGTGGAAAATGTTGCCTTTTCATTTCTTGCCTTCAACAATTAACATGTGCCTTTGTACAATTTTTAAATTGATACAGATTTTAAATCATTTGCAAAGATAAAAGAATGAGATCTGCAATGGACTGATTTGGGAAGAATAACTAACCGTGATCGAATAAAAAGCTAGAATAAAATGTAAGGATATATTGCTAGATCTATTGTATACTGGTTTACAGTCAGGCAGTCTCTTAGGACCAGCTGAGGGAAAGCCATGTGACAGTCTGCAGGGCTAAGAAACACAGAAGGTAGCTGAATGAGTGGAAAGAAGTGGGCTTTGTTTTTCTAAAATCTGTTAGGGTTTACCTGTCAGCCCCTAGGCAGAAACAGAGTGGGCATCTCATTAGTTTAAAGAGGGAAGTTAATCAGCACTCTGTGTCAGATTCAACTAATTTTCGTATATTTTAATTGAAGGGCCTAATCCTATACCGTACATTCAGTGGGACAGCTGTGCACTGAATTGTTCCCTGGAGGCAAATGGTTTCCATGAAGGCCAGAGAACCTAATATGATGTATCTGGAATGAAGTTCTGTCCAGGAAAATGGAAGAGGCAAAGCTCTTAAAATGGTTTGGTTTTCAATCAAATATTTTTCTTACACTTATTAGAACTGTGTGGAAAATCTTTAACAGCATCATCTGGGCTTTGATACCATAAAAAAGCCTTGTAAGGAGATGTGAAACATGTTAGACCGGGATCCATCAGAACTGGATTTTGCCAAGGATCCTCTGGTGCTTGCTCCTTCTTAGATTTGCAATCTACACCATTTAGGATCTGGTTTGGAAAGTCAGAAACATCTTGCTAGGTTGCCTTTATCATCAAGGAGATTGAAGAGTGTTGCTCTGTGTTGAAATGCCTGCAAAGCTCTCAAATCTGAGAGAGAGAGACTAACTCAAAGTCAGGAAAGGGAAGAGCCACATCTCAGAGAGTCAGGCAGCTGTTGCAAAGCCGTTGCCAAGGTCTGAAGGAAGTGGAGGCTTTAACGTTGAAATATTGTTAAGGAGTTTGAGTATTACTGACCGGAAGGCATTTAGTGCAGAATGAGTAATTTAGAAGAGGGACAATAGAATTTCTGGACTGGTAGGGTTGCTCAAGAAAGGTCTCATGGCTAACCGGTGGAAATAAAAGCCATTCTATCACGTTTCTGTTCTAAGCAGCGCATCATTGTTGGCCTTTTTTGTAAATCAAAGGAAACCCTGAAGCACATCTTATCATCTTTTGAGTGTTGCCCCCCCCCCGGATAAGGACTCGCTAATGGGCAGCAAATGTGGTGGTTTCCGATAGACATGCCAATGAAAAAAGCAAGTAACCCCAGCAAATAAGTTGCAGTTTCAACTTTTGCATCAGGTTATCTTTTAAGCTTGTGGGATAATAATCTTTGTCAGCCAGACCTGTCCACAAGGGTCCACTAGGTCCCTCAGCAGATGAAGGTGCAGCCCAGAGTTTTGCTGGCCATATACACAAATAATTGTTCTCTGACAAGAGAATTCACATTCTAAAGGTTGCAAGGGCTGCACAATGGAAATGTTGTTAGTGGTTTTGCTTCACGGTAAGTGTGCGGACTTTGCATCTCTTCCTGGTGCATTCATTTTGTATCAGTGCTTCACCTCCCTAACGTACATGTATGTACGCTCTTCAAACCTGCGATTTAGAGATTGATTGTGTACCCCATTGTCGCATTGGTTGTTTTTCTTGTGTTTTTCTCTGCAATGTTTTTTTTTCTCAATTGAAGTAGAGCAAATTTTAAGGATACTGTTCAAATGCCATGGATCAGCATTGATATGTGTTGCTAGCTGCTCAAACAGAAAAAACACAAAAACAAAACACAGGCAAGTGAACACCCAGCAAGTACAGTTGCAATCGTTACATGTTAAGGACAAACTCCCAAATCCACAGGAACACACCACAGTCGCAACACTCACCACAAATAATGTGTCGTCAGATGCGGCACATCGCTGAATCAATGCTGCATACCACCAATGGTGTCTCCGCCGAAGAGAGTGCAACTAGCGGAAAAGGTCTCTCCCCCTGCAAGCGGCTGCCTACACAGTGTGACACAGTTTTAGTCCCCAGTATTGATACACCCGCCTTCCCCTCCCCATCAGCCCTTGAAAACCTGTGCAACCATCAAACCCGCTCCCGCATACTCCCTACACCCCAGACTCCTTCACACAAGGCCATGGTAGAAGTGAGTCCCTCCTGCTTCAAACTATCCACACATCATCCCAGTGCCCAAGAAAACCACCATCCTAGGATTTAAAAAAGACTTACAGGCCTGTAGGCCCTAGACGTTGTGGTCATGAAATCCTTTGAGCGCTGGTGTTGAAGCACCCTGAAAGACATCACAGGCCCTCTACTGGAACGCCCTGCAGTTTGCTTACCGAGAAAACATGTCGGCAGATGATGCTGTTAACTTAGGTCTACACTTCATCCTGCAAACACCTCGACACACACCAGGGACCTACGCCAGGAGTCTGTTTGTAGACCTTCAGCTCGGCCTTCAACACCATCATACCAGACATCCCTCATCCAGAAGTCAAAACCCAGCTCAAAGTCCCAGCCTCCCACCTTGTCAGTGGATCAACATGCCTTTCTGGACGGACCGGACAGCCGCCAGCCAGGGTGAGACTGGGGAGACATCTTCTCACTCCGACAACAAGATCAATAAGAACTGGTTGACCCCCCCAGGGGGTGTGTTCTATCCCACACTCCTCTTTCCCTTGTACAAAATGAACTGTGCAACTCTCAGCGGACTCGTCGTGAAACTCCTTTTGTTTGCAGATGACTACACTGTCATTCGGACTGATCCAGGACGGTGATGAGTCTGCATACAGACAGGAGGTGGATGCTGATACACTGTGATAGTCAGAACTGCCTGGCCGGAACTAAACCCCACTCAAGAATGTGGAGATGGTGGTGGACCCCTTCGGAAAACACCACCCCCATACACCACCTCACCATCCTCAACAACACCTTGTCGGCTGTGGATCACTTCCAGGTTATTATTATTAGGAACCCACCATCTCTGAGGACCTGAGATGGTCTTCACACATAGACCACTGTTCGAAAGAAGGCCCAGCAGAGACTGTACTTCCTGAGGCAACTCAAGAAGTTCAACCTTCACAGGAGCTGCTGGTCATCTTCTACACTGCCATCATTCAGTCTGTCCTGTCTTCACCATCGCAGTGTGGTTTGGCTCATCCACAAAACAGGACAGGTCCAGACTGCAACGAATAATCAGGACTGCAGAGGAGAGAATCATCAGGGCTGACCTTCCCTCCATCAAGACTTATACAGGTCTAGGGTCAGGAAAGAGCTGGTAAAATCTCTGCAGACCCCACACACCCTTGCACATAAACGGGTTAGAGTTTTACCTTCAGGCGCCGGCGCTACAGAGCACTGTTCACTAAAACTAGCTGCCACAGAGACAGTTTCTTCCCCCAGGCTGTTTCTCTGTTGAAGATTCAATAGAGTACAAAACAACAGCATACAAATGTTGCAAATGCACCTTTTATTTCAAGTTGTATATTGTTACATTGTTAAATATGTAAATTCTGTAATGCAAAAACAAAAACCAAAGAGCAAAGTCTACCGGAGTCAAATTCCTTGTTTTTATGTACAAACTTGGCAATAAAGCTGATTCTGATTCTGATATTGGCTTAGAGGAGAAGGGTCCTGGATTCGTATCCCAGCCAGTGCGGAGACTGCAGAGTTCGCATGTTCTCCCCCATTCATTTGTGGAACCTCCAGATTTCTGTAAACGTGTATGTACCATTCCAAACTGCCCTTAGATGTGATCGTGTGCCTAAATGTGTTATTTTGTGATGGACAGGTGACCTACCCAAGGTGCTTCTGCGTCTTACCCACTGATCATGGGATAGACACCAGCCCCCAGGGACCCTCCAAGGATTAGTTGGATATAGAAAATCTGTGGATAGAAGGTTTCTCCAAAAATAAAAAGACTGACTCAAATCAGAGAAAAAAAAATAAACACTTGCTTTGAAAAACATTTACATTGAAAATCATGTTAAGCATTTAAACCATCACCTTAATTTAAAGCTAGTGAAAAGCTGGGAAATATGCAACGGGCTTTATCAAAGAAGCTTAACGTGACAGTAGGCAGAGAGCTTATATTATATTGGTGTAAGAAAACCCATTATCATGCTGAAATCTGTTGTCCCATGGGAGGACTGCATGGGTGACAAGACAGGTGCTAACACTGTAGAGGTTACATGTAGAACAATTTCCATAAAAATGCTGCAGTTTTTCGCATTTAACCCAAAATCGCTGATCTTACTGAGCCTTTGATGGAGCCGCTGCACCGCATACAATCTTGGAATTTCTTATGAAACGGAAGCATTCGGAGAGTTTCTGCTGAAAAAAAAACCCAGATATTTCATCAAGATGACTTAACACTTCTTGACGGCACTTTTTACAGCTACATTATCAGAGTTATTCCCTGTGTTGCTTCTTCATGCCACCCACACTTCAAAGTGAGGGCAAGAGAGAGAGAGAGACGGAGAATGTGTATTTTATGCATGTATTTGTAAATTGATTGGGGTTAATGGGAAATCATTATGTAAATCCACCCAAATACAAATTAGAATGAAAGCAGCTAAGTCTAAGGTATGGGTAAGCAGATGGTAACAGTCAATTGCATAACCTAAGTTGCCATCAAGCGCTGTCACTCTGTTTGTCTTCATACGCCTCTCTCACTGAATCCCAGCAAATAATGAAGCCTTTCTTGGACTCTTTCTAGAATATCCTAGTTTTTACCTTCCATTCAGTGCAAGAGTTAAAGTGCCTTGTTTTTGCAGAAACCAGGCCACCTGATTAGGTGCCTCAACACCTTCACTCTGATATATAGCAACTCTAACTGTGTGTAGGTGTAATGTACAGTATGCATTTGTGCGAAGACAAGAAAGAAACAGACCTTTTCTATTCATCTGTTTTGGTGTTAAACGTTCCCCTATCACCTGCCCACTTGGGACTACCAAGCATATTCAACCATTATCTCATGATCTGTACTCTAGTTTTAAAAGCTATGAATTCTTGTGATTATTTACGTATTCTCTTGATCTGGAATATCTGTTGCTTTAATGCACAGAGAAAAGATGCACACAAAGTCGCTGCTTCTTGCACGGTTAACAAAAAAAATTTTGAACACCACTGAAAATGTGACAAAATATCTGATTTATTCTGCAATTATAAATAAATATGAATGCTGTGGAGCTGGCATGGCGATCACACTGCTTTAATCACAGAGCAACGCAGTATCTGTCACTGATAAAGGAAATATGAGCTCATCTGAAAGGTAGCTAAGCAAAAATATTCAGGTGATCGAAGTTTTTTGCCTTATTTGTCACAAATAAACCGAGTCGGGCACAAACTGTCTTTCAAGAAAAGTCATTAAACATTAATGTCAGGTAACTGTGTAAAAAAGGCAGTAATTTTTTACATAGAACTCCAAGCTCTTTTGGGTCATTTAAAATGGGGTAATGAATGTGTGGAATCATTATGCATACCTTGAAGTAAGGTATTATTCACTGAGGCTGCATAACTCCCTCATCACCCAAATACATTAGATGATTAATTTTACATTCCCGCTCTATCCATGTTCAGTGTTGTAGGATGGCTGGGGGCTATCCCAGCTGCTTTTGGGTGAGGGACAGGGCAGGTCCAGTCCTGAGACAAAGATAATGGTGATTTTATTTAATAAGGTAAAAAGCTATGTGAAAAAGTAATTTATATATATATATATATATATATATATATATATATAATAACAGATAAAGAATAAGTCTGTAACAGTTTACTCTTATCAAGTACTTTACAGGAAGTAAAAAGAAACCAAGTCAAGCAAAAAAGATGGTTACAAGTATGTCCTCATCATCTTTAGCAAAGGTGCAAATACAGACGCAACATTTTAGCTGCACATGCAGCATACTCAGATATGATGGTTAAAAGTTATTTGTATAGCTGGAAGCTGTCCATATGTGGCTTTATATATTTTACATGTTTGCACAGGTTAAGCATATTTTTGATGGGTTTGCATCGCAATTATGTATCTTAACTGTATTAAAGGTATTGTGAGACACTTCATTTATGCAAGTTAGAGGATGGCCTGCAGGGAACAGTTCAGCCCAAGCAGAGCAGTGCTGTTGGACCGTATCAGGTTCCCCTGCATCACTGTGCACAGACAGCAGCGGAACAGTTATTTTAGATCATGGAACAAAATATACTGTAGCTGTATGGATTCCTGTCTCTGCATGCACAATATACACCTGCGTGTTCCTCAACAATCATGCGTGCATAAAAGCCCTTCCTTTAAAGCTCATCCTCTGTTGTGCATTGGATACGTGGGGGGAGGAACAGCATGTCTCCGTCATCTCTGATGTGTCTGTTCAGAACAACGAGGTCGTCCCTGCCTCAGACACGCTAGCAAATAGCTTGGGGTGCATCACTTCCCTCAAGGTAGCGACACATGTCGAGCAGATGGGCTTGGCCCTGCAGTGAGCAAATATCCACCTGTGATTAACCCCACATTACCAAACCCAACGTGTTATCGTCTGGAATTCAGAGCCTCCGGGTCTGCACCGACTCACAGTGTCGCCTCATAAAATGCACCATTAAACAATTATGAGGCTTTATGAGTGCGCCACCTAACCAAAAACACTATCGGCAGGCACTGTTGTGTTTGGTGGTGAGTAAACGGGGGGTGGATTTTATATAGGTCATGTCTCGTGGGCTGATTATTGCCAAAAGATTATTGACGCATAGTCTTTGTGCTTCCTGGATCTGCTCTTTTGTGTTTAGAGAGACTCTAGAAGGCCTGAATCCATTCCAAGTCTTAGCAGCTTGCAAAAATCAATGCTGCACAGGATAAAAAAAATAATGCACAAAGCAACTTCCTCATGTAAAAGTTCTCCATAGGACTTGAAAATATTGAAACAGATATCTGTGCTGTAATATTAAAGGACCCCAACAAGCAATGCTGTAAATTATAAGCTATAGATCTACAAGGTACTTTAAAGGAATTTAGAAAACCTCCATAGAGGTTTTGCCACATTCCCACATTAAACAGGACATTACTTATTTGCATAATGTGCACCTTTTCATCTGTTTTTACCCCTGTCATTCTGTTAATGACCCATATTCTGTTCTCAGCAAAACTGGAAGAGCTTTAGTTTGTCTGCAGCAGGATTTATCATTTTAAACGTCCTGCCAGCAGTAATTGGGTGGATGCATGTCACAGCTTCTCAACACAATGTGTTATTTAACAAAGACAGATGACAAGACAATTGTAAAGGACTTCTCTGTCATGGGGTTTGAAGGGGCATTACAGATTTTTACCTGGTGTACAGTACTGGAGCAAATTAAGGAGTAATGGTCACTTTCCTATGAGCCATTTGATCCCTTTGCAACCAGACAGAGCTTTTCCAGCAATAGCTGAAACCACCATGGTGGTGTCTCCTATTCTGTTCATAATCTGTATGAACGTTTATTCTCAAGGCAGAATTCCAAGTCCCCAAAAACTCCACACTTAAGTCAACAATCCATTGCAATTTTTGCTTTGCAGCATTCAATGTTAAGAGTACTTTCCTGATTGGGAAAGTTTGGAAGTGCACACCTTTTAAATTCTGGGTCCTGAGTATAGGCAGAACAGAGCACGTTATTGCCATGGAGCTGAACAGCATTGAAGGCTCTGTGTTGGTCTGTTTTCCAGTTTCTGAGTCTTGGTCTTCGTTGCTCAGGATGAGATCTCAAATACAAGATGCTGGTACTGGCATCCTATAATTCCTAGTCTCACCCTTACTGCTAGGCCCAGGAGTTCAGTCAACTGAAAAAACTCAATGTGGAAAAAAAAGAAAATGGTATCATTGCAATTGATGAAGGGTTGCATTTTGCGCCTGTTACCTACGATGTTGATAATGTTGTGACCGGCATATCAAATGCATGTCATAATTAAAGTTAAGAGTGGCCTAAAAAGAAATGAGATATAAAGCATTTTAGAGCCAAGCAAGGTATTGTTTCATGGTCTTTATATTACATCTAGTCAGCATTCATTCCTGCTGGATGAGCATGTAGCGACAGTGGACAGTTGCTTGCATTGTGACTTTGGCTTTCCAACAATGACTTATACTGAGCATGCATGTAGCGACAGTGGAAAGCAAAACTCCCCTTTATATAAAGCAATTTATTAATCCATGATGTTTGCTCAATAGGCTATGGCCATTTTTTGACAAAATCAGCAGTACAGCATGATAAGCTCTAATGCATGTAAATAATTTAAAAATAATTAGTGAATTGTCATGCATAGTGTTTTCACAACTTAAAGGTCAGGTTTTATTGTCAAACAACAACATGTTTAAATATAACTTGAATAAACATTAAGTGACATTTATGTCACCATCTGGAGGACTTTGGTTCTGTTGTGCACCAGTTTTCAATTCTGTTTCATTTGGGGTTTATTTTGCATTCTTGCATTATTTTAAACATCCCTGTTTGCCAGTGCTTACCTGTTCAGACATTTTCTGCTATGTTCCTTGGCAGTGTTTACGTAGTATCATACATGGTGTCATTTTTGTTACCTCTGTGCTCCCCATAGCTGCACCTTTACTTAATTCGACTCACCTGTTCATTGTTCCACTGATCGCTGCTCCAAGTACCTGTGCTTTTTCTTCCACTCATTACCGGCTGGATTTTGGTTTGGATTCCACTGCTGCCAATGTTCCTTCTTTATGTAAGTTTTGGACACTTCATCTTATAACCTTCACTGTCCTAATGATCTGCTTTGATTTGGGTTCTCCATTAACAAACAATGAGCTATTGTATGGTCACAACGTATTGAAGTGTACTAGACAGAGTTTCACCATTTAATGGTACCATTAAATACCAAGAATATTCAATTCAGTTTTATTTATTTATATAGCGCCAATTCACAACACATGTCGTCTCAAGGCACTTCACAAAAGTCAGGTACATACATTCCAATTAGTCCTAACCATTGAACAGTGCAGTCAGAGTTAGTTATTTATTCAAATTGGATAAAAAGTTTTTCTGTCTAAGGAAACCCAGCAGATTGCATCCAGTCAGTGACTTGTAGCATTCCCTCCTCCCGGATGAGCATGTAGAGACAGTGGACAGTCACTGGCGTTGACTTTGCAGCAATCTCTCATACTGAGCATGCATGTAGCGACAGTGGAGAGGAAAAACTCTCTTTTAACAGGAAGAAACCTCCAGCAGAACCAGGCTCAGTGTGAGCGGCCATCTGCCACGACCGACTGGGGGTTAGAGAGAACAGAGCAGAGACACAAAGAGAACAAAGAAGCACTGATCCAGGAGTACTTTCTATGGGAAGGAAAAGTAAATGTTAATGGATGTAGCTCCTTTAGTCGTTTCACCTAGAAAGAAGGAACAGATAAACTCTGAGCCAGTTGTCAAGGTTAGAGTCTGAAAGAGAGCACATAGAGTTAGTTACAGTAAAAGCTCAGTCAATCGCCATGTCTAGGAGAGAGAAAGGCTTAAACACTGACAGACAGGGCCATGTGGATCATCGGTAGAGGGTGAGCATTAAGTTGCTGCCAGCATAAGCTTGGAGGATTCCCCTCTCTAGAAAGGTGTCACAGGAAGACACAGAGTCAGGCCAGGTGTAGCTTCTAGGAAGAGAAAAGAGAGAACAAAGTTAAAAGCTGAAATAACAGCAAACAATGCAAAATTGGAGAGTAGTGTGAGAATGTAGCGAAGAGGGTGAAAGTGGTCATTATGTCCTCCAGCAGCCTAAGCCTATTGCAGCATAACTACACAGAAAGTTTCATTTCAGATTATTTAGTTAAACGGCGCTTATTTTTAACAATGTCATTTCAAGGCACCCCACAAAGGGTCCCACTGATGGTCATTGTTATACTAAAAACCACAAGGATTGGGATACCTCACTCTGTCAGACTGATTATAACCATTGGAAAAGAGAAGGGGTCATACAGGTAGCAGAAATGGAGGGTGTGTTTGCACCTCAACCATAACTATAATATGACAAGGATTAATTGGAGATTAAAATATGAGATGTAAAATTATTCAATTATTTACTTTTAACTTTGCATCTGCAGCATCCCTGTGAGATCTAGCATAACAGCTGTTTTTGCAGCTTCTCTAAATCATCTCTCAAATGGATTTTTGGGCTGATGAACTTTCTTTTGTTGTTAGGTACTCCTAAAGCTGAAAACGTCATTCTTTGGTACTATAGTTATGTTATACTTATGGTTCTATACTAACCAACTGGATAATTTGACTGATATTACCGAGTTATCATTTAGTCATTAGCCTCTTAATTTCAGGCATGAGCAATGACGCCTACAAACGAGTCAAGTCTCTGAACTCGCCTGATTGCTTTTTGAATTTGCATTTCAGTTTCACATTGCTGGCACAGTACCTCTCCGGGTCTCTCGGGGTAGTCCAGTGGCTCATATCCTCCTACATTATCGGAGCTCGTAATTCTCCCAATAATTCCGCGTTTTATTGGTGTCAGATCGCCTGCTTGTAAAACGGTGCGTTGGCTTCATCACCCCCTCCTGTCCTCCTCCTCCTCTTGTTCTTTATTCATTTTCAATATAAAATGTCCCTGTGTGTGCGTCTCTGTATTACAAAGAGAAAGAAATGGGTTTTGCTAAGGTCTTTTCTGTGGCTAACTGTAGCCTATGTTATAAGAACATTGTGGGAGAATATTCAAGGCCGGTGGGTGTATGCATGTAGGTTTTTAACTCAGAGGAGCTAATAAGGTCAGTAGAACAGGCAGAACAATGTGTAATCATGAGGGTCAGAAGTTCAGTTCCAGTGCGAAATGTCACACTGGTAACACTAAAGTAGATGGCCTCTTAACTCGGCAGCCTTGTGTAGGTCGTTGGTACAGCAGACACCATGACTGAGGTGCCATTATGCTCCCTAAGCCTCAATTACAGCATGAAATCTTATCTTCTGCAACGCTCTCCTTCAGAACATCTGAAGGGCAATTGGCCACACAAGTAGGCAAGATGAAAAGGAAATCGAAGAGAGGTGGGGATTTTTTAGAAAACGTATTCACCTTCATTTTTTTTGCTTTTTTTTTGTTTCTATCATGCACATGATTTCATCCACGGACCCTATTAACCCACAGGATGAACTTTCGTTCCCCACTCGGGTCCCCTCATCTCTGTGTGTGATGAGGGAAAAAGGGTCAGGTGTTTTTATCCTGAGCTCAGTGAAGATCTTGTCAAGCCGGAGTCCCCAGAGAGGTGGTGATAATAGCGTTTTTGGGGAAGAAATCATGGGACAAGATATGACTGGGAAGCCGGGGTCAGCATGTTGGATCTGCGAGAATGAGACTCAAAGACGACAGTGTTTTTAATAATCTGTGCTTCCTACACGGCTGGCTTCTTTAATTGGAGCAAGAAATGTTGAATTAGAGCTGATCACAGATGCTTTTGCTCAAGTATTTATAGATATTAAAAAGACAACGATAAAAGAAAAAGTTGGATAATTGTGTTAGAAATTACAGCATGATTAACATATTTGTCTGTAAATGACCTTGTTACAAATTATCTCATAGATGTGGTGATGTATCACAACACCAATAACTTGCAAATTATTTAATCAAATATAATTAAATCTCCTGATCATGTTATCAAAGCCATATGGTGAATTGGAACAGCTGTGATTGTAAGCGGCCAGTTTTAATCTCAAAATGGTTTTGGCGGTCCCCCCGGGTTGGAGACCCCCCCAACCCCCTCCTCACGTCCACCCCCTTGGAAATTCCAAATTTAAAAAACTCATTTAAACACAAAAAAAAAATGTTTTGTCAATTTTTTTTTTCTTTGTTTTAAGGTTGTTTTAAAAAGGACCGGTTTTGGGGGAGGGGAAACGTTTTTAAAATTTTCGGGCAAAGTAAAGAGGTTTAAGGGAAATTTTTTGGGTTTGGGGGTTTTTTGTTTTATTGTTTTTGGTGCGTTAAAGGTAATAAAATTTTTTAGAAAAATTTTGGCCCCCGGGTTGGAAAAAATTTTAAAAATTTCTGGTTTAATAGGGGCTAAACCCTTTTTTTTAAAATTTTTAATGGCAAACTAATTTTTAATTTTTGAAAGTCACAAAGTCGGGAAATTATTTTTTAAAGGGATCCCCAAATAATCCCATCTAAACATGAATTAACAAAAATGCACTTCAAACCCAACCTTAGGGTTCCTACAAAACAAAAGGGCCCCAACCCAGGGGTTTCAAAAAACCTTTTGTGCCCCCAAAAAAGTGTCAGGGGTTTCTGTTCGGGTTTTGGGGCCGGGGCCAAAAAACCGCCCTTTACACCGGGGGGTTTGGGGGAAACAAACCCGCTGGGCCAAAATGTTAAAAAACGGTAAAAATTTTTTGGCCTAAAATTTTCATCACAAAATTTCCCAAATTTTGTGTTACAAAAAAAGTAAAAATTTAAAACCCAAAAAAAATTACCCACAGAATCTGCTTTTTCTTTTTTTTGGTTTGTTGTTTAAATTCTGTTTTTTTGGGGGGGTTTGTCGGGTGAAAATGGTATTTCTTTGGGTTTGTTGGTTTCCGCTTAGTTTGGGGTAGGTTTATTGGGGTCCCTTCGGGGTTAAATTGGTTCAAAATTAACCCGGAAGTTTGGGGTCGGGTTGGTGGGAAAAGTCAAATTATTTTTTGGTTTGGTTTTGGGTTGGGGTTGGGCGGTTCCCCAGTCTGGTTTTGGTGACAGTTTTGGTGTTTGGGTTGAGGGAAATTGGTCAGTTGGAATAGGGGGTTTAAATAAGAAAAGGGGTCTTGCCCCTTTTTGGTTTGGTTAGTCTATTAAAATTTGGGAGTTCTTTTCTGGGGTTGGGGTTTGGCTTACTTTTTAAAAACTTTTGACCGAAACCGCCCAGGTTTTTTCCCTTTCCACAAAATAATTTTTGGTCAATTTTGCTGTTTTTGTAATATTGCATAGTGAACATTTAAAAAAGGCTTAAAGGCCCAAAAAAAAATTTAAAAAAAAACATAGGTTTTCAAAGGAACTTCAGTAATTGGAAAAGTGAAAAGTCCCGTAGTTAATTTTCCCCCAATAAAAATCTGGTTCAGACCCCGGGGGGTTTTTTTGTGAAAAAAAAACCTTTGGTGAAAATTTTTAAATTAGCAACTTAAACCTCACGGAAAATGGTTTGCTTGATAGTCTGTTAAGCCCTTGAAAAAAAAACCACACATTCTTGGTTCCCTTCCCTTTCAATACTTTTAAAGAGAAGGGGTTGTTTACCCCCCACCCAAACCTTGTTTTTTGCCCCCAAATGGCCTTAGTGTAATAAAATAAAAAGTCCCCTGAAACCTTTATCTCCCAAAAATTGCCCCCCAACCCCCAAATGGCTTCAAATTTTCCCTTTTAAGAGAAAAATACCTTTGGTTAATTGTGCTTGTTTTAAAAGGGGTGTTTTTAGGACTTTCCCTTGATGGGGGGAAATTTTAAAATTTTCCAAGATAAAGGATTTAAAAAAAAACTTTCTAAAAATTTTTTGGGGGTTCGGGTCAAAAGTTCGGGGCACAAGGAAAAATGAAAAAAAGCCCTTTAAGATTTTAACTTTTGGAAAATGCCCCAAAAATAAAAGGGGTACAGGTTTTTCCTGTCAAAAGGAATTTAAAAAGCTATTTTTTCAATTGGGGACCTTTTAAAAAAAAACATAGAATATTTAAATGGGGTTAAAAATAATTAATTTAACATTTCCCCTTTAAAAGGGAAACCAAAGTAATGTTTTTTAAAACGATCAGGGGTTTTTCATTTAAAAAAGTTTAAATTTAGGACCACAGTAAAATTGTCATTTTTTCCCCCAATCTTTTTCCATGGAAATTCGGGTTTTTTTTCCTTAGTTCAAATTCACAATTTTCCCCAAACACATCTGTTTTAATTTTTCCAGATTTTTTTTATTTCCCTCTATGTTTAAAGCTAAAAATGTTTAAAATGATCATATTCCTTTTGCATTTTCCCGAGGGGGTTTTTTGGAACCCCTTTTTTTACTAAATGGTCTCTTTTGTGAACTTTTCACCTTGGGGAAAATTGTTTTTCCATTTTTAATGTCCCAAAAAAATTCCAAACCTCCCGGGCCAAAGCACACCCAAATTAAATAGCCATGTTCTTTTTTTCCCAGTTTAAAATTAAAAACAAAAAAAAAATTGTCTAATATCGGGGCAGATAAAACATACCACCCTTCAGCTGCCTACAAACCCAACTTTGAAACCCCCCCCCCTTTTTTTTTGTTTCCCCAAATAAAAATGTGGCCCGAAAAATTTACTGCCGGGGGAAACCTTAGTTTTTAAATTGCCAAAATATTTGTTTTTCATAAAATTCAGGACAAAAATTAAAATTTAAAAAACCTTAAATTGAATCTATCTTTGGTACGTTTTGAATTTAAAAACAAAAAAACCTTGCTTTGAATTGGGGAAGGGGGGAAAAATGGGGGAAAAATGTTGTTAAGGGGGTCTGTGGCCTTTAGATAACTTTGAAGGTTTTTCACTTTAACACGATAGTGTTCTTCGTAAACATGCTAAATCCCCAAGCCCCATTTTTGTTTTCCCCTTTTTACCCAATTGGGTTATTTGCATCTGCCCAAATTTCAAAAGGGGGGCCACAGCTTTCCCCCCCACAAAAAACCCCCAAAAAAAAAACCAAACACAACAAAAAAACCAAAAAGGGTACCCCAAAACCACAAAAAAAAAAAAAACCCTAAAAAAAAAACCCTCCCAAACCAAAAAAGGATTTTTTTTTTTCCTTTGGGCGGGCCCTTAAACCCCAAACCCCCATTTTAAAAAAAAATTAAAAAAAAAAAACGGAAGGTCCTTTTGACAAAGGGCGATGGTGTGTAAAACCCAAAATAAAAGGTGTTATGGTGATGCTCAGTGAAAAAGACCCCCCAGAAAAGGATAAAAAGTCTTAAAAGGAAAGGAAAAGTGCTAAAATTTTTGCCTAAATATTTCCCAAAAAACTAAAACTAGGCAACAAAAATACATTTTTTTTTTTTTTTTTGGGGACCAGAAGGGGCCCAGAATTTTTTTTTTTTTTAAAAGTTTCAAACAAAATTGTGACCCAAAAATTTATAAAAAACCCCCTCGGTATTAAAATCCCCAGTTTTATAAAATCCCTTTTAAATTTTTTAAGGGGTTTGGCAAAAAAATTTGTGTTCCAATAGTTTTTACCCATTTGTGGAAAAAATGTCCTTTCCCCTGTTTTTTACATTAAAAGTTTTTATTTGTCACCTTTCGGGGACAAATTTTAAAAATTAATTTTTCA
This sequence comes from Crenichthys baileyi, assembly GCA_036173005.1. Lineage (NCBI taxonomy): Eukaryota > Metazoa > Chordata > Actinopteri > Cyprinodontiformes > Goodeidae > Crenichthys > Crenichthys baileyi. The sequence continues at coordinate 822,976 of JAHHUM010002033.1, read as the reverse complement.
TTTACAATAAAAATTAAAATAAAATCCGGGCCCCCCTTGTTTTGGCGGGAAACTGGTAAATTCATTGAAAACCAGTAAAGCCTTAAAAGAAAAACTTTTGGGGGGAAAAAAAGTACCGTATTTCCCAAACGTTTCCCAAAATTAAATTCCCGTTAAAAATTTTTTTTTTTCCCCAACTTAAGGGGTTTCCCGGGGTTTTCCACAAAAAGGGTTTCAAAGCCAAAAAAATTTCCGGAGAAAAAAAAACACAAAATTTTTCCCTTTTATAAAAAAAAAAAAGTTAAACCCAAAACCAACCTGGCCCCTGTGAAAAAAAAATTAAAATTGCCCCAAAAGGGCCCTAAAAAAACTATTTTGAGGGGACCCCTATAGGTTGGGTAAAATAAAAAAGGCAAATCAGCCTTTTAAACCCTTTTTTCCCTTTTTAAAACCAAGGGGCAGAGATTTCAGGTATCATCAGTCTTTGCCTCTCCAAAACCTTTGTTTTTCTTTTTTTTTTTTTTTTTTTTGAGCCACTTGGGGTTGCTGGTGAATTTCAGATCATTGTCCTGCAGCATAACATAAGTGCGCTTCATTTTGAGGTCACTATGCAGGACACTGCCCTTCATGACTTCCTGCTAGAAAGCAGAATTCATGGTTCTATCAATGACTAGTCATCCAGGTCCTAAACACCATCATGTTTGACTGTTGGTATAATGTTTTATGAAATGCTTTTAGTTTACACTAGATGTAACAAAACGTACATATTCCATAAAGGTTTTGCTTCTGTCTCGTCACATGACATAAAGATTTCCTAAAAACGTGGATCATCAAGATTTGGCAAATGTGAGAAGGTGCCCCAGTGTTCTTTTTTTCGGGCAGTGGTTTTCACTCTACCATGGGTGCTTGGACAGCTTTTCCTCTGTTAGTAAATGGAATCATAATTTGAAAACTGCATCTCGGATTTACTCTAGTCGTCTTTAATATTAAAGTTGGTTTGATTTAAGATATTAAAACAGAAGAAATTTGTAAGGTGGAAAACTTTTTTTTCACAACACTGATGTCGAAAGAAAAGCAACAATGAATGGAAACGCAGCATGCTAAAGCACAACTCAGTTTTTGCCTTGTGGGTAGTTAGGTAGCTCACTGCTAACAACTGTTTTCTCAGCACTATGTAAGGTTGTGCAAGTGTTTCCTGGCTTCATGAAACTTGAAAGAGAGGTTAAGCAGTGGAGCGGGAAGAACCAAATAAATCATGGATCAGTTGCTTTTAAAACCAGGGGAATATGGTGTTGCTCAGAAGTTTATATACACTCATCGTGTCAAGGTGTCTCCTTCATAGGAAAGACGAATTGAAAGAATAATCAGGAAGTGTCTAAGAACCTCAAGGCTCATTCTTACCATGAAACTGCTGGAACACCAATTTCCCTGTTTACAGTATAGCTTTAAAAACACTTTCAAGCTGCCAACACAGACAAGCAAATGGCCTTCTGGGGAAATTATAAAGGAGAGAATAAACAAATATTGAGCAATTTGGAAACTATGACAAGCAGAATGTTTTGAGAAGACAAGTTCAGATTTTCAAACTGAAGAACACTATATCCACTATAAAGTATTGTGGTGCAGCATCATGCTGTGGGACAGTTCTGCTGTCACTGGTACCTAAGGGAGGAGAACTAGTGTCAAATTCTTCAACTTGATCTCCAATCAACAGATGGACAGGTGAAACACAGGTTAGGGTTCCAACAGGATGTTGATCCAGAAAAAAATACGCTGAGACAAAGCTTAAGGAAAGCCCTGACCTCAATTTCAGTGCTATGAAAAAAGTAATTGTCCCCCTTTCCCCCAGAAGTTTTTGTTTTAAATGTTACTATCATAAAAAGACAACCTGAGTAAATACAAAATGCTATTTTCAAATGACGTTTTAAGGGGAAACATTATCTGAACCAACCTGGCCCTAAGTGGCAAGAGTAATCTCTCCTTCCCCTAATAACTGGTCGTGCCACCATCTGTGATAACTGCCATCATTTAATCTTTTATGTCACTGTGGAGGAATTTTGCCGCATTTTTCTGGGAGAATTGTTTAAATACTAAAAGCAAAAAACGTTTTTTTTTTTTTGGTTTTGTTTTTTACCTGCTCAAAAATAAACTAGGTGTGCAATATGTTAATTAAATAGATATAGTCTGATTTAATGTAGGAAATGGATGTGTAGAGCCAAAACTTAACAAGGATTTTGCACATTTGCCTAATTAAAAGAAAGGCATCCAGTTTACACATTCTTTTGAGCTTCATTGGCAAAAAAAATAAAAATACCATTTGCCTTGTTTGAGCATTAGAAACAGGTTTTGGGTGGCTTTCATTAAAACGCTTGATGTATTTAGCCAAGTTCAATACAATAAGTCTTGGCTGTACCATAGTCTTTTGGGTAAAGGTCACTTGATAGATGTGGTCCTTTTTATTGTGAAAGTAAAGCAAATGCAAAAAGCTGGCTTATCAAAAAACAAGACTTTGTGTTACACCTATTTTTCAGTATAAGAAGATTTTAATTTTCCATTAATCATTTTGCCCTAATTAAAAATAAAGCCTCCATCTTCATCCACCACCTGTGCTGGGAGGCCAAATTTCTATCATTCACATGTTGCCGTTGGTGGGCACACAAAATTAGTCCAGGGCCACAAAAGGCCCTTGGGCCCATATTTTGGACACCCCTGGTCTTGGGGATCATCAAGATGGTTAATTTGGCAAACATGAGACTGTTCTTTATTTTCTTTTTGTTCAAAAGTGGTTTTAGCCTTGGAGCCATTCCCTGGATGCTATTGTTGGCCAGTTTCCTCTTGTTGGATCATGCATGCTGAACTTAACTGAACTGAAATGCAGTAATTTAGACGTTGTTCTGAGTTCTTCTGTAACCTCCTGAGTTAGTTGTTTATGTTCTCTTGGAGTAATTTTGGTAGGCCAGCCTCTCCTGGATTAGTTCACTGTTCCATATTTTTTCTTTTTGTGGATAATGGCTCACACTATGGTTGGCTTGAGTCCCAATGCCTTACAGAGGGCTTTGTAACCCTTTTAGAATTAGATGTCAGTGACTTTGGTTCTTATATGTTCTTGCATTTATTTAGATAAGGGAAGGATGTGTTGCTATTTTACATTTTTTCTATTTTTTCTAGTCTTTTCAAGTGATTTCAGGCAGTATTTAGGTCTGGGTTTGAAGAGTAATATTAAACCAAAAAATGTTGGTAATTTTAATTAATTTATCATTTAAAAAGGGGTGGAATTATTTTTCCCATATACGGCCAAGTTAGTTTGGACTGCTTTTTCCCTTGATAAAATCAGAATTCAAAAATTGCTTTTGCAGATATAAAAATGGGGTTGATTATCTAAAACAGGAAAGTTAAACAAAAAAAAACAGTTGAGATATCTAATTTTGACCTTGTACGAAACTGTGCTTCTGTCCAATTGATTGTTTTAAGATAATGTTCACATCCATCTGAAGGTTTTACAGACTACAGACATGCCTTTTTATAATGTCTGTAACATCAGGATTGGCTCATGTTTCACATAGATATTCACCTCTTGCCGCTTTATACATTACCCTCTAAAAATTAATTCCAAAAATACCTTGCCAACCTGCCTGCTTGAATGCTGAGTGAAATTTGAAAGCTGAAGCTTTTAGATGCCATTTGATGAAGAATAATTTATTTTCTTTTTTTATTTCTGCCCTATAGCACTTTAAAGGAGCCCGAGTTGTCAGAAGAGATCTGTAAGGATATATACACTGAGCGACTGACACGGTGTATGACGAGCACTGTGATATGGAGGTGAAGATGGCCAAGAATGAGAACGAGGTACTCGTCTTTGTTATTGAAATGAATAAAAGCGTAACTGTGTGTCAATTTCTTTTTCTCTGTGGAGCCTAACCACACTTTTCTTTACCCAAGTACCAAGAAACCCACCAACCCTTTGAAGATCAAATGCAATCCTCCCATCATAATCCTCCTAAGATTATATCCATTACCATCTGCAGCCACACCAAAGTGAAATTATGATCTCTCACGCACTGGCTGAACTCCGAGGGAATCACAGAGATTGGCGGGAAAACCTGTTAGTCACATCGTGGCATTCTGAAAGACCTTTTGATCTGCCCTAATCCATAAAGGAAACAGAGGGAGATTGTTATGCATTCATGCTGGTTATTGCAACAGAACCAGATTTTTATTTTCTTTTGTTTGTTCCCAGTATTTGATTTTAGAAGGTGTTAGGAAAGGAGGTACATAAGTCAAACCTGATAGTAGTTGAGAAGGCTAGAGATGAAGCTGAAGTATCAGATAGAAAACATACCCTCCACAGTTATTTACACCCATGGTAAAGATGTGTACAAACGGACCATAATCCAGCTGAAAGACCCAATGATGACCTATTTTTCGGTTATGGTGCAGAGTCCACCAGTTACCCATTTTAAATGTCCTTGTATTTTAGAGCTAATAATGTCACACACTCTAGAAAAGGTTCCCCTGGGCCTTTTGAAGACATACCAGCCCACAGCATCATAGCGCCCCCGACATACTCAGCAGTGGACATAATTTGCCTTTCCAAATATTCATTCTGTGTTTTGTTCTAGAGTCACCTGGTGGTTATCACTTTGCTGCAGTTCTCCAACAGTGAGCTTTGGATTTATTATTTTTAACCTAATTTTCCATATCTTGTTTTTCACAGTTCCAGGTGTTTTAAAATGTTATTTCTCTAACTGTAGGACTAGGCAGGTTTATAAGATTTTTCTTGATTGTGTCACCTAAATAGCATGTTCTCTTGTCTTTCCCATTTTGAAGAGCAGCTAAGAGAAATCACTTCATATTTCTACCCCAGGTTAATCAAGAAGTAATGGATTGTCAGTTAAAAGGTGTGGGCTTAAATAAAAAAATGCAAATGTTACATTGATTTTAAAGGAATTATTAGGCCAACAAGAAGTTTTTTCCACCTAATACAAAAGTGAACTCTGTGTGATTTTTTTACTATTAAAGTACAAATTTAAGTACCTGAGGATGCAGGCATTTTACGACCACAGAATTTGGTGCTTTAAAACACCTTTAACATTTTTCTTGTGCTTTTCAGATACACATAGTTACATAATCACCTCACTCTGACATGGATTTTGCTTCATTTCAATTGATTTTGGACTGCTAGATGTATTGTAGGTCAAGGGGATTTCACAATGACACTAAAAAGACCTAGGGCACATTTTGAATATTCACTTTATTTTAATCTCCACCAGGGGCTGTCCAAGTATCACCTTCCATTCACTTTATTCATTATTCACAGGTGCATAAATAAGGGCTGCAGGACCCAGAAGGGAAGCCACGGCAACACGTTAAGGTCCACTTAATTAAAAGACGAGCTGTATCTTTTAGGTAAGACAGCCATTTCTACACCATTTTCTATTAGCAGTTTATAATGAAGGTGCAGATACACTTGAAAGCAGATATTTACCTAAACTGTATTAAAAGAAACATAGGCTCTTTTCCTTATTGTCTGACAATGCATCAGACTATATCATTCCTGTTTTAGGTTGGCTTACAAAGTTATTTTACATGCTAAATGTCAGAATAATGCGCAGGAAACAGTTTTAGAGATTTTTTGACTTTTACTTTATTCAAATTTACTGTTTACACACGTTTCTTTTATATTTTGGTAGAATTGCTTTTTAAACTGTATGACTTGGATCAAATATTTCGGGTGGCCCATGCCTTCTGACCAAACTAGTGTACTTGTCCACAAACACTCTAAGACTGAAATCAGGGCCTTGTGACAGCCACTCTATATGTGGACCTTTTTGTCCTTCAGCCACATTGCAAATAATTTGGTGGTATTGTTATGGTCATGGTCCATTTGGAAGACCCAGTTAGGCTAAAGCTTTAGCTTTCTTCAAAATATCCACATGATATTTTGACCCCATGATGCCATGTATTTTGTGAAGTGTGCCAGTCAGTCTTGGAGTAAAACACCCACACATCACAATCCTTCCTATATCATGCCTCACAGTTGTGGTGATGTTCACAGCTTTTCCCTTTTCTTCTAAAAGTAACAGTGGTCATTGTGACCAAACACTTGATTATTTTTTTCTGTTGCTTTTACATTAATGACTTCGCTGAGTGGCCTTTCAACCCATGTCGATGCAGGACTTGTTTCTCTGTGGATGAGGACACTCTCTTACCATCTTTAAGTCTGTAGTTTTTGTTCTGGAGTCACTTTGCACCAAAGCATGTTCATCTCTGGGACACAAAACCTGTATTTACCCTGAATGGTATGATGCTTGAACGTTCCTATGGTGTTTATAGTTGTAGAGGTAACATTGTATTGATTTTTCCATGATGTCCCACAAGGAGGCGCTTGTATTTAACTTAAATGTAGTTAAAAGGCTACATACTGTAGGTTAAAAGGCAGTAGCCTTTTAACCTACAGTGCCGAAATACTAAAGAAATTTATGTAAAATTCTGAATACAAGGAGTGATGAAAAGCACTCATTATTCTGGTGTTTTAGCAAATAGAAAAAATTGTTATCCTAACTGATTCCCAACTGGTTCCAATTAATAAACTATTATTGCAGGTAGCTAAGCTTCTGTGTGTCAATGAGCAGTACACATTAACCCCAGAATATACACAAATAAACACAGATAATTGTCTTGTGTCATTTTGGTGGTGTTTTTATACTGAACAGATGGCCTTGATGTCAGTGGACGCAAACATTTCACTCAACGTTACATTTGCCCTGACTTGGACTCTCATGGAAATTATTTCCAACATCTATCGTCCCCTGCTGCTGTCTCCTGAGTCTCAAACAAAAATGAAGTAAGCCGTGGCAAAAATCATTTAGTCATAAATGTCACTGCTCCGTCCAGATCCTGATAGATGTCTCTTTATGGTTGTTGATGCTGCAGTGCTGGGTATCATGGGAACGATTCGGCTGAACATCTGTAATAGCAGGTGCCAATTATTTCCCATTGAAAGCCCCTCTTTTACACATCCTTCTTTGCTGTGTCCCAAAGCTTGATTTCTAGGCTCACGCCTACACTTTATTTCCTACATTAGATTGTTTTATGACCAGTTACCATCACGGTTTCTATGAAATCAAAGTATATTTGCAGTTGATGTCAACAGCTAGTTCTTATTTCTCAGATAATACCTTATTTTCTTGTTTTTTTACAAGTCATTCCATTTGTAAGCTCTGTGTATTTGGAAAGTTCTCTTGTCTGACAAAGGATTTTGGTTGTAATTTTCAAGCCTGAAGCAATAAATAATTTCTACTGATGCATTTTACAGAAAGAGTGGATGTTACTTTTCAGAGTAATGATGAAAGGATGTACAAACATTTCTCTTCATAGGAATCGAGTTCAGAGTTGCTTTGATGTCATGAAAACCTGACGTCAAAGAGATTTTTACCTTTAAGCCACAATTCTTCACACAAATGCACCAAGTCAGACTTCTGACAAGGATTCATATACTCTTGACTAGCAGAGTTTGCAGGAAAAACATCAACTGTTTGATTTGTTAGACCCAAACCTGATGTGACTGATTCACCTGGGTACTGTTTACGGGGGTCTGAACATGTCAATCAGAACCTGAGCCTGGTGGGCCACAGGAAGCCATTAAGCTTTTATTTCTTTAGTCTTCAACATGCAGTCAGTAATTTATAAAAAGAAATTATTTTACAGAATGGAAATTGTCTTGGAATGTTTTCATGCAGTGAATGTTGTTTATAAATGTCCATAGAAGGCATTAAACTAATTTTATGGAGCTCGAGGTCAAAATTGTTTATCTCCAATGTATAGCTGATTTATAGTTTTCAACATGCAGGTCTGACATAAGTCATAATAAGCTAGGATTAAAGACCTGTTCATGAATAAATGATAATCAATAGATAAATCAATCAATACATTTATGTAGAGATTTTGCATACCTGTGATAAAAACATAAACTACATATTTACGTGTGCACTGCATGTCTTTCTCCAATTTAAAAGGTAAAAAGGCTAAATATATAAAAAGCTTTAAATGGCAAATGATAGGATAGAAGCAGGTGTCATAAAAAAATGTTTAGAACTATTTCTGTTATTTAATTTCTTTTTTCTCTTATGGCATTTAGTTGCTTTTTCCTAACGTTGAGAACAACTTAAAAGAACACTAGAGCAGTAGATGGCCTTCTGTCATATCCATTGTGGACCTGAATGTCATTTAGTTCAACAAGGTTGAATCCTCGGTTCCAAACCTTTGCTTATATGAATTTTTAAAAAAAATTACTTCTGTATGATAACCTTTCTGTTGTTATGCTGATGATGTTCAACTATATTTATCCATTAAGCATGATGAATCAAATCAACTAATTAGACTACAAACTTTCTTTAAAGACATTAAAAAGCCTTGTATATGCATTTGTTTAATCTAAACTGGACTCTGGTAATTCATGCAAGGATGTTGCTCCTGCAATAAAAGCTGAATTAATTTTGTTGTTGTACATATCTTCAGGAGGAATGGCAGGAGTGCCAATAAACAGAGCGCTGTAGATCCATACAGTAACAGCAGAATCCTTTGAGTCATTGTACACTGTAGCACCGAACATGTAAGAAAGCTATACATGAAAGGAAACCTAAAAAAACAATTCCTTTTTATTTCCCCTAATAGAAAACGTTTATAGGTGAGAGACACCTAAAGGAAAGAGGAGCAGGATTTGAAGGATACAGGCATTGCATTTTACTTTGGATGCGGCAGGTATTTAGTATGCACACCATCCAGCTGAAAATCTGAAACACCACTCATCCATCATATATGCATCACAGTCAGGCTGCAGCTGCCATTAATCCATTTCAAGATGGCATTAATAAACCTTATCAGGGTGATGCTGGCTGCACATTTACACCAACTAAAACGTGTAGTGTCGGGTTCACACAGTATGACAGTACTCTCTTTCATCTGATTCAAAAACAATATGATGAAATGAGAAAACGTCACAGCTTTGTTACAAATCAGTGTGATGTCAAAACCTTCATAATTACTTCTGATGGGTTTCCCCTGATGTAACATTTTGAAGAAATATACTGATAAACATGACGGTGTGGAAGTTTTTCTGGCCTCATGCTGTAAAGATCTGAGAAACCTTCATAGAAGAAACTAGAAGCTACAAACTGCTCAAAGAAAGCAAAACAGCCAGAGGCCATAATGCCATCCGGCCTCCCCCCCTCTCGTTAGTATCCATATGTGCCGCTTCTGCTGGTATTAACAGGGTTGTAGGGGGAATTCTCTGTTCAGTTTGTGTAAAACTAGTTTGTTTTTTTCCTTACTCTCAAGCAAGGCCAGAGCTCTGAGGAGGCTAAGAGTAAACCGAAGCATTTGCTTAAGGTAAACACCTGAGCTTGCCATGTAAATCTAGCAAATGGGGGCATTGTGCTGACTGTAAACTTTTCCCCAAGCCTCTTCATCATGTCTTGCAATCAAACCGTTCTGCGAAAGGATCCTGCATTTGGTTAATGGGGTTTTCTGAGGCCAAGACGTGCAAAGTGGAATGGCAATAACAGCCGAAAAATAAACAAGCCAGATGAAGAGTGACAGTTTTATCGTCAAATTCATCATCATTCAGAGGATCGGGGAGATAAACACATTTTCAGATTAGCTGAACAAGCTGCTAACTCGCTCTTTCTGTTTCTCTTCACTCTGCTTGTGCACATTTTATACATTTCCATGCAAGAAGATTTCCATGCAAGAACTTTGTATGTACAGTCAACATTTCCATTGCTTTGTCTTAAAAAGAAACAGACATGTAGAAAGAGAGCAGGAGCACATATGGTGCTCATTTCTGCATCAGTGGACTTATGCTCTTAAGTTCACCCTTTGTTTTGGGTGTCATTGTTTTAAAGTTGAGACAAAGCAGGGCAGTGTCTGTGCGCTGATGCATCATTACAAAAAAAAAGAACATTGTAGCTATTGTTAGTCACCTGGTAACTCCCTGCAACTTCAGCAACATGTCTAATGGATGAAAGGTTGCATTTGAAAATGGGTGCATTTGAACTCCACTTAGAATGAGAACCTGTTAGCTAATGAAAAAGCACCAAACAAACCTTGTTTTGCTGGAAACCGGTTAATTCAATTCAATTCAATTTCAATTCAATTTCAATTCAATTCAGTTTATTTATATAGCGCCAATTCACAACACATGTCGTCTCAAGGCACTTCACAAAAGTCAGGTACATGCATTACAATTAATCCGAATCACTGAACAGGTTAAACAGGTTAACAGGTTAACAACTGAAATATTCCCAAAGAAGTTCATAATAAAGTTTCTTTTATAAATATCAAGCAGAGCCTTACAGCAATAGCTGTGATGCTCCGCTTGTGAAAGTAAATCTGTTGGGCAATTTCTTGGCACTCAGACAACAATTCTGAGCGCTACTCTGCTGGACAGGACACGGTAAAAAAAAAAAAAAAAAAAAAAAAACAGGTTAAAATTGTTAATAGCTGGTGTGTAAAAAAAAAAAAAAAAACAGGATATTGCTTATTAACGCTTGAAATTGCTGTGTCTACAGTTGAAACCATGATATTTATATACATTAAATAAAAGAAACTAAGCTTGTTTTGTTTTAGGTCCGTTAGGATTACCAGGATTACATCACAGTATAATGAGCAAGATAATTATATATATATTAAATGTTGTGGCACTAGTTGCCTTTATTTTGTAAGATGACTGACAGAAAAGGGGAAGACATGCAGCAAATGTTAACAAGCCAGAAATCGAACCTGTGACCACTGTGTCAAGGACCACAGCCTCCCTTCATGGGTCGAGTGCTTCACCCCTTCGCCTCGCCCCAGCAAGATGATGTTTTTAGATGTATTGTGGATGTATTTGAAGACCCCAACACTGTCCTTGTGTGACATCATCTAAAAATCTAAAGAAATCAGCCAAAATATCAAGAAGAGAACTGTGGAGCTCTACAACCTGGATTATCATTTGGTACAGTTTTCAGATGCCTGAAGGTGGCATATTCATCTTTTCAAACATTTATACCCAAGTGTAAACATCAGGAAAAATGTTCAGCCATCATAATGTTTAAGAAGGAGACTGGTTCTGTGTCCCGGAGATATTGTGTATCAGCCACTAAACAAAATCTAAGAACCTTGTGAAGATAGTGGCAGATGTAGCTGAAGAGGGTGTCATTATCCACAGAGAAGCCCAGTGCCTTAAGTGGAAAAAAATAAGTGTCGCTGCTCTCCTTAATGTCATACAAATTATTATACAGAAAATACAAAGAACAAAGCTCTAAATCATATCCACATGAGCAAAATTCAGTGTCATGTGTCATGAACCCTCTTTCATTAACTTTAAGTCTAATGGCATTAACAAGGACATGACAAATAACATAAAACAATAGATAAAAAAGATCCTTAAAAACAAAAAAGTGCCAAGTCCGTTTTAGACTTAAGATTTCAATAAGCATATTACTGTTATGGCCAGTATTAGGCCTGGCCTCAACAAACACATATTACTTTAGCAATATTATCTTTTACCTGAAAATATGTCAGTCTCTTCAAAAACTTTATATTTTGACCAGCAAAACACAGACAATTTGATATTAAACATGTTTATGCAGAGAGCCTATCGGGTAACATGAGCTGTATACAGAAATATGTGAAATCCAAAAAGTCATCAGGCCTGAACTTGAGGAGTCTACTTAAGGGCAACAAAAACAAGCTGTCTCCACTTCCACTACACAACAGGAATAGATATGAACTGGAGATGGTGGAGGCTGATGGAGAAAGCAAAAATAAGCAGAAAAACATTTCAGCCATTAATGTGAGAAGATTTCATTCCATCAGGATTTTAAAAGAGCCACTTTGAGTACTGGGAATAACTGAAATACATCACCAGGTTTAGCATATACAGCATAATGTAAATATTAATCATTACTCATACAACAGTAGTCTAAAAGATAAGACAAAGATGAAGACCTACATTCGAATTAAGATATCAGCTTAGTTAAAGGCTCCAGTAGGTCTTGGGTTCATCTTTGGTTGTTTGGTTTGAAGCGTCACAAGCCCTCTCATCAGCAGATCTTCTTTCCTTTGCCAAGCATGACCTTACGGTCATCTGTGTGGATTGAACTGCTCTAATGGTGGTCAATTGCATTTCATAAAACCAGGCTTGAAAGCCTGCTTATAGCAAGAGAGTTATTTTTAGCAGAAAGAATGTCGTTCATGCTGCTATAGTGTTGACAGCTTGAAGAAGGGCCTTCAGGCCTGCTGGTGTCCTGGATCCCCTTTGCTCCTTGTATCCCCAAAATCTATTCTTCCTTTTTTTTCTACTTTCAGCCTGTCACACAAGTGGAGCACTTCCGCATCACCATACTGTACGTCCAGCTTTCCCTCAGGCCATTTGTTCGGTTGAAGAACCATCATATCATTCATCAGCTGGTATTCACCTCCATGCAAGGAGCTTTGTGTGCTGACATGTGAGGTGGTTGATGGAGCCATCCTACATTTTAAATGTTCTGCCATGCTCCGAAAGAACTGTCCTGTATTACTCTTCCTAGTTCTCTTGTGAAGAGCTACATTCTTGAAAGACTTTTCGTTCTGAGCCTATAGAACAGCCTCTGTGTATGGGTCTGGTGATGATGCCATGGATTCAAACACTTAAATCTGTCTGTCTGGCCAACAGCTTCTGTGCTTCAGGCAGTGTCATGTTTCTCTTTTGGAGCATCCTTGACAGATCACTGAGCTCTTTAAGGGCATCATACATTACTCCAATGTTGAAAACAAAGGACACAGAGGTGAAAACATCTTGGAGTCTCTTGTATTTTGCTCTCTGTTGAATCCCTGCTCACTTCATTGGCTGCAATAGAAAAGTGCACCTAGAGCACTTTGTAGCTCTACCAAACCGCTCTTACAATTCTTTTACTTGAAGCTACCGAGCAGACAGTGAGGACACGCCCTATGACAAGAAGATGCTGGCCAACGCTTTGTGCACAGTGAGATAACTCTCTGGTTCTTATGTGAGGCATGATAAAGACTGTACAGCTTGTAAAAAAAAATTAATGGTTAAGTGCATTGACCACCTTCAGGACATCTCGAACTGCCAGTCCCATGTAATGGTTTGAGCATTGCCACCAAACAGGTCTAGAAAACTTGAACTAAGTAGTGTAGCAACTCCTGCTCTTCTGCCCAGCATCACGGAAGCTCCATCACATGCAAACGCCACTAAGCACAAAAACTGGTCATCAAAGCCATGTTTGTGAAGACATCCCCTTAGTGTCTTTGTGATACCATCTGTTGTGGTCCCATCCAACATGAGCAGCTCAAAAAAATATTGTGTTTTTTTGTTGTTGTTTTTTAGTAATGGTGACCCTAACACAGACCACAAACACAGTCTTGCCACTAATTGTAGTGGACTCATTTCATTGTCTGATGCCATCTTTTCAGTCTCCCCCACTTTTATGTGGGATCTTGAATCTCTGTGGTCTTTGATTTTTTTCCACAATGAATTTTGGTTTTTCCCCTTGTCATCCTCAAATGCAGAGATTAAACACCCACTCCATTCGCTTGACGTCCTAAGACCTTGCTCTGTTTGAGCACCCAGTGAGCCTACTGTGCAACATACCTTTCAGCCAAGCTTTCTGTCTTTGGCAATAAGCCAGTCATGCTCTGTGAACAAAAATACTGCACTTGATCCTTTGACCAACAGTCCGGTCACTGGTCATCTTGTCTTACGTGATTGTTGACTTCTCTTTCGGCGACATAGACTGGTGCTCTTCATAAAATAGATGGCATCATGAGGTGAGAGCATTCTGTACAAATATTGTTAATGTTTCAAGAAATCAGCAAGGAGCTTCTGCATAAGTAAGTGTTCCAAAAAGACTATCGCCAAATTTGATACAAATTTGGATAAGGATGACAAGGTCCATAGAGAGTTTGCGGGCAAAACTGAAAAGGTGTGTAATAGCAGGTTAGGCGAACAAACCTGACTCTGCTAAACCAGGTTTGTCTAGAGGAATTGGCCACAATTCTAGCAAACTCATGTGAGAAGCTTGTGGAAGAATACCGAAAATGTTTGGCTCATGTCATTCAGGCTAAAAAGCAAATGGTAAATACTAAGGAAGTGTATGTAAACTTTTAAATGTAAAGAAAGTTTAAAAAAAAAATCAACCGATTAAGTGTCACTCATTTCCGACCGTAAATTTAGAAATTCCAACTTACGAATACAAATAGCACAAACCACTACATTCTGTCAGAGATGTTCAGTGCTCTCAGGAGTCCCCTACTGGCTTTAAAGAGAGGGATGGGCTCTAATCAGCTGCTTTTTTGCTTAGGACTTGGGCCTATGTATATATACTGGTCCAATCCTGAGCAAATATCTAGACTTAACATTAAACCTGTATGTAATCTACTTCGACACTTTTTTGTTTTCAAAAGGTCCGTTAAAGAAAAGCAAAGACAATTTATAGCTCTTATAAGTATGAGGAGTTCTGGATAAGTATTCCGACTGTGGATATATTTCATGGTTCCTTTTTCGAGGCAGGCAGCCTTTGTTAGCGGTTCTGTAGCTTTTTTTCGTGTTTTTAAAAACAAACTGAACAGCTCGGCCCAGACAAAAAAAAGTAGATGGTGATTATGTCTTCTTAAAGGGAGGGGCTTGAACGGGGTATTCAGTGTGGTTTTAACATTGAGCGTAGTGAAGGATCAACTGCTGACTGGCTCTCCTTCCTCTCCTCTCAACTAAACTCCAGAGCTCTACTTTTGTCCCGTTAAGATTCACAGGTAAGCTCGAAAACACTTTAACAGGCGACACACAATCTTATTTGGGTTTGAGGAAAAACAAAAAACGAGGATATGCAACAACTTTTTAAAGCGGCAAAACGAAGGCAGACTATTTCACTTTTCCTTCCTAGAACATGTTTTGTTTGCTGTTTTTTACGCCACCGCAGGCGAAGAAAAGTCATGCGGGAGCGGCGTGCTTTACTTTTTCACGTCCAAGCGCAGAAACGCACAAAGGAAGGCATATGTCCGCCCCTGTAATGCGGGCTCAGCTCTTTCTGATTGGTATCGAACAAAGTAGGAAGGCAAAGCAAGGGAGGTGGAGGGGCAAGAGGGGGCTGCCTCCGATCAACCCAGGACAGCCAGTGGCCGACATGACGCCCAGCTACAGCTACACTCATGGCAGGAAGTCGCAGACAGATCTATACAATTTAAACGCTGTTGGATGAGCATCCTCCAGGGTTATTGCCCTGCTACAGAGATTCAAGACATAGAAAGTATAGAACGCATCGCTAGTTAAAGAGACTATCCAGTGCAGTTGTTTTGTTACAAATAAATGCTGACAATAACAACACAGCTCCAAGTTTGTATGAATTTCTAATACAGGATTTCACTAAACTCTGTTTTCCTAGAGCAAGGAGGAAGAAAGCAGATTTGGCTTATTTGTTTTTGGGCTGATGACATCACAAGATGGAGTTGGCCTTTTTTTTTATTTCAGACCCACAACAAAACAGTACCAGTTTATTTCAGCATACAATTTTGTAATCTATATATATTTTATTTGATTGTGTATTATTTTCTGCCAACTTTATATCACAGCCTATTTTCATTTCTAAGTTATTTTCCGTTCTGTTCTGCTTTAATTAAATAGAACTCCGTATGACCCTTGATCAAATCAAAATTATTCTAAGCGACTTCCCGCTGTTAGATATTAGCTATTGATGGGGCTGCATGATAGCAGGAAAAAATTTAATTGGAATACCATAGCTAAACTTTGCAGGGATATTGACTGGGATTAGCCTACATTTTCTTGACCATTTTTTCCTTTATTACATTACGTAATGTCCCCACCTTTCTCCGTGACCTTTAGCCTCACAGCCAATAAAGCTATAGATCAGATGTGAGATTTAAGGGCATTTAGTCCATGCAACTGGTACAAATATATCATCAATGTGCCGACTCCAGGTCTGTAACACTTAAAATATTAAAACAAAAATTTTATCTATTTCCGTTATCCTCACACACTAATAATGCAATATTGACTACAATTTATTTTACTGTGTGGCTCTATTTATTTGACTCGCATAACGGCAATGTCACCTGGCAACACACATTTATGCATGGTTAGTACGAAACGTTGATCAGCTGTTTTCAAAATAAACTATGCAGGATGAGTGACATTGGACAAATTCTGATGCATTAAAATAGTGTTTGAGTTGCAAGCTTTTCAACCCTATGTGTGAGACAGAATTTGACCCTGATGACCCCCATTTCTTGATGGAGTAACAATGATCATGTTGAGAACTTTACCTAGTAACAATCTGTTAGTATTCCTGTTTGAGTTTTGGTGCCCTGCATGTTCACAGCTCGTGAAGTAAGTTCTGCATTCTGCTTGTGTCACCTTAAATAGTTACATGACTTGCAATTACAGAGGCACTGCATTCAGCCTGAACTCAAACTACCTTAGATTGACAACCTCTCCCGTTTTGATTGCTGTTTTTTTCTTAAGTCTGTCTGCTTGGTGATCATTTTTGGTGGAAGTAGACGGTTTTGCAACAGTTCTGGAGGAAACAGTGTGACTTAAAAATCATCTAAATGGAATGCATTCACCAGATTAGGCATGGTATGAGATTTTATCTTTATGGTAAACTCGATTAAAACTATCTCACCAACAACCTTTAACACAAAAAATCTTGTTTATTTTGTTTAAAACAGCTTGCCAACCACTTTGCTTCCACCTTGACTGTGTTTTTTGAAGGTGTAGATATTTTCCAAACTGGTGAATATGTTTATATTTAATATTAAAATGTTAATATTTTTGTTAGAAACCATATAGATGAAGAGGACAAAACAAGAAAATTCAATTTTCATGTAAATATTGATTTTGGTAAAATATATTTTATCTTTCATAAAAAACTTTTTACATCAAAATGGCAAATAAAAAAACCTACTATTCTGTAGGTAAAAACTGAAGTTTGATTTATTTAACAAAAAGTCTTCATTGTTAATACTTCTGCATTCGTTAAACGCAAGAGAGAGGAGAAGAGAAAATGGTCTTCCAAGTCCCCCTGTGCATGAGGGTTTTTTTTTTTTTTTTTTTAATTTTTGTACTTTTACGTATTAATATCTGGTAAATAAATTGAATGCAGCAAGGAAGTCACGAAGAGCAGATCTTTATTTCTGAAGGCTTTATGTCCACAGACTGCTAATGGTTATCTGTGAAACAGTATCTGATAAGTTGAGCAGGGTTTTGGAAAACACGTTAAGAATGCCCTCTGCTCCTTATAAGGTGCAGGTCCAGCTTGGTGACAGATTATTGGATTCGTCTCTGGAATCCAGTCATTTAGCAGAATGGGTCAACATTTTATACCCCGACAGTCTTTGCCAGGAGCCAGTCATTAGGACCAGTTTTGGAGACTTTACTGTGTGAAAGAATGAATACAACAAGAGAAACTTAATGGTTTGTACATTTTGGATTTTATCTGTTCTCCGAGATCAAAAATTGTTGAGAAGTAGGGTTGTAACGATATTTAGGTCACAAGAATGAGACGTGTTTAAGAATATTTTTGCGAAAGCTAGGAACCTCCATTTTGTTCAATTTCACAAATATTCAAAGTTTCACAGTTAAAAAGCTGGGTTTTAAAAACCTGTATTCAGTGTGGAATATCCCAGTCCAGGTTTGGCTAGTCCATATATTGAAATTTGTGTACCTCACTAACTCTATAGTGTTCCTAATTCATAAGTGCTTCAGTATATGTGGTTTTACTACACACAAAGGTTTCATACCTCAAATTAGAAGCTGTGGCAGCTTTAATGTTATTAGAGGCAAACAATTGGCTGGTCACAATATTCAGTCATGGCTTACAAATCAAAATAATTTGCATCTTGCTGTCACTCTGTCAGCTTTTTCTTTAGTTTTTACTGAGTATATCCAAAATACTGTTACACAGAAG
Organism: Crenichthys baileyi; assembly: GCA_036173005.1. Classification (NCBI taxonomy): domain Eukaryota; kingdom Metazoa; phylum Chordata; class Actinopteri; order Cyprinodontiformes; family Goodeidae; genus Crenichthys; species Crenichthys baileyi. Next base: position 805,037 of record JAHHUM010002033.1, on the reverse strand, counting down.
ATTTTAAAATGGTTTGGGTTCTTCAATACAAGTGAGTGTTCTTAACCAGTTAAGTCTAAAGGCAAATACATATTCATCAAGAACAGAGAAATGTATTCTTTTTTTCAAAAAACTGTAAAATTAGCCCCATGAGCAGTTTATATTAGTCAAGACAACATGGCGGCGTAACAACAACTTCTTTCCTACCTCAAAAATAGATTCACAAACATAGATACAGGGTGTCGAGCTTAAAGCATACACCGTCACTTTCAGTGCATAAAATAATCACTTAGGCTTCACCAGATGAAGTCACATGCTGATAGGTGCTGAATAGATGCTTGAAACCTTAAAAATACAATGTTTGTTTTATGTTAGTATGAAATACAGATTTAAACTAAAAATGTGCAACATAATCTCATTGCTTTTATTTAAACTAACTTCCTATATTATCTGATATATATTTTACTGTTTTAGTTTAAATGCATGCTAACATAGAGGGGGCCATGGAAAACGGGAGTTTGTTGAATTTCACATTTCTCTGCAGTTTAATATAATAAAAATCTACATTTAAAAAAAAATAAGCATTTAGAAAAACAAAGGATTCAATTCTACTTCAGTCACAGGTAGTATGATAAATATAAAGTCATTTTTTGACATTTTGCTTTTTCAAGATTTTAATTATAACATCTGTACATGAGCGTGGAAGATTAAACCAAAATATGGTTTTAAGTTTGTAAGTAAAGACAAGCATTTGCACAAGACATTATCTTTACTTTTCCTTTTGCTCTTCATAGAATATAACAATGTGATTGGTTCGGTCTGCTATCCTGCAGTCTGCTGCTCTACAGATATGCTGCTATAGTCAATTACAAAGTGCACTGAAGGAAGGGGAAAACTCGAAGGAATTCGGCTCCTTTTTCTGGCATATTGTTATAATGACGTTAAACCATAGAAGTGTACGAAATATTTAGTTTTGAACCCATAACTTCAAAATATGACATTGCCATGAAAATGTAATTGAAAGTAAAATGTACAAAGACATCTTCTGATGTCTAAATATGGTTGAAAGGTGGTTAGGGTTCATCAAATGGGCTAACCGAGCTGTCTTTGTCTAGGCTAAAGATGGATGGGACCTGTGGCCTAAATAAAGACCAGTGTCAACATTTATTTTTGACTAAATACCCTAACTAATAACCTAACTAAGAACGTGTAAAAGCGAAGTACCAATGAAAACTTTGTTCTGCTTCTTATGTTGCGTTTCTATTAATAAAACAGAAAAAACACACAGGGGGTTTAAACTGGTTACCAATTTTCCACACCATTGCATTTTTTTTATCCACCACTTCTCTTATATGTTCAACCCTGCTTAAGTTGCTACTTTGAGCAAACTGTTTTAGTTGCTTACAAGTGACTTTTAATTACATTTATTTTTTCTCCACTGTCTTCCTAAATTGCTTATAATTTTCTCCATGTTAACATGTCATTTTAAAGACGCTGACACTCAATATTTGGAGATCCAGTAAATATTATGTCATTAAATAAGACACTTTGTCTTGTTAAATGAGCAATTATGCTCTATTTGTACAAGTACTTTCTTGCAGCCAGACATATTCTCGGTTTGTGAATGCATGCACTCTCATAAAGCTGTTTCTATACCCAGGCTCATGTTAAACTGCAGAGTTTACACTCAAACCTGTGTTCTACTTTGCACTGTGAACAGGATTGTATAATTGGCCCAATATGATCTTTCTGCAGTGGAATTTGAAGGTAATTGCATGGAGTGATAACAGAGGTATGGCAATGTGGGGGCGAGAGCCTGGGCCAGGGTTAGGGCTGGGCGGGCAGGATGTAGGGAACGCTGCCATGCATTTCCGGAGTCTGGCTCTGGACTGTGCGGTGCGGTGAGGCCTTGCAGTTACTGTACGCAGCTTTCATTTTTCTCCCGATCTGCATTTTCCATCCCATGTTTTCCTCTGATTAAAATTAGATGTCAGTCTGTGTTGTTTTGCCTTATTCTCATTACAATCAGCAGTTGCAAGGGCATGAATCATGTTTTACATGCATGAAGTGTGTGTGGTTGGTTTGTTATAGGTTGATGCTGGATTATTTTAACCCATACTGTATCAAGTACCAAACCAAGAATTCAGAGTTTCAGAGTTGTGATGCAGTTGTTGTTTTTTTACAACCGCTGAGCTAAAGCTGCCAACGAAGTGGCGAAGTGAAGTTAAAAAGATCGGAAATCTGGCAGAGGGAATCATCCCAACTCAAATGAGTGGACCATTCTGTACTTTTCTTTAAAATGGATGGTGTATGTAAACTTGATCCAGCATTAAAATCTTTCCAAATGTGGTTCATGGTATCCCAGCAATAGCATACTGACATGTCAGTCCAAACACACATTGTTTCTATACAGCAGGTGCAAAAGCTATTTTTTGGTTTTTTCCTCACAGCAGACAAGTGAAACAATGTCAAGTATGTCTCCCGCCCTGTGGTGTAATTTTTACGAGCATTTATTTGTTGTATTAATATACTTTGAAGGTGGGATTCAGCACCACCGAGCCTGCAGAGAAACGCAACAAAAATGAGTGCTTTTTATATTATTAGTGGTGTCCATGAGCTGTGCTCATTTTTGGAAAAAGGTCAATCAGAGTTTTAGGGTTGTGTATTCTGGACAACAGAGGGAAGAGGAGAAGGTTTTGGTTTAATTGGAGGAATTGTGACTGACGTGCTGCTCTGGTTTGAGGGACCTTGGCAGTAGACCTGAGGCCAACTGCTTTAGAATTCGATAGCATGTAATTTGATTGCGCTGCATCCAGAACCGCAATTTTAAATTGTGTAATATAGTGAGCTTGCATGTACCAGCAGATGTTGGGGTGAAATGGAAATCTCAACTTGAGTACATCAGGGAACAACGGTAAGGTCAAGTTGGTAGGAAAAAGCTGGTAAACTTGGATGCATGAGATTCTCACAGTTTGATACGCTTGAGTTTAGCACAGTATGGATCAGTAGATGGCAACTTTAACAATATTGGCGGTAGAGCTGCACAGAATATTGTACATTTATTGGTATAACAGTATTTATCACTGTATGCAATGTCAATAGCACAAGGCACTCCCTGGACTGCAAAAATAATTGTTTTTGTACCTTGCATTCAGGCTCTCAAAGCTAGCAAAATACTTCTTGTCACTTGTTATATGCAGGATAAAAATGTTTAAGAACATAAAAATCATTAGAGTGGGAAAGCCACTGAGAAACAAATTTGTGTGTTTGTAGTGAACCCTAAGCGGAAAGAGATTAACACTGCTGAGTTAATTATTGATTATTTATAGCAAGTCATATCGTTATCACGACATTCACCAATGTTGTCGTATAACCCATGGTTTGCTAATGTCGTGACCTAATTAGTTTAGCCAGTCTCAACATTCTGACAGTGCTTACTAACTGTGTCTTTTTTTTATGTTGGCTACCAAAAACACTGCCACACAATTTAAAAGCAGTAGTTGCATTTTAATACTTATTTGACCAAATCTCGGCCAGCCCAAGTAGAGAACTGTTTGCCAACTCTATCATACAACTGGAGAGCAAGAAAACAACTACTTCCTCTCTTACATCAAAGTAAGAGTCGCAAACATAAATACAGAGTGTCAGGCTTAAAGCACTCACAATGCAGCAACTAGATTATACTTTATAGTTTGACGAGAAATGTAGTGGGTTTTGAATATTGCAACACCTCATTCTGCTTCCAGTCTTCTTTATGTATGTACATATATAGTAACATAAGCAGGAAACAGAGTAACATATAGCAAGCGGATATTAACTGGTTAATTAATTGGGTTTCAGCTCCAATAGCTAGCATGCAGCCCGCTGCCTACCAGACATGACGCTCGTAGCTTTCCAGCTGTAGTTTTAAAACTGTGTTTTTTTTAAAAGTGGGGGAAGTGTTTGATTATTTTTAGCCAGCTGACTGGTAGTACACAGCAACAGGTGGTAGAGGAGGGAGTACAATGTTACTATATGCTTAAAACAGCAAGAGACGTCTCCACTAACTACAACCTCTCCAGCATCTCCTTAAAATGACTTTAAACCATTGTAATGGTGTGGTGGAAAATTTTTGTGGATTTAAGATGACGTTTTAAACCTTGTTCCACCCTGATACCACACAGCTGCCCACGTCTAAAGGACTTTAAACCATAGGAATAATATATCAGGAACATCAAGTTGTTTTTAAACTGTCGCTTTTTAAAATCTTTGTATACCTTGAACCCGGCAATTGGCCAATACCAATTTCATGCAGACAGAGAAAACTTTTGTCACTCCAGAACTTTCTCTGACATCTCTGTTGAAACAGTAAAACTGAACTTTTAAGTCGCTTTAAAACCCCAACTTGTAGAAACCTTGGTACACTTTTTTTTTTTTTTTCTCGCAGTTAAGCTGACATGCCGGGAAGCACAATCCAATTGGATGTGCTGGCATTTTCTCTGACTCTGGTCGTCTCTTGAGGCATATGGAATGATTGCTACAGTCTCCTTTTTCTCCTGGCCTATTATACATTCACCACCAAATCTAGCCTTATTTAATCAAACCACACTTAGAGTAATCTTCCTCAAGCCACAATTCAATACACTACAGCATGAAGGCTTTTATAATGATCCCCTCTTCGTGATTTCTCTCTCCATTTCCTTTCTTTCCCCTAACAAACTCTTCAACTTTGATCCTGCTGGCTAAATCAGTCATGTGGGCCTGAAAACCGTGGTTTGAATTCCTCTGGGCTTTAGTCACACTCTGGTGGAGTTTGTTAGATCAGTCTCTCACTCCTATGGTTTTCTGACTTTAAAGTGTGATCACTCAGAGCCAGATTGTCTAATAGGCAGCATGGCACACAAGTGTTGGTAATTGGCATATTGGTCCACCATCTGCTAGTTGCCAGATGCCAGCTCTGCCAGAGGTTTCATAGCCTTGGAAAAAGAAACAGAATTCTATTACTGTAGCTCTATTTTTATTTGGAGATGATTTAATTCATGAGGCAGCCTTGGTTTATGTCTTAAAAGGTAAAAACTCAGCTCAGATTCACGTAGTCCAGATTTCAAGTGGATGATTGATTGCAAGCGAGTGAGGTCAGTGCTCCTAAGCAGCACTTCTGATGTCATCCCACAAAGATGCATGTTTCTTCCCTTCGTTTCCCAAAACGGGTTACCCTGAGAAATGTGCAACCTTGCTGAGAGGGGGACATTTAGCCTATAGGCTTCTTCTCATCTGATAAAACAAGCACAGGAAATGTCCCTGTTAGCTGATTGGCCTCGTGTTTTCATTCACAGATGTCCCACTGGGACCTCAGACATGCACAGTATGTCCCTGTGGCAGAGAAACCACCTTACTCATCTCTCATCTAGCAGCTATGCTAACTTCATCTCTGCTTCTCTTTTTTTCTCTGATTTATTTCTACCTCCCCTTTCAGTATTTCTGCATATTCCCAATCATTCCTAAAATCCAACAAACATGGCTAATCAAGAGCCTGTCAAATTTGTGTTTCAAACACTCATGTTTTAGGGTAATTGAAGTAATATGGTAATGTAAACCCTTAAAGGAGTGTGTGGATATATTTCAGTGAGTGTGAACACATGACTAGATGAGGCCATAGAGTTTGGAAGCTTAACCGTTCAATGAATCGAGCAGGGGGTAAAACAGACAGGCCTGTTTGCAGGTCAGATAAAGACACATTAAAACAGTAAAAGATATGCAGCATGTTTTTTTGTCATTTGCCCACCTTCTACAACTTGAAAGAAGTTGATTGGTGTGGGATATTTAACATCTTTTTGTGGGTATATTCTGCCTGTTATATAGTTAAAACTGCTTTAAGCACTTGTGTAAGACACAGGTATGACCGATAAAACAAAACATACATGGTTATAAAAATAGAAAATGTTATACATGGCATAATTACCCAGTTCATCTCCACAGATAATGGTTTGTATTCCAATGTGTTGTGCTGGTGTGTTTTATGTGGCACAGAAATTGAAATTCTCAGCACATAATTATGAACTGACATATCACTGTACTATCCCTCAGGTGGTTTTTAAAATGCCAAGAGCTTTCCATCCATATCCAATACTTATTGATATATAGAATGAACACGATACAAGTTTGTGACTGAGGAACTTCCTTTCACCTCACATTTGTTTTCCCTTTCCTCTTGGAAACATCTGGCTTTTTGGCCGCTAAACACTTAACTCCCCTAACTGAGAAGTTGCTTTCTTCGCTTATCTGATTGATTGGGTATTAAGAATTTGACACGTGGACCCTTAGGCCAGATCAATTGGCATTTGTTAGTACCACAGTGTAGCATCAGTATTTAACATAATTTTTCAACACATTCAATGCAAAACAGAAGTGTTGAGGCCAGCCAAATGCTATCTACTAGCAACATTACAGTTGTGGAATGCTTCTCTATGTTGATGTGGAAAAACCACGAACGCTTGTTGTCCCATCAGTACCCCAAGACTAGCCAAAAGCAGCTATTTAGAAATATTTCATTTTTTTTTACAGCCAATGCTTAATATTTTCTTGGCGAACCTTTAGCAGCCTCAGGTCTTCTTGGTTAAGTCTCTGCAAACTTGGTACACCTGTGTTGGGGTATATTCTTCCATTCCTCTTTGTAGAACCTCTCAACAGCTCAGTCAGCTTGGACAGAAATGTATAGTTGGATTTAAGTCTGGGCTCTGACTGGGTCACTCAAACATATTCAAAGACTGCTCCCGAACCCACCTCTTTATCCTGGCTGTGTGCTTGGGGTCATCATGGTATGCTAGTTGCCCAGTTCTTGTTATAGTTGCATGATCCTGCTACCACCATACTTTACATTAGATCGTGTTAGCCAGTTGATGAGCAGTGTCTGCTTTTTTGCAGACATGATGCTTGGAATTCAGGCCAAAAAGTTCTGTTTTTGATTCATCAGACCCAGAGAGTTTTGTTTCTCCTGGTTTGACAATATCTAAGGTATGTATTTCAAAAATTCAGGCAAGCTCCCATGTTGCATATTAGTGAAAACTGGCTTTCATCTGCCTTGATTGTTAGTCTGTTATCAATGGTTGATTTTTCTGGATGGCTCTGCTATCTCCTCAAGGGAACATTTGAGTTTGATCACTGCTCTGGGCTGACCCTTCTTCCTCATTAAATGCACTGAATTTACATCCTTGAGCTGCAGAAACAGCTCAAGGATGATCACTAGGAGTCGAATGTACCTAAGCTCAATTTAGTGCGTCATAGCAAACGGTACAAACACTTATGTATATGTTATGTTAGTATATGGCTGAACACATGATTTGTCCCTGTCGTTTTGGATTCATTCGTATAGAAAAAAAGCACAATGCTGTGAAAAACTATTTGATTCAATCATTTTTGGTTTTGCTTCTTTGTCTAAATCTTAATGTCAGACAAAGATAACTCCAGCCAAAAATACAACTTTGGTTCCAGCCAAAAATACTGAAGGAAAATTTCCTCATCAGTTCATAAGCTCATTTGGATTTTGCAGCAGGACTATGATGTAAGACACGCCAACAAATCTCTGAATGGCTAAAAATAACAATCTGGTTGGGATAATCTGGCATGACCTCAAACAGGCTGTTTGTGCTTAAAAAACACTCAAGTGGTTGAATGAAACCTATTCTAAAGAAGAGTGGCAGAAATTGTTCAAGATGCAAACATTTAGGATTAAAGTTCAGCAAACATTTTTTAAGGACCGATGTGGAGCTTCCCACACCCTGGTTGGCAAGTCAGGCAGCAGCCCCGGCTGGGTTCTGTGTCGGAGCTGCAGTTGGGAGCTGCGGTAATTGTTTAACAGTGCATTTATAGAGTGTACTCTTTGTGCCTCCTAATCAGAAGCATACTGAGGCATTTACATATGAGCCTCGGAGGATTGCTCAGGAATGTATTACAAGAGAGAAACGGAGAGCCGGCACTAGTGGGCTAGAACATTGTTGCTCCTTCTTTCCACTTCCCATGTCACTGTCCGGTTGGGATGAGATAGGAGGGCTTTTAAAGGATAAATGTGTAAGTGTGTATGAAAATGATTAAGGCTGAAGATTGCACGTGCAGAATAGCTAATGCAAAGCCATTTCTAGTTTGAAGCTTGGTACCAGCTGTACATGGAGATACTGAGAAGAAGTTTCTGAAAAAAGTAGAAATCTATCTGTCTACCTATCTGGAGGCCGTTTATTGATCAGATCTGTGTTTGTGGATTCATTTCGTTATGTATTGGGTAATTTGTCAATTTTTTCCTTCTGTACTTTAACTTGGTTCTGGCAAGGTTACAAGGAGAGCAAAAATATGGCCTCAGAAAACCATTTTAATCAGGCGGGGCTCCGCAGGGACAGCAGCTTGCATTGGAGGCCTCTTTACCTCATCAGAGCTCTACCAGCGGTGATTGGGAGAAACACTCAGTCAGGTTTTTATTGAATAACCCCGGCTCAGTACCAGAGGGGCTTTACTGTAATAGAACAGCTCTACAGCCACTGAGGTGACAGCCAAATGGTACGTATTAAACTAAGGGCTAATTCATACTACATGCCCCTGTTGCAGTTTTAACCTTGTTGGAGGGTTATGGTTTGGTTTAACTGCTAAGGTTCAGCCACTGTGGTAAAACAGACATACATATGTGTATGATTAGCCTCTGATCAGACAAATCTAACATAATTATTCTAATATAGCTCGGTTCCCCATACTCCAGCTGCCTTACCATACATGTTGGTGCCTCGGATGCGTTCAGGGATAATAGACTGCGGGTGCCATCATCTCGGCTTATTTACACAGTACACAGCTCTGTGCACAAATTGAGCATCATATCTAATGGAGTGTGAGCACAGATTAACTGCTCTGTTCTTTATGATTAATGATGACACCTGTCACAGTGGAGCAAAGCGTGGCCAAAACATAATAAGACTGAAATGCTGGGATGATAAATCTGGATTGGAAACAGTGGCATTCAGTAGATTTTTGGTGATTTCTTATAATGGAGTGGGGTGTTACTTGGTCTGAAACGCAATGTGTTGAGCTTTCGTCACACTACAACCAAAAACTGGATGGACCAACAAAAAGTTGAGCATAATTGTGGATGAAAAGGACAAAAGGTTAAAACATTTTTTTGAAACAAAAACATTTTTGTTTAGTCATTTCTTTGTAGAACCACCTTTTGCTGCAGTTACAGCTGCATGTTCTGTTCTTCTTTGCAAAATATCTCAATCTCAGTTGCATTGAATGGCGAGTGTCTTTGAACGGGGGATGGGTACCGAATTTGGTACTTTAATAGGGACTGACCAAGTTCCGTCGGTACTACAGAGTACCTATTCACGTAAAATCAAAAGATGCGTGTTTTGGTACCTAAACGCATCATCGTGACACTGAGGGAGTGGAAGGGTGGGGGATTTTTCCATGCCAGACATGAACACAGCATTGCACACACAAGAACGTAATGACGTCAGTAGCCGCTGGTACCGTCAACAAAGCATGGCTGATAGAAAGCACTTGAAAGTATGGCTCCACTTTTCAAAATGCGATGCAGATAATGCTCACTGCAATATTTGTGATGTGAAGTGCAAGGCCAGCGGCAGGAATACTTCTAATCTGAGGAAGCACCTGATTAAGCACAAGATTTTTCTCGTCAGCCTCAGATCTACGGCTGGAGCTTCTGCATTTGGCACTGTCAGCATACCTGCATCTGTTAGCGACTCGTCGTCTGCAGCCAGCAACATGAGAGAAGAAATGTTTGAAACAACTGAATGATACAATACAAACAGCTGGATGTTGTTTTCATATATTCGTTATTATTGAAAAAACATTTTATTTGATTTTATTATTAAATGAATTAACATTTATTACCACATAAGCACAAAAAAGTACCGAAAACTGATACCGTTGGGTACCGATACCGATTCCCAGGAACCGGGCATCGGTACTGTATCAGTTCAGATATGAAAGGTACCCATCCCTGCTTTGAACGTTAATTTTCAAGTGTTGCCACAGTTTCCTAATTAGATTTAGGTTCTGAACTTTAACTGGACCATTCTAACTAATGTATCTACTTTGATCCATACCATTCCATTGCAGCTCATGTTGGATGTTTCGGGTTGTTTTACTAGAAACTGAACTCCACCCCCCAGTCTCAAGTCTTTTAGAACCTATAGCAGGTTTTTCATTCAGAATTTCCTTCTATTTAGCTCCAGCAACCTTCTCATCAACTGTGACCAGCTTCCCCGCCCTGACTGAAGAAAATCACCCCTACAGCATGATGCTGTCAGTACCATGTTTCACCCTGGGGTTAATGCATTGTTCATTTTTCCCCACACATAATGTTTTGTGTGTAGTTCACATCAAATAGTTTTGGTCTCATCTGACATGAGCATCTTTTTCCATGTGTTTGCATTGCCCTGTATGTGGCATAAGGCATACTTCAAATTGGACTTCTTGTTCAACAATGGCTGCTTTTTGCCACTCTGCATACATACTTGGGTTAAATTACACACAGGCAGTATCTAGTTACTCAGTACAATACTTTGAATAGCAATTGATTGCACTGCTAAGGTCTTTACCCTTTTATGTAGGTGTAATGGAGTAAAGGGGCCTAAATACAGGTTAATGCGAAAGTTTTTAGATGTCTATTTGTGAAAGTGCTTAAATCATGTATTTCACCTCAGTTGTGCATCACTTTGTTGTTCCATTTCATAAAATCACAATAAAAGTGATCATTTGTAATGTCGAAAAATGTTTGAAAGTTCAAAGGGTATTAATTAATTTGGAAGGCACTGTTTGTCAAATCCGATGAAGGAGGTACTCTCTGGAGAGTTTATCTGAGAAAATGGGCGTGGCACCCATTCTGGTTGCCCTCATTACGCCGCCTTAATGAGAAACAAAGTACCCAGCCATCCCCCCACTGCCTCGTGTGGAACAATGGCTTCTTGTTGCCAAATAATCTGCATCCTATGTATGGGTTGAGTCTAGCTATATTTTTATTAGACTCCGTGTGCCTGCGGTGCCATTCGCTCCTCTGACTACCACCTGGGAGACCACCTCTGGAAAATAAGCCACTATTAGTTCAGGTTAGACTTAATGACCAGTAATGATACCCCGGCCAAGCCAAACTGTGTAAAACGGCTTTGGGCAGGGACGATATGAAATGCCAGTTACTCAAGCAGTGAACATAAACACGAGCTGGGTGGTGGGCTCAAAAGGGGACGTCTGTGTTTGCATTTACCTGTGTGTTGGGAGCGGAGTAGAGACATATAGCCACCAGAAAACATGGGGGAAGCCCCCCATGGAACGATTAGTGCTGGGGGGGGGGTTGGATGTACTCCAATTTAGTACTGCAGCTATGCTGATCCAAATCTCATTTCCAGTTTTGCCATTACAAGCTTGGAGCAACCTCGTCTGAGCGTCCACTGAATCATCTCGAAGAGCAGCAATCAATTATTTACAATTTCATGCCTGTCAGAGATATGTGTTATTCTAATAAATTTAGGAATTAAGGAGACTTATGAGCCTCACATATATTAACCTCCAAATCAGAATTTTCTCCCTAATTTAGTGGTAAATGCCACATCATGCTTAATGGTATTGAAAGATGATTGCGACTTCCGACGTCTAAATAGTCTGTGGACAAGAATTAGCGCAGGCGTCACAATAAGAAACGGGGTGATATGAGTCCGTTATGATGAGTAAGCCGCACAGCTTTCAGGCTGCTGAGACAGACACACTGTAAGAGACTCATACAGAGGAAGAGAGGGAGCTTTGTTATGTCTCATGAAGCTCTAGGGTTTCCTGGAATTTTTGGCAATGGATCCCAAAATCACATAACCGCTGAAAGAGAGAAAAATGAGGCCGACGTGGGGTAACTCTCCTTGTAAAAAAGGCAATAAAAGTCTGACAAAAGCCTTCTGGCCATAGTGTATTGCAGGTGTTAAGATGACATCCATAATGCATTGTGTATGGACAGATTAAGGCCAGGAAAATTAGTCATGCAAACTCCACTCTTACATCACTCAACCTGATGCAACTGTGCAATTTGCATGATAGGTTTTAGTGAAGTGTGTGTTTTTGCTAAATGCTGTTGTCCCTACATGTAGAAAGAAAAACAGCAGAACTGTCCAAAGTTCTGCAATATAGTATAGTGATTTCAAAACTTCTGAACTCACATATTGTCAAGTTACAACTGCAAACTTTAACATTTTTTTTGGGATTTCATGTGATTTGTATAATAAGCAGTTATTTGTGTTAAGGCCACTTCATTCTCTCTGACTCATTGAAACATGGTGGTGGCAGCATCATGCTCTCGGATTACTTTGTTTTTGAGAGGGACAGGAAGGTTTGTTGGATTCTGCAAAAGACTTGAGACTGGAAAGGAGGTTCCTAAACATATAGCCAGAATTAAAATGCAGTGTTTTATATTCAGGTATATTCAGTTATTAGAATGGCCAATTCAAAGTCCAGATCCAAAATCTAAATCTGTTTCAGAGTCTGTGGTAAGACTGGTAGCATTCCTATAGCATGATGCTTTCACCACCAGAGCTACAATGGATATATTTCTGAACTTATTTTAAAATATTTGTAAAAACCATGCATTTTATGTCCGTATCGCATACAACCACAAGGTGCACTCAAGAATGCTGTTTTTTTTATGTGATAAAATGTAATAAAGTTCAAAAGGGATCAAAACTTTTGCAAGACTGTTTCATGTAAGACTGCTTAAAATGGTTGTTTAAAGCGTAAGTGCTGAACAAAATGAAAAAGAATTGGCTCGGTCTAGTGGTTACAAGTCGCTGTCACAAAACAGTAGGCAGCTATGTGTCGAGTCGGTCTTCCATAGCTTAAAGCATTCGTACACTTGTGCAGAGCTTGTTCCAGGCCTTAAGACCCCCAGCTTAGGTGTTTCACCTCGGGGGAGGTTTAGCAGGAGCAGAAGACCTGTACGCATCCAAGCTGGCTGCCCGCCGCTCTAATAACAACAGTCAGCACAGCCATGCACGAAAACGAGATCTAGTAGAGTGAGTGAAGTTCAGCCTTGTCGAGCCCTGAACGGATCAGTGGTATGAGAACAGTGGAATGTTATTTTATTCCCTTTTTTCCCTCAAGAAGGGAGTCAGCTCTCTGCCACTCAGAAAATGTGCTTTTACTGATTCTAGAGCAGTGTTGAAGATTTCATGACTTTTAGAAATGTATTATTGTCTGACTAATAGAGTTTTGTGTGGATAGTTAATGATCACCACTGAAAATGGAAATTCGTGGACTGAGCCTTTGAGTGATCCTTACATGGAGCAGAGTATAACAGACCTCTCATCTGATGCAGATGTTGCAAGTGAGATGTTAAAAAAATCAACCCATTAAATGTAGTATTTTTAATTAAATGAAATGTCCCACAATGCGTTTTCTTGCTGTTAAAGCACTACATAATTCAGGCTAGTGTAAGCAAGCTAAAAGGCAAATATACAGGTGGAATTATGTTGACCAGAACAGTTAGTATAATAATTAATATCCTAACCCAAGACAGCTACTACAGTAGTATTCAAGCAGACTTAGACATATTGTTTAAAGGTTTCGACGCATGAAAAACAGGGCCTGCATATAATCTCCATTTCAATGCAATTTCCTTATCCATTTCAAGCACCAGGAGACAGTGGAGAGGAACAACTTCTATAAACAGAAAGAAACCTCCAACAGATAACACAAATGACCACTAATGCTGTCGACAGAGAATGCCTGCCAAGACATAAAAATCTGGTTTTGCTTGTAGTAATGTACCAAGTTATTTGTCAGGTCTGCTTTTCCCACACAGAGGTGCAGTTCCTCTTCTTTTTGTGCCATCATCATTCGGAAATAAATTACAAAGTGGGAACCATAGCTATGGCTTAGCTACACTTTTAGTAACAATTAGTAGCGACATATACTGTTGCGCTAGTGTGAATACAACCAGTCACAACCCATTGGTTTAGGGCAGCAACCATTAAAGTTTAGACTGTAGAAGAGAAAGAAGTACAAGTTCAACCTTCAAAAAATGTTTGGCAATCTGCTTTCAAAACTAAAAAATGCTGCTTTGTTGGCAAGAGGTCACATAAAAGAAAAACAAGCGGAAGCAGAGGTGACTAGTTATTTTTGAGAGCCTGTTATGACAGCCCTCTCTTGTGGTGAAACCCAAACAATAGACACGTTTCCTCAGTGGTGCTGTGGAGGCAGTGGGTCACACCAAGAAAAAAATTACCAAAGCATAGCTGACTGGTTATTTGTTTATAGATGTCTGCACCCTCGTCTGGAAAACGAATAATACCCACTTTTCCTCAATAGTGATGTGGAGGCAGTGGGTCCCACTATAGAAACAGAGCTGTTTTGTTATTTTGAGCCCGTTATCAACATGTAGATGACGACCTCATTTTCTGGTGCAACTCGTGTAATACTAATTTTCTTTTAGTGGTGTTGTGGAGATGGTGGGTCACACCAAGGAAAAGCAAACAGAAGCAGAGCTGACTATTTTAGAGAGCCTGTTATTGAAGTATAGATGACAACCCTGTCTTCTGATCCAAACTGAGCAATATCCCGTTTCCCTTGGAGTGTACGTCAAGCACATTTTTGGACATGGTTCACAGGAAAATTAGCAAACATCTGCAATCTTTTGCTTAGCTATGATAAGGCCGAGATATTAATAGGCCTTTGTTTTGCCTCTCCAATCTAAAAAAGTAAAATAAAAAAATGAGGTTAGAAATCTAAGAGGAGTGTTTAAAATGTATATGACAAAATGACAAGCAACTGTAGACAGATGGTAATCCGGTATACTGAGGTGTAATGTGAGTAAGGACTAAAGGGAATCAAAATTGGATGTCGCCCAACACTTCGGTGCCCATCCACCACGTGGCAGCTTGGGCCTGCATCCCTTTACTCGGATCAAGTTTTGCATGAATACCACAGTCTCTCACTGGAGTAAGGGTCTTGAGCTCAAATCTTACATTTTTGTAGCAAGACTGAACTGTGTACACCGTCAGGGGTTTGCTCCACCTCTCATCCAGCATGAGTACTAGGCCTTCTCGGTCAGGTCATCTTGATGGTCCACCATCCCACTCGCCACCCACACACTTTAATCTCTTCCTATCTTTCTCCAGGAATGCAGGCCCTTATTTTGAAAAATACCTTGTCATGTAATACCCTTGAAAATACTTGCAGAGTACCTCCAAAAACAAAAAAAATTGGCATTCCACCACTTGATTTACTCGTGTGCAAAAACAAGGCAGGGAAGATGAGGATTTATGGCATTTCGGGGTGATTTTTAAATAAGTCTTGGCATTTTGTTTTTTTTTAATGGGGCTGTCATGCATGCACAAAAAAGGCAATATTGTGTCAGGCTTTTCACTCAGCTGTCATGTTTTTAACAGACTCTCATAGTGTGGGGGCATTGCATCATGCAACGCAGCCTCATGTATGTTTCCATGTAAGGTATGATAGGAAGACATTCTGCCTTTGTTTGAGTTTGAGTCAGCCTCATAAATCACTCCACTGCTTACAATACATTCTCCCCCACCCCCAGCCCTTCCGATTTTCTCTTTTCTCTCGCTCTCACCAGAGTGTAATTTCTCTTTTCAGGCTGACGGAGGGAGCCGCCTCACGCCCACCGAGACCAGAGCGTGGCGTTTACAGGAAGCGTGTCACAGTTGGTCAGCAGATCCATTTTGTTTCCACTTTCTCCTGTAGGGAAACGCACAAGGAACCTCTCAAGCTTTATGAGAAATACATTTTATGTTCCACTTAATGATTCCAGCCTGTCATGTTATTGCCAATAAACCAGAGGCGGTGGGCTGCTGTAGATCCTCCTCTAGGTTTCTTTTAGCGGTGGACAACAAGAAAAAGTCTGATTTCACCTTTACATTTTAGTGTTGCTTTATTGCCATCAGCTGGATAATCTGTTCTCTGGCCACAGTGTCGGCAGTAGCAGTGCTTTCAGGGAAACTCGCCATATATCAGCACTTTGGCTCCACTGGCCTCCCCGGTCAGCTCACTTGTAGCAGATTGATGTCCTGTTGTGCAGATGCAGACTTCTGGCCGGGGTTCATTTACTCCGACCTAAGGCAGGTGTCAGCACAGGCTGTCCTGTTGGAGCGAGCGGAGGCTTCTGTTCTCTGGCAAATTGACATAAGGAAGTATGTGACAGCAGAAAAGCAACAAGTGCTGATAGGTGTTTTGTTTCAAAGGGAAAAGGAAACTAAACCATTTAAATGTCCCTTTTTAAGATATTATGGCTTTATGTTTTTTAAATCTTTGACTACATTCTAAGTACTCTGCCCACCGACCCACAACATCCTGAGTGTGAGTTTCTCGCTGTAGAGAGGGTTCATACGCATTCTGGAAAGTCTGGAATATTCCTATTTCCAGGCTTTGACCTAATCCTTATATTATCCAAATGTTGTTTTATTTCTTCTTTGTGTCCTCCTTTCCTCCATCATTCCCTCATATAACTTTTCTTTCTTTCCTTTATTCCCTACCTTCTTTTTAGCATTCCTTCTTTATGTCCCACCTCCATTCATTCCTTATATCCTTCCTTTTTTTTCCTTCCTTGTATCCATCCTTTCCTTTGGGTGTACCCTTCCTTCCTTTCTTTCCTTCCTTGTCCTACGTCACTTCTTTCATTTTGTCCTTCCTTCCTGTTTTTTGTCTTTCTTTCCATGTCCTACCTGATTCCCTCCTTTCTTGCCTTGCTTCCCCCCGCTTTCGATTTCTTTTTCCTTGTGGCCTTCCCTCTTTCATTACCTCTTTCCTCCTTTCTTTGTTTCCTACCTCCCTCCCTTCCTTCTGTCCTTCC
Source organism: Crenichthys baileyi (assembly GCA_036173005.1). Lineage (NCBI taxonomy): Eukaryota > Metazoa > Chordata > Actinopteri > Cyprinodontiformes > Goodeidae > Crenichthys > Crenichthys baileyi. The sequence continues at coordinate 788,236 of JAHHUM010002033.1, read as the reverse complement.
ACCCTCTTGTCCTTTCTTTTTTTTGTTCCCAGATTCCTTCTCCAGCCTATTTGTGAGTAGCTGTTTGAAGCATTTGTCAAGGCAGCATCATTGCACCATTATTACGAAATGAAATGAGCCAGTTTTTACTTTCAAAATATACCTCAGTTTTAAACCACTGAAATGTAGTGTCATACTACAGCAGCAGTTTCAACAAGTTTTAATAAGATGCTAACGATGGTGCAGAGGTTTCTCAGGTTGTATGGAGCACATAATGATATGAAGGTGTCAGTCAGCGTTGTGTCACCATTTTAGGGTATTGCTGTTTTCAAACAAACAATGGAAACAAGTTATCCCAGTTAGCATGTCTTTAGGTAAAATAAACAGACTACTGTTGCAGACTCCCCTTAGCAACATGCTAACTCTAGCCTGCATCTTTCTTTCCTTGGGTCCTAATTCTGTCTTTTTTCAACTTTATTATGTAAACTAAATGAATTTAATGAGGTTTGCCCAATAAAGTTGAAAACTGATCAATGAGCTCCAGCCCTTTCTCCCCTTACAGGTTTAAAGTCCTTAAGCTGTGAAACACCTGGTTCAGCTATTGTTTTTTGGAAGATGCACAGATTGCCTTAATTTCAATGATCTGTACTTTTTCCCCTTGTGCCCTATATTGCTTCCCTCTTTATTTGTTCCTTCTTTCCTTCCTCCAGTCTCACCCTTTCTTTTTGTCCTCCTTCCTTCCATCTCTCCTTTTTATATCATTCCATCCTTTTTTACTATCTTCTCTTTCGTGCGTCCTTGCTTTTGTTCCTTTCTGATTTTTCCAGGGTTCAAATGTGAACTGTGCTTATTCACATTGCATTTTCTGATTTCATATTTTATATGAACAGTATGAACTGAGAATTCGGGAAGTTGAGGTTGGAAAAGTCTCAAATTCTCGTACTCGTACTCGTCGTCTTCCGCTTATCCGGAACCGGGTCGCGGGGGCAGCAGACTCAGCAGACTCAGCAGAGACACCCAGACGTCCCTGTCCCCAGACACCTCCTCCAGCTCCTCCGTGTAGGAACCCTGTACTGCGTTTGACTGCTAGCTTCAATTGCTTAATCCTAAAAAAGCTAAAGTGTAGTAGGGCTTTAAGTTTAATTCAAACATTTAGTGGTGTTTATCTGTGTTGCTATGCTCTGTGCTGAGTGTACTTTTGTTTTTTGCTGGCGTTGCAGTTACAACAACAAAAAATGAGAGAATCTTAGATAATTTGATAAGTTTCCTGTGAAATGGCACGCCCACACAGACAATAAATTCTTTGTAAGAGCCAGTTACATGATGATGTCACAGAGCAAGGCTGGGGAGGGGAAGGGGGCAGATAAACAATTTGACCCTAACTTAAGAAGAGGACTATGGCATTGCAGACGGCCGCTTTTTCACCAAGAGGAATGTGAGGGGCTGCAGGGACTCGGGTGAAGAGCTCATATCTGAGAGAGAAAGAAAAGCTTTTGTGTGTTTCTTAAAAATGAAATGTCAGCTCAGTGAAAAGATCGGCGTGCCTCTCATTCACGTCTCCCAGAGTCACGCAGGTGTCCGCGTTCATGTGCCCAAACACAGAGGTGTCACAGTGGGTCCAGCAGCACCATCAATCAAGCTGTGTTTGAGAGCAAGCCAAGGCTGTGGCCACTATGTAGTGAGTGTGAGAGCTCTATCTTGCTGTGCATGCAGCATGCAAGAAAACCTTCCTTCCTTTTCTTTTTTTCCCTTTTTTTCCCAGTTTGGTTACGGGAAAAGGCAGCATTTTTTCCTTCCATATTTGGTCATATGGAGCACTGCCAGTGAGCAGTAGCCTTTTGATGCTGTACAAACATCCCTATTTTGTGTGGGATCTGTACTTTTTGGAATGCTCTTACTCCAATTTAGGCTGATTGTGGGTGTAGCATCTGAAAGTGCACATTTTAAAAGGGACACAAACCCTTTAAAAGTCAAACACTAGGAGATTGTATTGCATTTTGTTGGTCTTCCACAAAGAACTTGCCTCTTTGCAGTATTATTTATGGTTTGGACAGAAGGAATCCAACTCCTAATGCAAATGTCCCTCTTAAAACCAGCATTTAAAAGTGAGGCAGAGTTTCATAACCCTATGTTGCAGCCAGCAGCTACATTGTCTGCTCTGGGACAGTTACTTAATTTAGAGAATGGGATCAGCAGCTGACAAATAAGAATGTATCATCTTGGTTCGGTTGCAAACTTTAAAAAAGTTCAAATTAGGTTTCAGAGTTGGATTTAGTTTTAAAAAGCACAGTTTTTGTACTTAATGTAGTTAAGACCTGATACTGGTTGTAAAAAATATGCAGTAAGACTCAGATGATAGATATGGTGCAATAGAGAATTATTATTGCGGTTTAAGAGTAACCTAGCTTTAGGCGTGGTGCTTGGGGACACACAAACATGCAGTGCCTTTCAAAAGTATTCATATCTCTTGAACATTTTTATAGTTTAACCCCAAACTTAAATAAGATTTTATGTGATAAACCAACAGAAATTGTGTTTAATTATAAGGAGGAAAGAAAACGCACCACTGAGTAAAATTCAAGTTACCTGATCTGTAAATATGGTTCACCTGAAAACAAACCACATATCACCCAGAACGCAACACACTCTATGGTGGAATCTAGTAAAGGCTGTGTCATGCTGTGGGAAGGCCTCAAGTCTTACCACTGTTTCTCAATTAGATTTAGGTCTGAACTTTGACTTGGCCGTTCTAACACATGGATACTCTTAGATATAAATAAGGGCTACCCGATACGAGGAAAAATTGCAACTGATAATGTTGCAGTTTATTGCGATTACTATATCAATTATGATAAACCCAAATTTTTTTTTGTTTTGTTTCTTTTTCTTCATCACAATGGCTCACCAGGGTTTGTTAGTATCTCAACCGCTAAAAAAGAACGTCAAATGTGGGAATCCAGTTTAGTTTCCAAACATTTCCAACATGTCCATACATGTTTTTTTTATTATATCAGGTGACGAATGTATTGGCAAAAAGACTGAATGATAATTCTAATTCTAAGAAATATCTCATCCAAACAGTCTTTTGGATTACAACGTTGCACATATGGATATTGCAATGACAACTGTAATTCAAGATTAAAAGTCATTGCATTTTATCTCTTTATAAAATGTACATTTAGGGCCGTTGTCCAGTTAAAAGGTAAACCTCCACCTTTTTCTCAATTCTTTTGTAGCCTCCAACATGTTTTCTACCAACATTGTCCTGTATCCCCACAGCATGATGCAGCCAGATCCATTTTTTCTTGTAGGACTATAGTGTTCAGGCTCTAAGTTGAACTGGATTCAGATTAAAGAGGTTGAATTTTTTTTCTTCTTTCTTTACACGTCCCAGTTATGCACTGCTTTGCAGCCTATGACATAAAATCCTAGTAAATGACATTGTGGTTATTGTGACAAAATGTGAAAAGGTTCAAGAGGCATGAAAAGATTTGTTTGTGCAAACTTAAGATGTTTTAGATGTTTCCAAGAGAAAGAAAACATGTCTCTGAATACAAAAACTCACTTTTGGAAGTGAGGAGTAGAAAATATTGAAACAGTGAGTCCAAATATAATAATGGTGATGATGATGATAATAATAATACATTTTATGTAAAGGTGCTTTTCAGGGTACACAAGGTCACCTTAGAAAAGTAAAAAGCAATCAAAGTTAAAAAAAAATCTGATTAAAAAAATCAGGAACAAAATAATAATATAGAATAGTTAATGGCGTGTAAAGGGTTTATCTCCTACATTGAAACATGGGATTAAAGTACTACATCTTGGGTAATCTGTTTCTATCAAGGCAGTGTTTAAGAAGGTAAGTAACAACAAATTTGCACCCAAGACAAATTCCTTCACTTGACAAATAATTGGAAAAAATGTTCCAGTTTTATCAAAACTTTCACTTTGGGAGGGTAAAATGGGGTTTAAAATGGGAACAACGGAGTTGCACGGTCCTTTTAAGGACAATTCCAGGATGTTGGACCTCACTTTGTGTATTTCAGCCATGATTTGTCTTAATATCTTAGGCCATGGGTGGAGGATCGCTGCAGCAGAACCTGATAAGACTGGAAACCCAGTATGGCTTGGAGCAGATCAGTACAAACAAACCCAACATTTAAACATCAGATCAGCTAATTTTTATAATTCTGCCACGTCATCATTGTGATGGCGGTGCCATTATTCTTTCAGGCCGCTGATTCAATGATGAATTCAACCCCAACTAGCTTTGCCCAGCATATGCCTCTGCGGTATTCCATTGAGACTTTCTTGGCCGTGTGTGTGTGAGAAGATAAACCTTAGTCCGCCTGTCTCAGCGCATATGATTCACATGGCAAGGAGAGGTGCTATGGAATGTGAACAGTTGTCTGGGAAGGCAGGAGTCTCCTTTTTCCTCACCAAATGGAAACTTGACATCTTACCCTCCAGGTCTTTTCCTCATACTGATGTGAAGTTTCCCCCTGCTGGTTGATCTTCTTTTAAACTGCTTAAGTCAGCACAGAGGACATTGAAGACAGATTTAACATAGGATTGCATTTAATCACTAGATCCTAAGTCACCAATGACAATACGCCTGAGGCATTCATGGTTGCATTTCACTTTGCATTGGCATTACCCTCTAAGGTTTGCCTGTAAATGCCGTAGGCTCACTCTTGGTGAAAAATTTCCCCTTTTGAGCTGAAGCTTCTGAAATTTGTTTTGGAAGAGAGTGAATGTATGCGGAAAGCAGATGGTAATGAGGCCAAGCTGAGCGCTGATGCAGTTGGCCACCTCATATGTTGCATACAAAATACGGTTGCAGCTGAGAATCCTGGCATTGAGAGCAAAAGTTTGTGGTTGACATTTGCTATGACAAATCAAGAAAGAAGTTTGGCTTCACCAAAAGCTTTAAAGCCTGTAAAATTAAACTGAGCACTCAAGTTAATTCATAGCCAACCATTCCTGCCCCTATTCATATTTTAGCTATGCAGAGTGTGCAGCTGTTGGTTTAGCTGAGGCGTTGTGGTCAGAGCAGGAAGGACAGTGAGAGAAGACAGTGTGGGAAAGTTAGAATTAAACACTGAGAATAGGCAGTAAAGTCTTTAAACAAAATGTTGTAGCGTGAGTGCATTATTATTGTTTTATAAGAAATACTGGAAACATTGCTGAAATGGAGAAATAAAATAAATAAATAAAAATGTTCTGACCTAGGACAAACTAATTTTGAATGTAGCCTAATAGGTTGGAGTGTTAAAAGAAAATGGTACTTGACATAATGTAATAAACATTTAATGAGTGTAAATTAAGGTAAAACATCCAGTTTTAGAATAAAGCAAAAAAATATACACCTATCTAATAAACTCGACAAACTGAACTAAACTAGCTTAGCAGGCTAGCTTAGCAGGCTAACGTAAGCAACAAAAAAACAGAGCATTAGTGTTTTATAGGAATTATTGGACTCATTGTGTGAATTTAGTTCATTTTAGATGTAAATGTAGGAATAAAATGTACTTATGAATCATTAGCTATGATAGCGTAAGTCAGTTTATAGGTTAAAACAGTGGTGTCCAAAATTGTCACGTCAAAAATACTCGGAGGCCAAAAAAATATTCTTTATAAAAAACTAAAATCACAAAACATACTGTGAATTTTTTTAGCTGCAAAACTTTAAACTAAGCATGCAATGTTTTAATTAAATACAGTAGCTGGATTTTCTGTAGGAAAGGGATGTGTTAATCATTGTAGATCCAAACAAGGTTTTGCAAATTTGCCTTATTTACAGAAAAACATCCAGTTTATAAATTCTTTTAGGATGGAAAAAAAAATAGATGCAATGAGAACAGGATTTAGGCTGGTTTTTCTTTGAAAATATTTGCCAATTTGGGAATTATTAGACAGGTTTAATAAATTAATTAAAAGCAGTTGAGTAAAAGACACTGGAAAGATGTGGTCCCATTTATGATCTATTTGCTTTAAAATCCATCCATTGTCTTCTGCTTATCCGGGGTCAGCTCGTGGGGGTAGCAGCCTAAGCAGAGAGACCCAGGCTTCTCTCTCCCCAGCCACTTGGGCCAGCTCGTCCGGGGGAATCCCAAGACGTTCCCAGGCCAGCCGAGAAACATAATCCCTCCAGCGTGTCCTGGGTCTTCCTCTGGGCCTCCCCCCAGTGGGACATGCCCGGAACACCTCACCAGGGAGGCGTCCAGGAGGCATCCTAACCTAACTCCCATACCAGATGCCCGAGCCACCTCAACTGGCTCCTCATGATGTGGAGAAGCAGCGGCTCTACTCTGAGTCCCTCCCGGATGACCGAGCTTCTCACCCTATCTCTAAGGGAGAGCCCAGACACCCTGCGGAGGAAACTCAATTTGGCCGCTTGTATCCGTAATCTCGTTGTTTCGGTCATGACCCAAAGCTCATCCCCATAGATGAGGGTAGGAACGTTGATCGACCGGCAAATCAAGAGCTTTGCTTTTTGACTCAGCTCTCTCTTCACCACGACAGATCGATACAGCGCCCGCATTACTGCTGACGCAGCACCAATCAGTCTATCGATCTCCGACTCCCTTTTTCCATCATTCGTGAACAAGACCCCAAGATACTTGAACTCCTCCTCTTGAGGCAGGACCCCCCTTCCCCCACCCCCACCCCAGAGCCTTAAGCAACTCCGGGCCTCAAGGTCCCCAGGCTCAGCTTTCATAGCGGAAGACATGCCGGTGGGATTGAGGAGGTCTTCGAAGTACTCTGCCCACCGACCCACAACATCCTGAGTTGAGGTCAGCAGCACACCCTCCCCACTGTAAACAGCGTTGGTGGTGTACCTGTGGACCAGAATCGCCCCGAAGCCGTATGGAAGTCGTTTTCCATTGCCTCTCCGAACTCCTCCCACGCCCGAGTTTTTGCCTCGGCAACCACCCGAGCAGCATTTCGCTTGGACTGCCGGTACCCATCAGCTGCTTCCGGAGTCCCACAGGCCAAAAAGACCCGATAAGACTCTTCTTCTTATTCCTTACCGCCGGTGTCCACCAGTGGGCTCGAGGATTGCTGCTGAGACAGGCACCAACAACCTTGCGACCATAGCTCCGGTAAGCCTCCTCGGCAATGGAGGTGTGGAACATAGCCCACTCTGACTCAATGTCCCCCACCTCCCCCGGAACGTGTTTGAAGCTCTCCCTGAGGTGGGAGTTGAAGCTCCGCCTCATGGGAGACTCCGCCAGGCATTCCCAGCAGACCCTCAAGATTTGTTTGGGGCTGCCAGGTCTGACCGGCATCCTCCCCCACCATCAGAGCCAGCTCGCCACCAGGTAGTGGTCAGTGGAAAGCTCCGCTTCCCTCTTCACCAGAGTGTCCAAGACATGCAGCCGCAGATCAGATGACACGACAACAAAGTCAATCGTCGAACTGCGGCCTAGGGTGTCCTGGTGCCAAGAGCACATATGGACACCCTTATGCATGAACATGGTGTTAGTTATGGACAATCCATGACAAGCACAGAAGTCCAATAACAAAACACCACTCTGGTTGAGAACGGGAGGGCCATTCCTCCCAGCCACACCCCTCCAGGTTTCACTGTTATTGCCAACGTGAGCGTTGAAGTCCCACAGCTGACCAAGGGAGTCCTGCGTAGGGGCGCTCTCCAACACCCCCTCCAAGTACTTCAAAAGGGTGGGTAGTCTGAACTGCCGCTTGGTGCATAAGCACAAACAACAGTCAGAACCCTTCCCCCCCCACCCATAGGCGAAGGGAGGCTACCCTCTCGTTCACCGGGGTGAACCCCAACGTACAGGCACCAAGATGGGGGGCAGTAAGTATGCACACCTCAGGTCGGCGCCTCTCACCAAGGGCAACTCCAGAGTGGAAGACTGTCCAACCCCTCTCAAGGAGACTGGTTCAAGAGCCAGAGCCGTGCGTCGAGGTGAGCCTGACTATTTCTAGCCAGAACCTCTCTACCTCGCACACCAACTCAGGCTCCTTCCCCACAAGAGAGGTGACATTCCACTTCCCAAGAGCCAGCTTTTGCAACGGAGGATTAGACCGCCAAGGTCTCCGCCTTCGGTTGCCGCAAATAACACATTGCACCCCACCTCTTTGGCCCCTCCCACTGATGGTGGTGAGCCCATCAGAAGGGAGACCTACGTTTCCTCTTCGGGCTGTGCCCGGCCGGGCTCAATGGGTGAAAGCCCGGCCACCAGGCGCTCCCCAGCGTGGCCCACCTCCAGGCCTGGCTCCAGAGTGGGGCCCCGGTGACCCGCGTCTGGGCGAGGGAACACTGTTTCCATCTGTGGTAATCGTCATAAGGGGTATGAGGGCTGCGCTTTGTCTGATCCCTCACCTAGGACCTGTTTGCCTTGGGTGACCTTACCAGGGGCATAAAGCCCCTGACAACATAGCTCCTAGGATCACTGGGACACTCAGACCCCTCCACCACTGTAAGGTGACAGCCTAGGGAGGGGTGGATTAAAATGTTGAGATCAAAATTAAACCTGATATGGGCGCGGTGCTGATGGTGTAGGGGTTGAGCGCGCGACCATATACAGAGACTACAGTCCTCGAAGAGGCCGTCCGGGGTTCGAGTCCCGGACCCGGCTACATTTGCCGAATGTCTCCCCCTCTCTCTACCCCTCTTTCCTGTCTGCCTACTGTCAAAAAATAAAAATAAAGGCCACTAGTGCCGAAAAAATATCTTTATAAATTAAACCTGATATTACAAAACTAGCAGAAAATCCGATGTGAACGCGTAAAATGACAATTTAACAGATAAAACATTAGAGAAATCGTGAAGTTAAGTTAGCGTAGGCCTGCTAGCTACGATACACCCAGCAAGCTAACAAAAACTCCAGACAAACTAGGATAAAACTCAACAAAACCTTGAATGAAAGATAATTGTTTATTGGAAATAGTGGATACACCACACAGTAAATATCCATTCTGGCCTGGGAACGCCTTCAGATCCTGTAGAATGAATGGGAGTGTGTTGCTGAACCGAGGGATCTCTTGGTTTTCATTCTGGTAGTTTTACAGATATAAAAAAACAACCATATCAGAAAAAACCTTTTCCAACAAGTGACAGTTTTAGATACCATTGGCTAATAACTTGCCCAAATTAGTGAATTATTCTGGCCCTGAAATATCTAAGTAAAAGAGGAGACCCTCTTGATGTGAAAGTTAAGGGAAGGACAAAAAAACAACAAAATCCTCCAGTTTAATGTATGAAAGCTGATCCACACTGAATGCACATCCTAGTACTGTACAATACCATAACGTTGCTTCAGACTTGCTGACTGAGAGGAGACACCAACTCAGTAACCAAGCTTTCCAAGTACACCACTGGTGTCGATGAATATAACATCTAGACACACACTCAATCAGAAAATCACACACTGATTGCATTTATGGTAGCCCCTGCATATGTGGTCCTACAGTAGTTGCGAAAATTAACATTTGAAGCATTTTTACATAAAAAAAAATACTGTTCACATAATATACAAACCCCATTACATGCAGATTGAACTTATTTGAACAGCTCTGTTACATACTCTCAGGAGACTTCTTACCCTGGCGAGAGACCTCAGGTTTGCCTAACTCAAACTGTCTTGGGAACCTCAGCCAAAACAGCTGTTGTAGCGCACTACCTACCAGCATGTAGCATCTTCCTCTCATTACGCCTCCTCCTTATTTTACTGCAGAGGCTTTATCTGTGTGATAAAATAACCATAAAATGATCATCCTTACTTTGCTGAAATATACTTTCTCAGCTCAAATTGAAGTAGAACACATGTCTCTGCTCTTCTTCTTAGGCCTTTTCATTTTCATCCTTCACTCATTTCCTCTAGAGAAGGGTTATAGCTTTAACTTTAGCAATTAATGCACCCTTGTTTTCGTGCACTGAAACGATATCCTGAGACTGAGGTTTAGGCTTTCGTCAGATGCTAATTTAATGAAAACTCAAATCATTGACACTCAATTTGAACTGAAATTTTCCATCATGTTGGCTCTACGGTTCAAAGTCCTGAGATGCCAGAGAAAGTGCCCGGGTGACCAGAATTTTCTCAAGTTATATGGAGCATAGAGTAACACAGGGACCCCCCTCCCCCACATGTTACTGTGCACTTTTTCCTTTTAACAACCAACTCAAATTTGGTTGTTTGGGAATATTTCATGTACCACATTTTTTGGAAAGCTGAGTTCAGTTTTACAAGCCAAACTCCACCGTGATTACTGCCTGAACTGTAGACTGGAGTTTGCTTAAATGAAACCTGTCTGACAACATGAAGTAGGTTATTAGATCTTAAAAAGGAACACAACATGCCCTAATCAAAATAATCTAAAGAACAGTCAAGAGACGTTACTGACATTTGTCATTCTGGAAAAGGTTAGTCAGCCCATTTTAAATGCTTTGGGACTCCAGTGAACCTCAGTGAGAGCCATTCTCCACAGATGCAGAGAACATGAATCAGTGGTGAACCTTCCCCAGAGAGGCAGGTTTACCAGAAACTCCAAGAACCCATCAACAACTTACGAAAGAACTCAGAACAACATCTGAAGCTCTGCAGTCAACACAGGCAAGAGACAAGAGACGGTCAATGAGCAATGAATTACCTTTCAATTTCACTTTGAAAGCTTCAAAGTTGTATTAAGTGTGACATTTAACCTTATTCGTTCAATGAGGAAAAATGTGCGTGACACAAGTCAAAGTGTAGCCTGAATGTAGCAGGTCATATCAGCATGTTAAATGCTCTTAGAACATGCTGTAAAGGTCACTCAGAGCTGACTTGTTCATACAAGTCGTCATTGTTCTTTTTATTTACTAACCTAGAACTGCTGTTCTAGTTATGGGCTCATCTGCTTCGTCTCAATGTAAACCCCCTTTACTCAATAATCAAAACAGGATCTGCACGCACAAAGAAGGGGAGCTTTGTTTAACTGGCATGTGAAATAAGAAATATGGAGTCTCTTTCAAGTCCGTCTATTAGAATTAAAGGTGAAATAACATTCCTCACATAGCTTCATGACTGTACCTTCAAGATTAATGTGTTTGTGCAGAGATTGTGAGAGGACAGCAAGTTCTCTCTTGTGATGGTTAGCCAATGTTGGAGCACATCAGTAGAACCCAAAAAACAATTTTATTTATTTTTTTGCCCCAACCCACTTTATCACTTTTGTTTGTTGGTACCTTATTCAGCCAATAGCATTCTGTTGTTTCAACGCAATACTTTCAGTGTGTGGAGTCGTCATGCGGCAGTTTAATCCCAGTGGCTGTGAGGATCATATCAGTTTGGGCTTTAAGGGCTTTCAAGAGACTGGCACTTAGACACTGGATTGTGTGCCAGGGTCTGGCAGTCTCGACAGGTAGTAATTTGACTGGTAAAATGTGTCATTATTCCCAGTGTGTAAAGCATTGGAGCAGACCGCCAGGAAGAAAGGAGAGGCTAAGAAAGAGTGGGGGGGAGTGGATGGATGGATGGAGATAAACAGGAATAAATAGACAAAACCAGTGAAGGAAGGTGTTTTACAGCACAGGCACAGGCAGGTTAAAAATGTGACAAAATCTTTACTCTGGCTGGCTCAACTTTATGGAACATTTCTCTCCTCCTTCCTTTGATAGCTTTTGCAGTGTATGGGTGGTCCCTTCAGTGATACAGTTACACCTCTAGGTTGCACTAAAGGCCTTTTTTGTAAGGGCTCAGGTGATTCCAGAGATAGGAGAAAGTAAAAGTAATATGTATTGCATTATAATTGCATATTTAACTCTTTTGTAGCACTGTTTTAGAGCAAGTTTAATCTTAAGGGACTTAGGCAACAGGCCCAGTTCATATATAATTATATAGACATCAACTCATTCCAGTGCAATCCAATCATATTTTAAGTTTAATTAAATCTTAAACATAGTCCTAAAAAATAGTCAGTCAGTTGATCGTGTAATTTACATCCAGTTGTGATTTTTGCAATAATCCCTCAACTTGTGTAAGTATTTGGTGACAGTGGAGAGGAACGACTTCCTGTTAAGAAACCTCTAGCAGAAGCAGGCTCAGTATGAGCGGCCATTTGTTGTGACTGATGGGAGGGGGTTTAAGAGGACAGGGCAGACACAATAAAAGAAAACACTCGAGGCGCAGGGGTCAAATGCGCAATCCATGTTCGGAGACCTTAGTCCTGGATGCAGACCGTCAAGGGTTAGAGTGCCAGCCTGTTGACCTTTTCTGCATGTCCTCTCTCTCTCCGCCTCTTTCCTGTCAGCTCACTGTAAAAATACATAAATAAAGGCCCCTTAGTGTTGCAAAAAACATTTAAAAAAGAAAACGTAAGCACTGGTCTAGGAGTACTTTCTACGGAGAGAGCGCATATGGCAGCAGTATTTTCTTTAATGGCTGTGTCTTTTTCTAAGACACAGCCAAACACTAAAACAATGAGTCAGGAGTACTTTCTATGGGAAAGAAATATAAAGATAGTATGCAAAGTGAAGGGCAGTAATAGTTCTATCAATAGTTTATCCATGAAAGGGACACAAGTACACACTAAAGCACTAAGTACTTTCAATGGAGAAAAAAAGAAAGGAGTCACACACATTTAATGGCACTAATGGCTACATCAATGTCTTGATCTAGGAAAGAGACAATCACAGTATCAACAGAGATAGAATATCTTCTATGGACATGGAGGATAGAGAATAGAAAGTTGTTTGCAGCATTTTCTGTACCTTCTATAGAAAGAACAAAACTGAGATTGTAAAAAGATGGCAGCATGTCTATAGCGAAACACTGAAGCACTAAGCTGATATACTTTCCTTGGGCAAGAACAACAAAAACTGCACAAAGTTAATGACAGCAATATTGTCAAGACACTGAAGCACTTGGCCAGGTGTACCCTCCTTTTAAATATGAAAGTGGAGTGATGGCACAAAGTTGATGGCAACCATCAGTAGCTTCTCAAGGAAAGAGATGGGTAATCCAACCTGTGATTAGTTTTTTTCCTTACATCCGTTGATAAATGACGGTCTTTAAGTCGTTATGTAAAACTACGCATTGAACAAAAAAAGCATGCCTCTTAGCTTCATAAATCAAGACTCATGTTTAACAAAAAGCCCAAATTGACATGCTGGCTTGCTTGCATTGCTAATAGGTTTAGCCTCCCTCTGCGTTGCCGGTTCTCTGAAAGTGCATGATCAGAATGGTGATGTTTGGTGGCCTGGTCAGGTTTGGTTATTGCTCTCATCTCGTCTTAATTACAGTTGTGCGAATTGCCATTTCCCACCCCCGTCGTTTTCACAAATGACACTAAATGAGTAGCCAAACAGACTTCTTGCACTATTTAGCGCGTCTCTTAAGTATTTGAGCGCCTTTTAGAGTGCAGTGCCGCACAGAGGCAGGGTTTTTGTTTACTATACAGGCGGGGTTGAAGATGCAACGAGGAGGGCAAGAGTTTGCAGGTGTGCATCTGTGCTTGCACCTAAATGCATGCTAATGATCAGAAACAAACAGCATAATGGCTCACCCACTTGATTTTTTGCATATATAACTGGGTGGCAAAGTCCAATATGGGGACTGCAAATGGAGAAATGTGGGGGGTGGGGGTGATAACTTACAGTATACAGGAAGCTGTGAGGGAAAATAAGGTTTAGCCAAGTTCTGACACATCTATAAACAACACAGGAAAAGCAGAGATGAGAGACAGAAAGAGCCAGAAAGGGGGAAAGGAGGAAAGAAAAGGGAGGAGGGACAACTAGGAGGGAGGGAGAAACAAGCAGGCATTTGCCTTTTCTATCAAATGAGGCCAGCTTTGTGAGACCACTACTGTAAGTTGTTGCTCTGCATCTTTGCTTGGACAAACCATTGAGATTAACTGGTATGGTTTGAAGGACGATAAAATACGTTGGAGGCTAATATAAGGTACGACACTCCTCTTTTTTTTTTATGAAACACCCAAGTAGTATTTTTAGCAGTGTTTGCAGTTTATTGCTCTGCATCAATAAAATAGGTGCAGATAAACAACTTTCATGCAGCCAGTGTTTGCTTTGTTTTCAGTTGGTGTGCTGTAGATTTTTCTTTTCTTTACTTGCAAGAACCATAGATGTATAATGGAAAGCTCAGCAGCTCCTGGGTGGTCTCAGGTCTCAGCCAGTCCTGTACCAAGTCTCTCTTTTTTTTTTTAGATTTACTCCAAACTGATGATGTTAACATCCTGCCTTGGCTTTATCTTCCCTCTCTCCATCTCAGGTTAGCTCCTCAGACTAATGAGAGCCGTGTGTGCAAAATTATAACCCCATCAGGAGAGGTGGCAATTAAAGTGGCACGTCATGGTGTTTAAGTCCAGTGTAGTATTTAAGCATGAGAAGCAAGCGCTATATGAGCTGCCGTTTGACTGATGTTTGCATGAAATGAAAGCAGCCCTGGCAAATATGAAATTAAAGCCTAAAATGAATTCCATCTTTTATTGCTGCGTCATAGTTTCCTTTCAACCTATGATTGCATTTATTCATTGAGGGGGAAAACACATTATTTAGAGCAATAATTGTTTTAGCAAACAATTACATTTAAAGTATTTATAGTTGACATTCATTTTTGCTAAGCATAGCTTCTTTTTTCCTATGAATATGACGCAGCACACCTGCTCATTTTACTTAGCTAATCTTCAAAATGGGAAAGACAAAAAAGCAAGGGTGGATGTGTGTTGATCTTTATAACTCAAAAAATGGCTACAAGAAAACATGATAGCCTAAACATGCCCCTATCCTTAGGCATAGCAATAATTAAAGAGTTTAAGATAACTGGAACCGTAAAAAAACTAGGCTGAATGAGTTTTTTCTTGGGACCATGCACAGTAAGAAAGATGGTAAGCAAGTAAAAATCTCCAAAAGTCACGATTTAAGAAATGCACCAAAGTGTTGCACGCTGAGGTTTTCAAGTTTCCAGATGTTGTTTACATGGTAGCTGGTTCTTTGGGAGGCATGTCAAAGAAAAAAGTGATGTTCTACCATCACAAACACAAAAGTGAAGTTTTTGCAACTCTATTGGGACTTCGTTTATTGTGCTTTGGTCTGATGAAACTAAGATGGAGCTTTTCGACAGCCAACACAACAGGTGGATCTCTTCTACAGACCCTGGGAACCTTGTTAGGATGAATGGCATTATGTACTCTTTGAATTACATGGATGTTTTTAGCAGACATCTGGTGGACTAAAGGTGGTTGGATCTTTCTACAGGATAAAGATCCAAAACATATGGTCAAATTAACAGAGAAGGGAAAGGTTAGATTTTTCTAAAATCCTGCATGTGACATTATGCTTCTACAATAAAACAATGTATCCTGATTCAACACAGCTGATTCAATTAAATGAGTCATTAGTAGTAGGTTTCTGCAGAACATGACATGCTTAGGAGGTAATGCAGCCATTTGAATCAACTGTGTTGGAGCAGGAACACTCTAAAACATGCAGTACACCAACGACTGGAGTTGGGAACCCCTGTGCTAAGGCTTTTTACACATCTCTACCAATAAATGAGGTCAGCACTGTAAATAAATGCATTTCCTTCCTGTTTCCTCCCCAGAAAGCAAGTAAATTAACATATCTGTGTTGTTTGATGTCTCTTCAGGGCGCCATCATGGAGGATATGGACTTTGAGCGGCGCCGGGAGCTGAGGAGGCAGAAACGGGAGGAGATGCGCCTGGAGGCTGAACGGTGAGACATGTTTTGGGCCGTCTTTTTTATTCAGTCTTTCTCAGTGTGCCTCGTAGAGGTGAATCTGCTGTCATTAAGGAATTTTCTTTACAGCTGTGGAAACGGTGCTGAGCAGTTTTTGTTGTGTGATGACTGCCTGGTTGTTTATTCTCTGCACACCACCTCTGATGCACATGCCAAGTTATGGGAGGAAGTTAGCCAGGAGCTGGGTCTTTTTAAAAACATCACTCTGCAGATATTGGCTTTCCCCAAAGCAGGCAGGATGAAAAAAGGCTTGATAAGAAATCTGATACGCTCTGTGATGACCTTTAATGTTCAATCATGCCCTGCCTCCCTGTTTCCAATTTTCTCTCCCAGATAGTGTGGCCTTTTGAACCCTCTTTTATTTAGTGGAAGAAACTGATTAAACTAAAGTTGGCTTCTGCAAATTAATTCAACCAGAAAACTCCAAGTGGACTAATCAAAAAGATAGTTAAAAGGCAGTTTATTGTGAAGGGATTTATACAGTGTGACAAGAAGGTGTTTAGACTCGAGACTTTTTTTATTTTTCTTAAAGTATCTTCATCTGTGGTGCAGTCTTTAGAATTAAGGCAGAGTCTGATTTGGATGCAGATAAGCGGCCAAGGTCACTCACTGCTTAGAAGCCTTATATGAGGAGCCAGTATCACTCACTCAACTGACACAGGCTTGAACTCTGCAGAACGCTTGGATGTTTTTCTCAGATAATTCATTCTATGACATTAAGAATATGTGAACTGCATTTAGTTCTTTATCTTTTTGTATAATTATGAGGTGATTTAATGCCTTTTGTTGGCATTAGAATATGCTCCATTCTTTGTCTTCACAAATATATTGAAAATTCCATTGATCTTAATCTCTGGAAAGTGTAGAATTATCAGGTTTTTGTTTGACCACTTTAAATATTTTGAATTTTGAACTAGAGGTGCACAGCTTCTGTTATCATTACTGAAAAACAGTGCAATAGCCCTTTAGTTTGAGAGGGGTGCATCTGCAGACTGTAAGTAGGAGGCTCGAAAGTTTATGCATTTTGTCCACACAAACATTAATTGGTTCATTCAATTGGTCCCATTTTCCCTCTGATTTTTTCTTTTTTTTCCCATTTTCCCTCTTTTTCCTACTTTTGGAAGTTGCAAGGCGGGACAAAAATAATCAATGTAATACTATCTTCAGTATTAAAGTTGAATGAATGATATTTAAAGTCAGTTTTTATTATATATGTGTATGAATATATGTAGAAACTCCCTTAAGCAAAAGATGTGCCTATGGTGACATAGTCGTCCAATCAGACTTTGAACAAGATATGCCCATAAGCTAAAGATACGTCCATGGTGAAATGTTCAGCCAATTACATGTTTAACTTTACTTGGGTTTATCCCTTCCCTTGCTGCAGGTGTACCTACACCTGTTTAGTTTAGCACAGACATTCGGCTTCAAAGCACATGGCAACTTCAGCACCGTTAGCAGCTTAAGGTTAGCTAGTTATTGCTTTTGTGAGTGTGGTCAGCTAGGTCAGGGAGCAAAAGAACAATTTCCTTTATAGCTTCAAAATAGGAGTTCCAAACAAAGATTGCAGAATGTCAAGTTTAAAGTTTCATGCCCCTGACATATATCCTGTGCATAATTAGACTGTTAAATACACTGCAACTAGATAGGACTTTTAAGGCTAACTTCGCTTTAATGAAAACACAAGATGAGTTTGCAGAGGAATTATCAAAACGAAGAAGACCTTGGGCGGCACATGGTGTAGCGGTTAAATGTGCACCCCATATACGATGTAGCCGTCGAGGCTTCCCCACTACGTTCTCTGGCTATTTCCTGACAACTGTGTATACAAGCCGGTAGTGACTGAAAATCTACAAAAAAGAAGACAAACAGCACTTGAATTAGCACAGTTGGATTTCTGTGATTTAGCACTATGCAGTTATTATACACAATGTTTCACTTTAGTTGTTGCTGTCTGTTTTAGGCCTGATCAACTATTTTGAGAAAAGTGTTGTGCTTTTAACATTTTAACCCAAGCTTAGTAAGGGGAAATATGTAGAATCACAACACGCTCATGTTTTGCTTTACTGTAGGAGGCTAAAAAGAGGTCTCTCTCAAAGGGGCTAAACCAAAAAGGATTGCGAGAATTTAATATAGGATATCACTACTCATTCATTTACGGGTTTTTACATTCTAGTTCTCTGCAGCCATTTTTGTTTAACAGTAATGCGGAAGTAATGTCTTGAGGGCCTCTTTTAATTTCCACCTCTTAGACTTTCATGCCTCATTTCCTCAGATGCACCCTTAATAGCAGATATAAGTGAAGCTTAATGGTTTAACAGCATAGCCCCCAACCCCCTTCCCACAAGCCACTGCTAGAATCCTTTATACATTTTTCAAGTGTTTATGTTACACTAGATGGAGTTGGACAGACAAAGCAGACTAAAGAAAAGGCGATAAAAGAGATGGAAGAAGGTTAACTAAAAGAAAGTTCATTCATGATATTTGGTTAGAGGTGCCACAATTTCAGCTTTCAGGAAACACAGATCTGTTATTGGTGTATTTCTGACAATACAATAAAAAAAAAATCCATATTTACAGTGTTTTGCCTTTTTCACACCTGTTTCAGTTCATCGAATTAGTTTTATTACCATTTAGAGATAATGAAAGCAAATACAAACTGCAGTTATCAAATGATGATTTATTTTATTGAGAGAGAAAAAAACTACAAAAACTTGGCCCTATGTTGAAAACTAGCCAATGGGGAATCAAGAGTTACATAGAAACTGTTGGACAACATAAAGTAGGCTATGGAACATCAAAAAACAACACATCATCCCCCAATCTAAAGAAATTCAACAGCAGATGAGAAACAAAGTCGTTGACATTTATCGATCTGGAAAGCGTTAAAGCCATTTAACGTAAGGCTTTGGGACTCAAATGAACCACAGCAGGAGCCACGAATGGGAAAACGAGTGATTAACCATCCGAAAAGTGACTAGTCTGCTAAAATTACTCCAAGAACGCATCAAGAACTCATCCAGGAAGTTCCTAAAGAATCCAGAACAACATCTAAAGCAGGTTCAGTGATCATGATCCAACAATAAAAAAAGACTGGGCAAAAATGGCATCTATGGGAGAGTTGAGGGTGATGACCACGACTTAGGAAAAATAACACACAGAACCATCTTACATTTGCCAAAAAGCGTCTTGATGAGCCCTTAGACTTTGGGAATAATATTCTGTGAACTAATGAGATATAAAGTGGAACTTTTTGGAAAGTGTGTGTCCTACTACATTTTGAGGTACAATTACACACTTTTAAACAACCACAAACATGATCGTGGTAGTGTGATGCTCTGGGTATGCTTTGCTGCTGCAGCAGCTAAACATTTTCCCATAAGTGATGGAACCTTAAATACTGCTCCCCAGCAGAAAACCTTGAAGAAGAGGGTCCAGCCATCAATTTGTAACTTTTCATTCAGCAGTGAGCTTGCACACCAGCAAAACAAACAAAATTAAGATTTGGAGTGGCCTAGTCAACGGCCGGTCTTGAATCTGATTGAGGTGCTGTGGCAAAATCTTAAACGCACAGTTCAGCCACACACTCCAGTGTGGCTGAATTAAAACAATTCTTCAAAGAGTGGGCCAAAAATCCTCAACAGAAATCTAAACTTATCAGTTATTGCAAACCCCTAATGGGATTCATTAGGTTTAGGCAACAATTTTTTTTCACATTGGGTTAGGTTGGTTTGAATATCTTTTTGACCTAAATAAATGAAATCATTATTTGGAAACTGTCTATTTACTCGAGTTACTATTGATAATAAAATTGGTTTGATGAAGTATGACCAAAAAAAAAAGAAAAGCTGTCTTGTTCGTTTTGAATTCAACCATAACAGAGGAATCTATAAGAGCAGTGCAGAGAGAATGTGAGGCCATGCAATGGTACCTGTAGGAATGCCAAATTCCTGGCTATTCTATGTGTTAACTGCCCAGGTCTCCATTTACTACATGCTTGGACACTGCATTTGTCAGTGTGGGAGAGGGTGTGCTTTTTCATCTACTGTTAGTAGTAGTGTGGTCTCTGAGTGTTTGCATGCTGTACTCGACCATGTTGTGCTTTGTGTGGGGCAAGTGCCTGCGTGGAGTAGATTTTCTCTTTGTGTGTTTCACATCAGAGGTGATGAAAGTTTGACAAGCTCCATTGAAGTTTTTATTATAAATGTATGTTTTGTCTGTCTGGCGTGGAAGACGGGCAGCCAAGTCTTGTTCTGTTTTACATCAGCCTCGGTTAGTCGTATGGAAATCGTTGCCGAGACAGAGGTCCAGGGAGGGCTTTGATTTAGTTTTAGGTTTATTCAATAAAGCCACACACGTTTGCATATAATTCCTCACAGTTCAAAGCTTTCTCCCACTCTCGTGTTCTTCAATTACCCAATCAATGCTACTCATCAGGGCCGGAGTATGTTTTCCTTCAGCGAAACACACTCAAACAAGAATGTCTCCAAAGAGCTCATAGACGTGGAATTTTCTCAGTCAATTAAGAAACTATGCTGCTTTGGCCAAAACCAGCCTTTCTTTATGTAGACATATACATGAGTCAATAAAAAGTTATACTCTGATAGAATTTAAACTTGTACTAGCTGTACATATAACTATATTTTTTTTTTTAAACGGTATTTTGAGAAAATAAGCAGTCAATTTTGTGATTATTACTACATATTCTATACCCAATACACTGAACCTGTCAAGAGAATTATGGTAAAAAAAAAATGAAATTCTAGTTTCAATATTTCCAACATTTTCAGCTAAAGACAAGCTAGCTGGTAGCTAACAGCTAGCCCTGCACAATTGTTTTTATATAAAGTCATAGCACATGAAAGTGGTTAAAAAAAAATTAGCGCTCTTTAACTTTTTGGTATTGCCTTATTGTTTCTTTCTTTTAGCTATTGATTGAAAGATTTTCAAGATTTGTCATCATGAAAAGCTTTTTTGCATTCTGCAATCTTTGCAAATTACGTTTCTGTGATGAGTATTCAAATAGTTGTTAGATTGTCCAGAGAAATCGGATGCAACTCCTTCATCGCAAAGAGACATATTGGTTGCAGACCTTTGCAGCCTTGGTAGAATTTCATGTTATACAAATTAGTAGCATATTTAGTTAGTTCTAAAAGTAAAAAGAATTGCTTTACATATAGTAGTTATGTTGAATATTAAAGATGCTGTTGCTTAACTTTTACTTGTTTTTGGTGGAGTTTTTGTAAAGAAATTTGTCAGCACTAGCTTACAATTTCCAAACAATCTAAAACAAAGTTATCTGGAAACCCTACGCTAAGCTAAATGATAAGCTAACTGGTAGCAACTATCCGCATAATTTTAATCTTATACTAGTGCGTCGCTGCAAAGATTATCTGACCTCAAAGAATAGTTTTCTGAATCGTAAAGAACTTCAGGGTTAAATGGAGAAAAGAACATTCATGACCATCCAAAATTTGCCACCAGTGCAGAGCTTGAGATTTCATGTACTGTGATTTGAAAACGTTTGGAAAACTTTAAAGAATGACTGAAATTGTAGACAAAGAGGACTGGAGAAGAGTGGTGCATAGTTGTTCTGTGTGACCAATCCAGTGGTTTTAGAAGTCCAAAATTTGTCTAAAGAGTAAAAGATTAGCAGCACTGAGTCCTACATCGTGTTAACAGGGGCGTATCCTGATATAATCCACGTGCTGGATTGCTTCAAATTCAAGGGAGTGGATTTGCTCATAATTCTGCCCAAGAACCGTGCATTGAATGAGTGGTATAAACGTTTACCAGAGCATTTTCTAGCAATATGAAGCAACATGTCACAAGAAAGAAGGTGTTCATGAAGTGTCTACTCTGAAATTAGAAAACACTGAACTATACCTGCATCTTCTCATCATTCCGATGTTGCTTTTTTTTCTGTTGACCTATTCCTATCCTTTCCGCTTCATTCTATACGCCTCTCTTGACACTCCCCTTTAGAGACCAGGAAGTGCTGAGGAAATAACACCCATCCCCTGTGAATGAACCATGTCAAACAGTCCCCACCCTGGCTGAACAGACTATTCGAAATATGAACTGATCCTGCTTCATAAACTTTTGGTTCTGACATGAACATGGACAGATATAGACACATGGAAACATTGCATGGATGGAGAGGTTGCTACCTAATTTAAACCTTATATGTCAAATTTCAACCTGCTTGAAGGCCCTGAAAGCTGATATCTTTCATTTAATGGTATTTATTGTCATTCTATACTATCTCAACTATCTGTGAATAGAAATAAATGTGTTTGGGTGGGACTGTATATCAGTGTTGTGTATCCTTGGAGCAGGCCCACAGGAACGCACAGAGGGTGGACTCTGGTCCTGTGGACCCGCAGTAGTAAGGGAAATAATCCAGGGAGGCCAGCGTGGGAATGGGTCAGCATTTCTGACAGCCCAGTCCAAGCCCCCGGCCCTCCATCCCTCCCTCCCGCTACCATGCTTAATTCCTCTGCCCTCCCCTCTGGTCTCTGCAGCCTTTCTCTCTTTACTTTCCTCCCTCCCGTTGCTCTGTCCTGCTGTTGCCACAGAGGGTTTAAGAAGCCTTTTCCCATGGGCATCTCCAAAATGATTTTCACTGACATTTCTGGGATTTTTTTGTAATGATAATATTTTAACATTTTTCTCCCTGATAAGCTCACTACTAGTGATGCTTTGTCTGTAGACAGTTGATTCTGAAAGTTCATGTATATCTGTGCTAAATATCATTTTGAACTGTGAATACATGTCAAGCTTCAGTGTCTTGAACTTTATTTTGAAAAAACTTAAATGTATTTTATTGATATTCTCTGTGATAAACCAACACAAAGTAGTGAAGTGGAAGGAAACTTTTACCGATAGTTTAAGAAAACCCCAAAATAATCTCAACAAAGTGGCTTGCGTTTGTATTCAGCTGATACCCCTAAAATAATCCAATGCTTGCAGAATGCAAATTCTTTCCACACTTTTATTTGAAAACAATGTTTTATTTTCCTTCCACTTCACATTTGCAGACTACAAAGTGTTACTCTATCCCATGAAAATGCACACAGTTGGTGGTTGTAACGTGTTGAAATGTAGAGAAAGTTCAAAGGGTACGAATACTTTTGCCCTTTGCCAGTATTACACATGCAGAATATTTACAGCAATCTTGAATGTTTTCTTTACATTTTGTGTTTGGTCACCCTAGAAACAAACATCTGTTGCATGGTATACACCAGCAAACACATTTAGCTGAAGCTTACAACCATTGCTGCACATCATTTTATACAGGAAGGTTGGCCATGATAAAATCTGCAGATTACTCCTTTTTCCATTATTGTGCACACCCTTTCCTTCCCATTTTTCATTTCCCACTTCTCCTTTTTATCCCTGCTCCCCGTTTTGCTTGCTCTCCCTTGTCCTCTGCTCCCACCTCATATTTCTCTCAGTATGCTGATAGTGTTTGGGGCCCAGGTAAGGAAGGGGGGATATTAAATCAGGGCTGTGCTTAGTGTATGCGTCTCTACCCATAGCTATGATTGACAGGAATGCTAATTCAGCTTTTAGGAGTTTGTTCATCTCGCCTACTTGGGAATCTTTAACCCTGAGACTGTCGTTGTCATCCTAGCCGCCAAGGACCTTTTTGTGCCATTTTTAGCCCATGTCTTTCCCTCTTTCTCATGACATTCTGTGCTGTTTGTAGGGCGGATCTGTCCCATGGGAGTAACAGCAGTCTCAAAAAAACATCATGTTACCATGGCAAATTAAATGAAGGTTGATGTGCTTTCTATTAAAGGGGAATATTGTTGAAGATTTAGAAAGACATATGCATTACTAGTTTGAATTGTGGGTAATGTAAGTGTACTGGACATTCTTCTGATGTTACTTTCTATACGATCATGGGAAAAAACTAGTTACGCTCTTGCTTCTATTCTCTCTTACGCTTCTTCTTCTATTAAAAATAAAATCTATGGCATACTCCCGAAGATGATTACTTCATCCTCAGCAAGTGAGACAACATTGGAAGTAACTGTAGAACCTGATCTGTGTTTGGACTGTTTTGATCCTGTGGAGCTTCCTGAGTTATCAGAAATATTAGCTTCATCTAAACCTTCAACTTGTATGTTAGACCCAATCCCCACCAAATTATTTAAGGAAGTGTTCTCTCTGATTACCAGCCCCATTTTAGATATGATTGATCCATCCTTAGTAAATGGATATGCACCACAAGCTTTTAAGGTAGCTGTAATTAAACCTTTACTTAAGAAACCTTCGCTTGATCGAGATGACTTAATAAATTACAGACCTATATCCAATCTTCCATTCTTATCTAAAATCCTTGAGAAAATAGTTGCTAATCAAATATGTGAGCATTTACACAGCAATGACCTGTTTGAAGAGTTTCAGTCAGGCTTCAGAGCTCATCATAGCACTGAAACAGCACTGCTGAAAGTCACTAATAATATTCTTATGGCCTCTGATTATGGACTTGTGTCTGTACTGGTTCTGTTAGATCTCAGTGCTGCATTTGAAACAGTCGATCATAATATTCTCTTAAAAAGGCTGGAATATGCTGTAGGGATCAGGGGAACAGCACTAGGCTGGTTTAAATCTTATCTGTCTGACAGATTCCAGTTTGTTCATGTAAATGATAAATCATCTTTAAACTCCAGGGTTATTTGTGGAGTACCACAGGGTTCAGTACATGGGCCAATTCTCTTTACTATATATATGCTTCCAATGACTAAAGGAGCTACATCCATTAACATTTACCTTTTCCTTCCCATAGAAAGTACTCTTGGATCAGTGCTTCTTTGTTCTCTTTATGTCTCTGCTCTGTTCTCTCTAACCCCCAGTCGGTCGTGGCAGATGGCCGCTCACACTGAGCCTGGTTCTGCTGGAGGTTTCTTCCTGTTAAAAGGGAGTTTTTCCTCTCCACTGTTGCTACATGCATGCTCAGTATGAGGGATTGCTGCAAAGTCAACGCCAGTGACTGTCCACTGTCTCTACATGCTCATCCAGGAGGAGTGAATGCTGCAAGTCACTGACTGGATGCAATCTGCTGGGTTTCCTTAGATAGAAAAACTTATCCAATTTGAATAAATAACAGAATCTGACTGCACTGTTCAATGATTAAGATTAATTGGAATGTATGTACCTGACTTTTGTGAAGTGCCTTGAGACAACATGTGTTGTGTATTGGCGCTATATAAATAAACTGAATTGAATTGAATAGGTCAAATTATCAGGCACCATAGGATAAACTTTCACTGTTCCGCTGATGATACTCAACTTTACTTATCCATAAATCCTGATGAACCCAACCAGTTAGATAGACTACAAGCATGTCTTGAAGATATAAAAACTTGGATGACTTTAAATTTTTTGCTTCTAAATTCAGACAAGACAGAAGTTGTCGTCTTTGGACCGGAGTCTTTAAAAAAGAAGCTGCGTAGTCAATCACTTAACCTGGATGGCATTAAATTGACCTCCGGTAATAAAGTAAAAAACCTTGGTGTTACTTTTGACCAGGACATGTCATTTAAATCCCATATTAAACAGGTTTCTAGGATTTCCTTCTTTCACCTCTGGAACATTGCCAAAATTAGAAATATCCTATCCAGGAGGGACGCTGAAAAACTAGTCCATGCATTTGTTACTTCAAGGCTGGACTATTGTAATTCTTTACTATCAGGATGTCCACAAAATGCAGTTAAAAGCCTTCAGCTGATTCAAAATGCTGCAGCAAGAGTTCTGATGAAAATTAAAAAGAGAGATCATATTTCCCCTACTTTAGCTTCCCTTCATTGGCTCCCTGTTAAATCCAGAATAGAATTTAAAATTCTCCTCCTCACATATAAAGCCCTTAATGATCTAGCTCCATCATACATCAGAGATCTGATTGTTCCATACGTTCCTAACAGAGCACTTCGTTCTCAGACTGCAGGTTTACTGGTGGTTCCTAGAGTCTCTAGAAGTAGAATGGGAGGCAGATCCTTTAGTTATCAGGCTCCTCTCCTGTGGAACCTGCTCCCAGTTTTGGACCGTGAGGCGGACACCCTGTCTACTTTTAAGGCTAGGCTTAAAACTTTCCTTTTTGATAAAGCTTATGGTTAGAGTGGCTTAGTTTATCATGGAGGGAGCCTTCCTCCCTCCCTGTTGGATAGAGTAAGGGGGATTCAGGTTTAGCCTAAACAGGCTCAGTTATGGTTGAGGTGCAAACACACCCTCCATTTCTGCTACCTGTATGACCCCTTCTTATTTCCAGTGGTTATAATCAGTCTGACAGAGAGAGGTATCCCAATCCTTGTGGTTTTTAGTATAAGAATGACCATCAGTGGGACCCTTTGTGGGGTGCCTTGAAACAACATTGTTCAAAATAAGCGCCGTTTAACTAATTAATCTGAACTGAAATTTTCTGTGTAGTTATGCTGCTATAGGCTTAGGCTGCTGGAGGACATAATGACCACTTTCACCCTCTTCGCTACATTCTCACACTACTCTCCAATTTTACATTTTTTGCTTTTATTTCAGCTCTTAACTTTGTTCCCTCTCTTTTCTCTTCCTAGAAACTACACCTGGCCTGACTGTGTCTACCTGTGACACCTTTCTGGAGAAGGGCATCGTCCGAGCTTCTGCTCGCAACAACTTAATGCTCACCCTCTACGGATGATCCACATGGCCCTGTCTTTCAGTGTTTAACCCTTTGCTCTCTTTCAGACTCTAACCTTGAAAACTGGCTCAGAGTTTATCTGTTCTTTCTTTCTAGGTGAAATGACTAAAGGAGCTACATCCATTAACATTTACTTTTCCTTCCCATAGAAAGTACTCCTGGATCAGTGCTTCTTTGTTCTCTTTGTGTCTCAGCTCTGTTCTCTCTAACCCCCAGTCGGTCGTGGCAGATGGCCGCTCACACTGAGCCTGGTTCTGCTGGAGGTTTCTTCCTGTTAAAAGGGAGTTTTTCCTCTCCACTGTTGCTACATGGATGCTCAGTATGAGGGATTGCTGCAAAGTCAACGCCAGTGACTGTCCACTGTCTCTACATGCTCATCCAGGAGGAGTGAATGCTGCAAGTCACTGACTGGATGCAATCTGCTGGGTTTCCTTAGACAGAAATGCTTTTTTTTATTGAGTTTGTTAGTCTGACTGATGCAGATGTGTATTAAGACAAAAAGAGCCAATTTTCTGTATAAAGAAAAAAAGCACGACTTAAGTTTGCCAAGCTGCATCTAAACAAACCACAGGATTTCTCGAACATCGTCCTTTGGATACATAATAAACAAAGTAGACATGTTTGGCTCTACTGCACAGTGTCATATTTGAGGAAAACCACACTCTGTATATCAGCCCAAGCATATATTACCAGCTGTCAAGCATGGTAGTAGAGGAGTGATGATTGGGGCTTTATTTTGCAGCCCCAGAACTTATTTATAACTTGCCTCACACTGGGTCCATCAACAGGATGATGATCCTAAACAGGAGCAGCAAATCTAGGACAGAATGACTGAGAAAGAAAGGAATCAAGGTGTTGCAATGGTCTGGTCAAAGTCTAGACCTCATCATGAATACAATTCTGTGTTGGGACCTTTGGCTTGTAAAAAAAAAAAAAAAACTGGGCCAAATATCCATTAACTGCAATTTGAGACTGATAAATTATAGGATGTACCTTTTGTTCTCATGACTGTAAAACTGGACATAGATTTCCTTTCTTATGGATTAGGAACTGGAGTACCGATTTCTGATGAACGTCACCTTTTTCCAAGATCTCAAGAGGTTAGGACTACAACAAATTTTGCATCGTTTAACTTTATTCCAACTCAAAGTTCTCAGATTAAAGGCATAGCATATGTAAAGCATTGCCTGATATTACCAACGTCACCGTCCCATAGGCCTTGCATGGGCGTGAGCAGATTTAGCTCTACTGGTATGACAACATTGTTCAAGTGAGAGCAAACTGGAGACAGAGACAGTGTAGGGTAGCAGCGAAAATGGAAGGAATGAAGGGAAAAGGTGTTCACAAGCTGTAAAACTTCACATAAACCAGTGCAGCTTTGGCTCTGCTCGCCACACATGTTGTAATTAACATGCAGAGCCATGCTTCGCTGGCTGACCTCAAAAAGCTGCGCTTTGATCTGAGGTAGCTGGGTCATGTGGTTAGCTGTGGGAGTGTAAAGGTCAGCCGGGGCAATGTCGATGAAGCGTGGAGCTCAGTTCATAAACATCAGGTGGCCCGAATAACCCGATTTCAGCCAGGATTTTTAATTTGAAGGAAAAAAAACAGACTGATTGCTTTGTGATGTTGGATATCCATATTTAATATGTATCATTTGTAAATCAGATGTACTTTTAAATGCATTTTCTTCCAGGAAAACTGCTTATTGTCGTTCACATACATTTATAACTCCAAAGCAAGACCTGAACTTGTTTTCCATCAAATGTAATCTCATACATTCAAAGTAGATTTAAAGGGAAATAGACTGTGAACTTTATCTTTTTATGAACGGTTGTTGGTGCATTTCATTAAATAGATGTAACCACAGCATGGTCCTTTGCCTTTTTTTAACAACAGTACATCCTTAGAAATATCTGGGCATTAGAGTAAGTAGAGCAAGAAGCTTGTAAAATTCAATCCAAAAACCAGATGTTTACCCATGTCTTGGATGCAACCTGCTTTGACCTTCGTTGCACCTGCTGCATGCTTGTGAAGCTTTGCATTTTAAAGCAGGGGCACTCCAGTAAAGGAGAACAGTTACATCCAGATGTAAATTAAACGGCACATTTCGAGCTATTTTGGTGTTTTGGTTGATATTTTAAGAAAAAAAAGTTTTTTTATCTTTACGAGCTATGCATCCCTCCACTGAATCAGCATCCCCCCTTTGTTAAAAAAGAAAGCCTTAAACTTAATTAATCATTTTATTGTAATGGCATTATCTTAGAGTAAAAACAGTAGAAAAATCCACTGTTTAATTAAACTATATTTATTTGGTGGGCTAAAATATTTTTATAGACTTGTTTTTACAAAATTACCTGTTCCATAGTTTATGACACCCTAAATTCCGATAAAATATTATATATTAAAAATATGCTTCAGTTACCTGATATAACTAATGACCATTCACCACTGAGAAGCTAGACATATTTGCTATTAGTTGGATCTCTTTAAGAAATCTAAATCGGCTTCAATTGGCAGCTCAAAGCTTTACAAAAATAGATCAAAAATTGGCCACATATTTCTGATGGGTGCATCTATTTTTATTCATTTCATACTTTTATTTAAACTTGATCAGTCTGTCAAGGAACATCTAATTGGTAATCCATGACTTCCTGTTTCTCTGGGTTTTACATACAAGACGTCACAGAGGCCAATGTCTCTTAGCCGCCTCTTTTTTTTTGGGAAGAAGAGATGCAATTTAATTAGAACAGATATGTGTTGATCGTCCTAAGTCAGGAAATGGCTAAAAGAAAAAGAAGGCTACTCTCTTAAACTTGCATCTGCAGTCAGAGGAAAAGTTAAATTTTTTAAAGCAACTTCAACTGCGATAAACAAGCCTGGATTAAGACTCAAGTTAATCTTGCCACCAGGCACAGTAGGGAGGAGTAGCATGAGATTGTTACTTCAGTTAAAGGTGAAATAATTTAAAGGTTTTGTACATTCAGATAATTGCACCCCTTGCAAAGATATAAGATTATTACTGCAATTATTGCAGTCATGTGCTCTGGACATGTATGCCTACAGTTAGTAAGTCATCCCCCCTCATGTCACAATGTGGAGAGGTTTTACTGTATTTTACTTTTCATTTAATTTTGTTAATGTTTGAAAAACCTGATTCCTGGTTTTTAATTTGTTTCTCAAAGGATTAACTGTTAAGATCAATTTTAATTTAGACCAGATCTGGACAAACCAGACACACTTTCATGGCTCTGTCTTATCCGCTGCCAAGCTAGGTCTCAGGCTGACTTTTTATCAGCTCGTGAAAACTGCTGCCTCGATAAGAAGTATTAGATGTCTCAGAACTGACAGGTCAGCGTGATAAGAGAAAGGAGTGGGATGAACAAAAAACCCTGAAGCAAATCCATCAGCTCTGGTCACTGTGGTGATTACAGTCCAATTTAAAGAATGATTCACTTTGAAGTTTCTGACTTGGAGGTTTAATTGAGGATAGGAAGAAGGGAAAGTTGGCTTAAGAAAAAAACGGCAGAAAAGAAAATGTCCTTTCGTCCTCTCAATTGGCTTTTCTTCTTTTTGCTCCTCTAAGCATGCTCAGAAACGATGACGACGAGGAGGAGGTTGCCCGGGAGAGGAGGCGCAGGGCACGTCAGGAGAGGCTGAGGAACAGGGAGGGCGAAGAGCCCAGCGGCCAGCCAGACAGCAACGTCATGACCAACAACCATAGGTGACACTCGCACAACAACACCACCTAATAAACTTGTTGGCTCCTATGTTCCTGTTAAATTGGAGCACAAGAAGGGCAGCAGTGAAGCAAAAATGCAAATCATAGCGAACGCTTCGGCTCTCCCTCAGCAGGGACTTGCTGTGAAGCTTTTTAAACCCCAAACTAGTGTAGTCGAAAACAATGCGCTTCGTGGTCTCAGATGAAATGTTGATGACCTAAATAGCGAGCCGAGCAAGCAGCAAGTTGGGAGGACTTCCTTTCTAAACCATGTGTAAATCAGCTTGGTCTTTCAGTAATGCATGATCTCATCCCTTTCCATCAGAAAAATGGCAACGAGCAAAACAAAAAAAGGAGGCGGGGGTAAAAATCCATCTTATTACAGTGGTTATTTGATGAATTGTCTGTGCAACAGTGGAAGTGGTGGGACGAATTGACATCCAGAAATACAAATATTGCTTTGTGGTCATGAATATTTCCTCCCTTTGGGCTCAGAGATACATCCTGGGGTGGTGAAACAACAAGGGGCTTGTGCCTCAGGATGCTGAGCCTGGGACCAAGCTCTTGCAAACCATTGTTGATTGTTTAGAGTGAAAGATAATGTTTGCCAGACGTTTAGGTCAGAATAGTTTGAGTCATGCTGGTTTGAGGAAGGTTGAAGAATATATACTTGCAGACAGTCTGTTTGTGTTGCCTATTTAAAGTAGTTATGAACAGTGTCCTACCTGCAGTGAGAGCAATCTGTTTGGAAAATTGAACATGTTCTCATGTTGGGATGCTGAGCTAAATGCTAAGCAAGTTGGAATCTAAACTTTCCCTTTGATTTGCTTTGAGTTTGATCATTAGCCCTATTATTTCATTTTCGTAATTGTCACGTCCTAACATGCTTGTTTATATAGTAGCTATTTATTTACCTGAACAATGTCCATATTCCTATGTTTAATCGCTAAAATGCGGCTGCCTAACATATCTTGCCACAAATCTGGTATGGTAAAGTAAGTCATACAAAAAGCATGAAAGAGATTTAGACGGGGAAGTGGCGGCTGGAGAGAAACATCAACTCAGGACAGACTGGGCTAATCAGCTGTAGGATACATTCAGTGGTGCAACTAGCATTTATTGGCTAAACCATCCAATGAAAACGTGACAGGTGTGATTTGAGACATAAGCTTCTACAAAAGTTTTTACCAAGTTAGTTTTGAATGAGCTCTGTTCTACGCATCAGTTAGCTTCCGCCATCAAAAGAATTTCCTTCCTATCAGTGTTGCCAACTTAATGATTTTGTTGCTATATTTGGCAACTGTTCAGGCACTTCTATCGAATATGTTTCAAAAAGACGACTAGCGAGAAATTTAGCAACTTTTTTGGCTGTTAGAGGAGACATTGGAGACCCTGATATGGTAGCACATATTATTCTTTCTCTTCCTAATCGGCAGCAGTTGTTGCCTCTGCCCCCTGTCCTTTCCTAAAGCACTCACAGGTGACCCAGTCTTCATGTAGCAGTCTCTCAGCTGCAGCAAGAGCCCCCATCACAAGTTTCAAAACCAGAAAAAATTGTTATAAAGAGGATACTTTATAAAACCTGAGAAAATGATAGCATTGAACATTAAATGATGACGTTTTCCTGTGTTTATATAAAAAATAAATGCCGTTGGTGTATCTGTCAAGCATTTTTGTCTCGATTTTCCTACAACTCGCAACAATTTGCCCTGACCCTGTAGCTGTTAAATGTTGACCTTTTGTTGAAAGGGTGAAGGATTGAGAGGAAATTGTAAATGGAGTGCATTAAAAAAACATTTTTCAATTGTTTTGGAAGATTTGACAGCTATGCTAAAAAAAATTTTTTGTTTGTCCTTTTTATGTGAACTGTTTTTATTTTAAATAAGGGAAGATGTCCATTATACAAGAGTTAAATTTGAGTCTACATTTATTGGCATCCTTGGATACGATTTCTAAAATGACTGAAAATATTATGTAACCTTAATTATTAAGTAATACATTTAAGTAATAAGTAATGCATTTAAAAAAAAAAGTTTTAATATCTAGCCTACAATCACCAATGTAAACAGATTGAGTTTCTGAAATCCTACTGGGACTTTAACCAGAATCTTTTGCATTGGTCAGATGCGACTAATGCATCTGTCATAGTATTGCATGACAGCCTTGCCTTTCAATGGCATTGGAAGTCATAATACCATAGGGGAATAACGATTGCACATTGCCTTCCTACAAATTTGACACCTTAACAAACGCAATTTGATCCCCACATAATTGAGACGGATACAAAAAGTTTGACATATCGGAAAAGCCTGCCACAACTGTGCTACAGCTGTCAGACATCATGTATCTCACACATATGCACTGCAACAGAATCAACATAACTATGTCTAGAATGCTGCTACAATGACCCAATAATATAATTTAATCTGAATCTGTGTTATGCAGGTCTTTCACTTGGGTCGGGAAGCTGTATGCTTAAAACCGATGCTAAACCTTTTCCATCACTTAATGTCTGATTAATTCGGCTAAAAATTGGCTTACTAGTTGGAATCAGTTAATCCTTTTAATATAAATAAATAAATAAAATGAGATGACATGGAAAAGTAACATTCCCAATCACGAAGTAACAGAACACTGTGAATTCCTCTTAATTGATCTCCGTATACACAAACTGCTGCTTTTAATGCATTGCATTAGAAGGGGCACACATTCTTTGAAAACATGACAGGACTTGATGTTACACAAACTTTGTCTCCTGACAATTAGGCCGTGTCCCAAATACCCACACTACCCCCTATGTCGCTCTATGACTGGTGTACTTTGTGAAATTGCACGTAGGGGTTTGAGTGCGCAGGTTACAAACATGCAAAATTTAAGAGTTGTAACTGCGTCATCAAATACATCTTTGAACACACTCATAGCCTTGGGTGAAGGCCCAGTAAACAGATGCTCATTTTCAGCTCTAAATTGGATTAAGTTAAAAGTAATTTTATCTATCACTGTAAAAGAAAAAAAGTTCAATTTTTATAAGTAAAAATAACTACCATATGCATTTCAAGAAATGTAAATTGGTGATCAGTCATTTATTTAATGTGGCAGTACGATTTTAAATGTAGAGTACAGGTCTTTTTACATTCAAAACTAATTGCATGAGACATTTGGCTGTTAAAATTGGTTTTATGACTTGTTGAATACAGAGCAAAGTTCAGTTGTATTTACACAGTACAGTATAGTAAAACAAATTATTTTGATACTTGCACTTGAAAACACACTCGAACTTATCAACGGGAACCAGAGTATTTGGACATGGCCTAAGAAGTGTGTCACGTTGTTTTCAAAACACTAGCATACACAGCAAGACAAGGAAACAATGTGACTGCAGCGTAATATGATATTTTTTGCAACAATCCCTCTAAGTGGATAAGTTGTTAAGAAGTGGATGAATATGTGAGAAAGCGCCTCATGCTTGCTGATGAGCACGGTGGCGTATCTGTAATGCTGTGGGTTGGCTTGTCTTCCAAACACCACAGAAACATTATGGAAGTCCCCGGAGTCATAAACTTTATTAAATTTTGTGCAGCTATAATAATCGTAGCCTCTGGGCTCCGAACACTGCAAGAATCTGTTACCTGGCAGGTTGTACATAGTAGGCCTGACTCATGTTATCAGGGTAATAACACGTGATTGAAATTAAACATCAGATGATGTGCTGTTGTGAAATCGAAATCCATATTGAACATGGGTGTGGGAACTGAATATGACAAGATCATTTTGATCATGCATTGTCAGACTGTGGCTCAGTAGCCTACTGTGGCTCAGTAGGAAGAGTAGTTGTCTTGCAATCAGAAGGTTGTGGGTTCGATTCCAGCTCCCTCCTGCCATATGTCGATGTGCCCCAGGGCAAGGCACTTAACCTCAAGTTAATATGTATGAATGTGTGAGCTTTAGTGAGTGCGATTGGGTGAATGTGGCTCTAGTGTAAAGCGCTTTGAGCGGTCTGTATGACTGGAAAAGCGCTATATAAGTTCAGTCCATATATATATTTTAGTAAAAAAAAACAGTTTAACACAAAGCCCACACAGTGAAAAAATGTATCCCCTTCCTCTCCCCCTAGCGTGACAGAATCCGACTCTGTGAGCAGCCCCTATGGAGGTGGCGGGGATGATGAGGACCAGGCCTTGCAGGAGCGCATGGCCAAGCGCGAGGAGAGACGGCAGAGGCGCATGAAGGAGGCGCTGGAGAGGCAGAAGCAACTGGACCCCACCGCCGTGGACGCCGGCGATGGTGTCGGCTCGGAGAAGAACAGCACAGAGGAGGAGAAGTTCTCATGGCGTAGCCGCTGTTACCGTGATACCATGGAGGACGAGGAGAAGACTGAAAGCAGCAGCTTGAGACGGAAGGAAAAAGAGCGAGAGGAGGAAGAGGAGCCTGCTCCTGAGAGAGAAGAGGAAGAGGAGGAGCAGAAAGTTGTTGAAACCAAACCAAGAAGGCCTAACCTGAGAGAACAGGTCAGTCATGTTCATCCCTGTTTATTCATTGTAGTCATTTAGAGGACTTCACAAAAGCATTGATATAAGCTTTTTAACATTACAACCACAAACATCAATGTTCTTATTGGCATTTTATGTGATAGACCAACAGAGCGTTGTACATAATTATGAAACTAAACTAGGACATTTTTGTCATGTGGGTGTTGTTCAGGCTAATGTACATAATTAGTTTTTAGGTAGATTTTCCTGACTAATTAGGCCAATTCTGAGGACTACTTGTAGTACTGAAATTATGTGTCTATCATATAAAATCACAATAAAACCCATGGACATTTTTGGGGCTTTATTTTGACAAAATGTGGAAAGGTTCGGGGGTTAATTTATTTGACAAATACTTGCAAATATGATGCTTGTCTCTGCAGGCATCAACAGAGGAGACTATTATGCAACACAAGGTATGCTCACTAAATCCCTTGCAGTTTTTTTAACGCAAATCCTTGAGCGAATCCCGGATCTGTGCTTCAAAGAACCGCTGTAATCCCTTTTCTTAGGATCTCATTGAAGAAGAAACCCATTCGGTAGTCAGTGAAAGTTCAAATCAGGCCAAGTCAGCAAACTCAGAGGCTGAGGAGGATTCAGTAGCATCAGGGGAGGCTGAAGAGGTACCTGAGGATGATTATGTAGATATCCCAACAGAGAGCAAGAGTGTATTACAAAATGACATTGAAGAGGACTTTGAGGTATCTGAGATACAGCAATCAGAGGATAATGAGGTATCATACATGCGGTAAGAATTTCAGTATAGGTGTGCTGCACCACTTTAAAGAAAGATCTCCCTGGGTAACTTCAGTGTCTCAATTCCTGTTTGAGATTCATAATCAGACCTCTTTAGGAGTTCAGCAAAGAGCAAAAAAAATGATCTCATGCTAATTAAGTGTGATTAATAGTGCAGGACACTGAAATTACCCCAGCACCTCATATCTGTGGTGTGGTACGCACCGTAACTAAGGCTACTTTTTAAGCGCTCGGTTATGCTCCACAGAGTGATCACGGTGTTCCTGATGCAAGTCTTCCACTTGAACAACACGTCACATTTCAGTCACATTTCATTTGGATTTTCCTCACAATCAACCACGCCCCCTTTTCTTGCATCTCTGCCCCCTTTTTCTCAAACCTCAATATCGTTGTTGTTTGTCTG
Organism: Crenichthys baileyi; assembly: GCA_036173005.1. NCBI lineage: Eukaryota > Metazoa > Chordata > Actinopteri > Cyprinodontiformes > Goodeidae > Crenichthys > Crenichthys baileyi. The sequence continues at coordinate 752,449 of JAHHUM010002033.1, read as the reverse complement.
TGTGTGGCGGCAGGTCAACGAGAGGGAAGAGTCTCAGGAGGACCAGATAAAGCATAACGGAGGGCTGCATGGCGAGGCGGCTCCCAAACAGCACAAGAAACCCGAGAGGACTCTCAGGTATGCACATGCTGAGTCATTGTCTGCTTCTCGCACTGAAGCTCCAGTTTCTTTAAATATTTATGAACCTTTCCCTCAGTTTAAACTGGGTTCCTTAGTCATCATGGAAAGTTTGGGAAGATTGTGGAATTTGTTTAAAGTATTTGTATTCTCCATTCATTCATCCATCCATTATTCTTACCAGCAATCTTTTCATCCATCCAGCAAATCATCTGTCCATCCATCAGGTCCACCTGTATCTTTGTCTGTCCTTCCTTTCCAACTCTCCAATACATTGGCAATAAGATATTACTGAGAAATAAAGCTCCTGTTAGGCAGCGCCACTGCATTACTCATCACCTGAGAGGACCAAGTCCAGCCAAAGATCACGGTTACTTACTGGTTGGAGAAAATATGCGTACCTTTGATTTTTGTTTTCTTTCAAGTGCTTGGATATGATGCAGGGGCAGCAACTGATACTCGGGTTGTAGTTTGACATTTATTTTTCCCTGAGGCTTTAACCTGTTCCCTGAGGCTTTTTTTTCAAGCAAACATGTTTTTGTTGTGCATAAAAAAGTATTTATAACCCTTAAAGTTTTCCACATTTTGACAAGCTACACCCACAGCGTTTAGTGTATTTTATTGGGATTTTATATAAAAGATCAACACAAAGTAAGAAAAGCCAACCTGGCTATATTTTCACATTATGTGCAAATAAAAAATCCAAAAAGTGTGGCGTGCATTTGTATTTAGCCCGTATTAGTGAATACTTTATAGAACCACCTTTTGCTGCAATTACAGCTGCAGGTTTTTTGGGTCATGACTCTATTGGATTTGCAACAGAAGACTTGCAAGAAACTTTTGCAGTGCAATGTATTACCAGTTCAAAGGAGTACTGTTTTTTATTTTATTTTTATTTTCTGCAAGAGAAAATCCCTTTGTCTGTGTTTAAATATTAAGTCCAGATCAAATGTCAAGAGGTAACCTTAATCCATGTTTCCGTTTCTGCCTCAGCCGCGGCAGCATCCGTTCCCCTGAGGTGACCGCTGGCGACGAGCAGGATGACGATGCCCGCCTGGAGGCAGAGCGTAAGCTGGAGGAGCTGAAGCGCCGGCGCGATGACGCAGAAAGCGAGGAGTTCGAAAGGATGAGGCAGAAGCAGCAGGAGGCCGAAGTGGAGCTTGAGGAGCTGAAGAGGAAGCGGGAGGAGAGGAGGAAGGTGCTGGAGGAGGAGGAAAGGCAGCGGAAGCAGGAGGAGGGGGAACGGAAAGCCAGAGAGGAGGTAAGGTCTTTCAATAGAAGCACCTTCTCCTTTTTTTTTCTCCCCACTTCTGTGTTGGCAGAGGCTAGAAAAACACTGTTCTCATGAACTGCCTTATTAGTAACTTTTAACCTCCATCTGTGGCTCTTTCCTCTTCCTCTCACAAACAGCCTGACCCTGATGTATCTCTATGTATCATCCTTTGTGTCTTCATGTTCGCCTAAATGGAGGTGTCGTTGGTTCTCCTTCTATCTGCTCTCCCTGAGGCCCTCGCGCTCTGCCCTCGCCCTGACTGGTCGTCTTTGTTGATCTTGGCACTGAACGTGGCGGCCCGTCTCTCGCTATCAGTCCCATTTCTCCTCCTCTTGTGTAATGTTAATGAGGCCTTTTGGTTAGTAATTAAAAGATGGCCCAGAGATACAGAGAGACTAATTAACCAAGCCAAGGAAGCTGGAGAGGGTTGACACACCGCCAAGCACCAGCCATTGTCTGAATTCACTACAAATGGCTTGTACTTTAATTGGTTTTTGTAGCTGTTTGTAGGGTTGTTGTCCAAATGGGTCTGTTGTCTGGCAGAGGGGCCAACTGTAAATAAGAATATGTTCTGAGTAATTTAACAGGCCTGTGACCTGCTTTAATAGATGAACTAAATCAGTTTGATTTGTCTTGTATTAATTCTGTTGATAGTTGAGTCTATAACGCATAATAATTTCATGAAAGAATTCATTGTCCTTGCACTGTCTTTGTATTTAAACATATTCTAAGTTGTTTTTCTTTTTGAGCCATTCAGAGGAGAACTCTCTTGAACTGAATGTCACAAATTGATGGCTGGACATTCTCTTCAGGATTTTAAGCTAGAAAGCAGAATTCATGGTACCGACAATACAGTCAAAGTTGGCTTTGGAACTTGCCCATTGATGCTATGTTTGCCCAGTCTCTTATTGTTGCACACTTAGATAAGCTATTCTGCAGGAATGTAGATGTTGTTCTGGGTTCTTTTGTGACCTCCTGTGTCAGTATTTAATTGGCTTTATAGAGAATATTGGGTAGATCTGCCTCTCATGGGAAGGTTCATCACTGTTCCAGGTTTTCTTCACTTGTTGAAAATGACTGACTGTGGTTCTCTAGAGTCCTAAAGCCTTACAAATGGCTGGGAAGAGTTTTTTCATGGTCCATATATATGCATACAGCATAATTAGCAGATTACAGGTTCAACAGTGTCCAGAAACACCTGCAATAACAAAATGAATCATCAAATATGTGTAAAACTAAAAACCCTGATCCACCCTGCCTTGTCTGTCTGTCTGTCTGCTTCAGGAGGAGAAGAGGAAGATGAAAGAGGAGATTGAAAGGAGAAGGGCTGAGGCTGCCGAGAAGAGACAGAAGGTTGACGACATCGTGGACGGGGAGGGGAAGCCATTCAAGTGTGTCGGTTCTCGAGGATCTTCTCTGAAGGTAAGCTCACCTTCTCAAGCTGTCACTTCAAGTTTACTTTAAGCATTTTTTTTATAGTTTTCCTTTCTTCCAAGCCTCCTATTTATTGATGGTGCATGCAGTAAAAAAATCCTAAATATCTATCGTGGAACCACCAAAATTATACGTTCTGATCTGGTTAATTTTAAAGATGTATTTAAACATGTATAAAACTGTTTAATCATCTAAATTAATGTAAAACTGAAGTATAGATTCAGTACTAAACAAAAAAACTCTGAAATTTCTCCTTTAAACCTAAAATTCTGTTGCTTTTTTGGCTTCTATACCTGTCTCTATTAGGGATGGACCAGTACAAGATTCTCACGGTATGTTATTAACCTGGAGTAAAAATCATATGGCATTACGGTTTAATAAAGTGTGAGCATGGTTTAATTCCCCTGCATTTACACTAGAGACTCCTTCCTTCACAAGTAATGATGACACCTGTTGCCGTGGAGCCAAGTAAGGCTGAAACTTTTAAAATGTTGGAATGAAAAATCCACCTATAGAACTTTATTAAGCTGTTGGTGCTGTATTAAAGTAGAATGGGATGTTTTCTGGTCGGATATAAACTTGTTTCTGCTGTTGAAGCATGTAAAAAGTAAACATGGGCTGGAATGAGGTTCCTACAGTATGACATTATGACCCTAATGCATGCATCGAACACTTTCTTTCCAATGCAGCAAAAATAATAAAGCATATTGATCAGTATTTATACTATAACATTTTTAATAATATTCTGTTTTTCATACATAGACCTAAGCAAAATATGGAATAAACACTCGATTAATTTAGTTGTAGCTTTCCAATGTTTTCCGGCCTTGAAAAGCCCCCTAGAGAACGGGAACCTGGAGAAAACCACCACCGGGACTACTGCAACCCCTGTAGGCATGTGGGCTCGTCGCTGCTGCGACGAACCCACATGCCCCATTGGCAGCCGTCTGCACCTGAGCATATCCAGCCATGGACCCAGAGACCCGAGACCCTGGGGCACATCACCCCCAAAACAGAGGCCCTACAGACGAGGGGGCCCAGGCCCTGGCAAGAAGCCGCCGGGAGTGAGCCGGCACACACCAAAGCACTGAAAAACCCCAATACACACTAGTGGGCAGAGACACCAGCGAACAGCAGTGAGTGTGGCGGGGAGGAAATAGGCCCCACATTTCATGGCGGCCTTAGCTGATCCAGGAGAGGGAGTAGCTCAAGACCCAACCTGACACAAAAACAGGCTCACACAGTCACAATGACACATTCCCACCCTCATGCATAAACATAAAAACACTCAGACCCACACAACAAACGTAAAGACACACAACAAGGGACATTGTACACTCACTTACACTCCCTATACATACACTCCATGTACCAATACCCCAGAGGGGGAATCAGCCCCGAGACCCAGGAGGTAGTCCCCCTTCATTCTGGGGTGGGAACAGGCAGGTCGCCCCAGCCCAGACTAGTGGTGGCACCGCACAAACCCGAACGACCCCAGCCCAGACCCCGACCCCCAGCCCCAATCCCAGCCCCCATCAAACCTTGTCCCCATCTGGAGAGGGGGTCATGTACACAAGAGGGGTCTACCTGGTCGAGCCCGCCAACCAGAGCCACCCCAGGACTAAGCAGTCCTAGCCCCCCAATGAATTACAATCTCAACCCCATGAGCCCCCCACCTCCAATGAACACCAACATGAATTTACCCATGAGGCAACCCCAACCAGGACACAGATATCGAACACATGCTGTCGAGCCCAAACGCCATGAATCCCTTCCCCACAGGGGCACTCCCCCACAGATGTGGTCCACCCCCCTTAAAGCTGATGACACATCCACATGGCGGCAGGCACCCGGGGCTGACGACCCCCACAACCAAATAAACAAACCACATCGCCACCAATGCAACAACAGCCCAGGGAGAAATGCATACCAGCTCAGCTCCATCATCACCGCTCAGCCAATCCAAATGTCAGTGACCACACATTGAAAAAGAGGACCCAACACCCCACCCAACACAATGCAACCCCTCCAGACCACCCTCCTGCCTGCTGCCCCAATCCCCCCGACATAACAGCCAGCGGAGTAGCACACTGCCATGCCCACCCAGCAATGCCAGCAGCCCCAGCCCACCCGTCAATGAAAGAGAAGCATGCTCCAACCTGGCACCCAGGCCGACCAACCTCCTCAGGCCAAGCACAACCCACCAGCCACTCCAGTGCAGGTGCAAGATGTGCTCCACCGCCCCACCCACCTGACTCTGACCGCAGCCCCGTGCCAGGCCAGGGGCCAGAGCCACATAAGGAAGCATCGGAGAAGGGCCGCCACAGCACGGCAAAGACCAGGTATCCCGCCATCCGCACACCTCAATTCCAGAGGCAGCCCAGCACGCCGGCCGCACAGCACACCCTGTCGCACCAAGTAGGCCCCCAGCTCCTGTGGAGATGGAAAACCCTCGAGGCACTCGAGATGACACACAATGACACACCCGCACTACCATACATGACTGGTAGTGTGATGGAGCAGGCGGAGGGAGGTGTCCAGGGATGAGGAGGAAAGGACCGGGGGGCAAAATGCTCTCCCAGGGAGCCGGCTCCCCGGCTGACCCCAATAGGCACTCCTGTTCACAGAGTTCCAACAATGGAGGGGAGGCACAGGCACATCCACCGGGTTCTAAGGCTAGGTTAAGGCACCAGGCCCAGAGAACCAACCAAAAACCGGGACCTACATCCCCAGCCACCCCAGAAGCGCCTAAACCCTCAAAGCTTTCACTCAACACCCAAAATATTTAAAGAGATAAAGATTTGACTGACCAACATCAGCCCCTTTTTGCTGCCTGTAGCTCTTTTTTTATGAAGTTAATCTCGCTGAGATTACGCATCGTGCACAGATGAGGAGAGGTGCAGTAACTCTTTACAATTCAGCAGGTACCTTATCCTGTCTACCACAAATTAACTCACATAATAAAAGATCACCAGCCTGCGTCTCCTCTCCTGCTTTTTCATAAACTGTCACATCTAAGGAAGGTTTAATTAACTTAAATGTGAACAAATGTCTCCAGTGTTGCCAAAAGTCAACTCCCACATGCTGAAAATCGAGGGGGATTTTCAGCCAGTGGAGAAAATCTAATTATGTGCATTTAGTTGTTATATGGTGCTGGCCCAGAGAGACCCCAGACTAAATAGTGGCTCTGATGGTGAGCTCTGATCGCACCAGAGTCTTGAACTTTGCTGAGGAGGGGTTGTAAATAAATTTCAATTCTCCACCTTCCAGACACAGCCTTTCTTTGTCATCATGTTCACTGTAGGTACTCTTGTGCACGTGTGTTGAGTTTTTATGCATGTGTGTCTGCATGTCCTGTAGCAGAAATATTACCAGTGAAGGATTTTGAAGTTGTGATTTTGTTAAAATGTGTGCTCTTTATTTCTGTTCCATCTCACTACACATATTATACAATCGTTCCAACTTGTATTTCTTCATTGTTAAAGTACAATCAAACAAACAGTAAAAATGTAAAAAGAAAATTACAGAGAAACCATAAAAACAAGAACATTATCTGCAGGTACAGATAACTCACAATTTTACATCTTTTTCCTTAGCTCACGTTGATTTTTCAACATCTTTTTGATACTGTCCTCCTTTCAGTCTAATTTTGTAGGTTAGTTTCTCCAATTTCATGTTTTCCTTCTATTATTTTCCTTCATTCATCTTGTGTTGGTACAGGTGCTTTAAGCCGTTGTCTAGTGATAGCTTTTTTTTGGCAGCAGCAAGGAGGATTTTGATTAAATCTTGGTCTTATTTGCCTTGTGGTCTCTTTTCCTTTTATATAGCCTAGATACATCACTTGTCCTGTTAATGGGATCATATTCCCCAAAACCTTACAGAAAACCAAACAAATTCCATTCCAGAAGGGCCGAATTTTCCTGCAATTCAAGAATATGTGTTGAGTTCATGTGATCACATAATCTCCAACATGGCTGTCCTGTTCTTATACGTTTGCTTGTAATTTTGGGTGTAATAAAGTAGCGAATTTGATTCTTCCAAGCTAATTCCCTCCATCTTTGTGAGTGGGTTGTGTTCATTTGTGTTTTCCACACCTGATACCATTTGTCTTCTGGAATCACTTCATTCAGTTCCTTTTTCTACTTAGTCCTACCATATAGAGTAGAATGATTCCGTGACTGTATCAAACTTTTATCCAGAGTTGACAACGTCTAAGGTGTAGAATTACCATACACTTGTACAAATGTAGTAATAATTGGGTTAATTTCTTCCCTCTCTAGCTTGATTTTGTTGTAGTAATACCTGAAGGTCCTGGTTCCTTAGTTGGTGTGCCTTTATTTGCTATTAACTAATCATTTTCCCCGTTTTAATTATTTTGCATATAGCTGTCATGCCCCTTTCTGCCCATTGTTTAAATGTGTCGCCAACTGTCCCTGGTTCACATTTATCATGACCTGGGTCATTTTTAGATGTATTTATTTGTAAGAAGTCAGCTTTGGGCACTCTTTTTAATCCAGGAAATATGCACTGGAAGAAATATTAGGGTACACTTTAAACCACAATCCCTTTTTTTAAGATATAATCTAAATCATTTATTAACCTGGATTTGAAATAAATGTTTTGGCAAATATTACATTTTGATTCAATTTCTTTGACTCATCAGAAAAGCGCAGTCATATTTGGCTCAGAATAGTAATTTTGTCTTTTTAAGTCACCAGTCAGTCACATGGATTGACCCCTTAGACCACTGCGTACCACAGGCGCTTAAGTGAAGGTATTTTGGACAATTCAGACATTGTCATGTGATATTTGCATATCAAATAAGCACCTTTTCTCCGGCCCTCCCCTCAAGCCTGTTCTCTGTCTCACTCATCGGAGTAGTAGAGGTCAGTAGACGCTACTGAACGTGGTATAAAGAAGCAGCTATGAGCTAAGCTACGCTAAGAACCTATTGGAGAGTCAGCAGGGAAACTAGGACGAAAACACATTCTCCCATGTTTTTACTAAGTCATTTATAACAGTAATGTGTAAAGATTGATGAATACAGCCTTTTACATTTTCTTATGGCCTTTGTGACATCTCTTTGTTCTCTTTCTGGGTGCACCAGTCCCATAAATAGGGGAAATGTATTATAAACAGTTGAATCAATTTCATCTTGCTGCTGTTGTACCATGGAAAATTGCACAAGCTGAGTTATATCAGCTTTTCTTTTTGTTTTGTTTTTCATCCAGAAATTGAGCAATTTCCTGCTCAATTTATTTGCTGAGTGAATGTGCTGCCTCAGTGAGACCTGTCAAAAACCTATTTCAGATTTTAAAAAAAACATCCATGCAATTCAGAATATACATTTTTCTCCCTTATTTATTTTGCCTGTACACATTTTTGTTGGTTTGGTTGACAATGGACATTTTTATGCATCCTGGTACAAAAGCATAGTTATGCCTCACTAAGAAAAAGCTCATAGTGCAACCCACAACTCACGTTCACGTTATCAGCCGTCAACCAACATAACCCTGGTTTGTGTTGTAGATAAAGCAAAGTGTTCTCTGGCAGAAATGGACAGCAGGCTAAATGAAGGACAGGCTGCAGGGATGTGCAGGAAAGCGATTAGAGTTAACAGGATTACTGTAACCGCGTTAGGATGGATGCAGCTCTTTAAAAACGCGTCTGAGAATAGGGAATTTCCTGTCCGGAGACTATATTTGGAACTTTAACATTCGGTAGCAGCCATGCAAAAGGTCTGTTTTCACAGAGAAAAAAAAAAGCAGGGAGGGAAGAGAGCTTTTTCTTAGCATGTGTCTTTTGTCCATCTATAGAACGTTGTGACTGAGGAATGCTGCCCCCTCTCAAAGTCTTTATGTGGTGTATATCATAAACAATCCTCTGAGGTTCCCACAGTCTTACTGCGGGGAAAGGAAAGAGCTCGCTCTGTTTGTCTTGGGTTTTTTGCATGTGTGTGCTTGTTTGGAGAGCAGCTTTCGCACACAGGGAACAATGAAGGACATTTTTGATTAGCAGAATCTAACCTATTGAGCAGATCATGAAAATAAGCTAAAATTGGACATCAGATATTAAACATGAACAAGAAGGTTTGAAGTTGGATGTTATCAAAGCTCAGTGGGTATTTTAAATGATTTGTCCTCATATTGACCTCAATCTTTAAGTGAGAAAATATTTCATCCACAAGAATTGTGGAAGGATGCCCAACATCCTAACATGTCTAACTCGTTTGGATTTTATTTTTCAGATTGGAGAAAGAGCAGAATTCCTGAACAAGTCAGCACAGAAAAGGTATAGTTCGGTCATTTTTGGTCTTATAAACCAAGCTTTTGTCAATTATGCTGTTTTTACTGATTAAGGGATATGGTCTGTAAGGCTCTTGTAAAAATATAGATTTCTTCTATTCTGTCTTATATCTCTTCTTTCTCCACTTTTCTTCTATCATTAAACAAAAATAACCTGAGTACATTCAAGTACATACATTCTAATGTTGATTTCATTTATTAAATGAAAAGATATCCTCAAACCAACCTGACCCTGTGTAGCAGTAACCCCCCACTAAACCTTATTTTTAGCAAAATTTAACTCAGCCATATTGGAAGGGTTTTTTAGTATAAGTGTCATGCTGGCAGCCACTCCAACTGTTTTGTTTTAGTGGGCCTTTCAGGGGTTGGCTTCCTGGTGAGCTTTGGATTAGATTCCTGCTGCATAACCCAGATGCACTTCAGCATAAATCAAAAACTGATGATCTGGCTTCCTTACTCAGGATTTTCTGCTAAGGAGCAGAATTCAAAGTTCCATGAAATACGACGAGCTGTCCCTATACCATCACCCTGCCACCACCATGTTTGACTGTCAGTTTGATGTTCCTTTTCTGATATGAAGTTTTCATCAAAATGTTTTTTTGGCAAACAGTGAGACGAGTGTTTTTGTTCTTTTTAGTCAGCAGTGGTTTGAACTCTCCCATAAATGTCATTTTGGCCCATTTTCTTATTTCTGAATCATGAACTGTGATCTCGACTGAGGCAAAGCCTGCAGACCTTTAGATGATGTTGTGATTTCTTGATGGCAATCAGGCCTGGATGAGGCTAGTGAAGCTGAAGTCACATTTTTTATTTATTATCTAATACAGGGGGTGGGGGGGGTCTTTTTTCACACAGTTTGGATTGGTAGCTTTTTTGCCCTAATAGTCATTTAAAAATGCTTTTTGATTTCCCTCAGGTTATCTTTGTATGAAATTAAAATGAACTTGATCTGCTTATAATCTCTGTAGCTCTGTGAAGGCGTCTCATTCTCCTGTGGTGTCCAAGATAGACAACAGGCTGGAGCAGTACACCTCAGCTGCTCAGGTCAGTCGTTTTTGGTTATTTTCAAACATGTGGTCCATTTCACAGAGGCCAAACTGCAAGTAGCTCTTTTGTCAGTGAATTTCTTTTTATAAAACCCAAAATGCTTTAAGAGATGGCTACAGAGTTGCATATGCTATCTCCCTTCGTGTTACCTCCTCCTGAAATGCCTCTTTCGAATGAATTCTTTGGGACGGATGTGGGCCCTTTTCCTTTCGCCCTTTTTTCATTACGTTAGACATTAAAATGTAACACTTTCATATTTTTTTTAAATCTCTGAATTTAATCAAATGTAACCAAAAGCATTAAACTGCTATGCAATGGTACGTGGAATGAAAAGGTTTATTGACGGGGACAATATGAGAGAAGGAAGGCACAAAAAATCAACGCATGCGAACCAAATCTTTTATTTTTTATAAAACATGTCTGAGGCATAATTACAGCTGCTATCCCCGTTTCACCTGACAGCGAGAGAACAAGGAGTCCAAATCCCCTCGCTCCACCGTTTTGGATCTTCCGGTGGTCACTGATGTACGAAACATTAAGAGCATGTGGGAGAAAGGCAATGTGTTCGGCTCGCCTGGAAGTGGCGGAAGCCCTTTTAAGGTAAAAAGAAAATTATAAAATTGTATAGTTAAGCTACATAGTGACACATACATTCATTACCCATGAACATTTTCAAATACTTTCATGTCACTGCCTTAAACTTCAATGTATTCTGTTGGAGTTGTATGAGATAGACCCATACAAAGTAGTGCAAAATTGTGAAGTGGGAGGAAACGGACACAAATTTTCCATGGAGTTTGATTTAAGTCCCCCTGAGTCAGCACTTTGTAGAACCACTGTTTGCTGCGGTAACAGCTAGAGGTCTTTTAGGATATGCCTTTACCAGCTCTGTACATTTGAGGCCCATTTTTCACAATAGGAACCTTTTTCATCATTCACAGATATTTAAGAAACAAGGCACCTTCTGCTCTGTGCGTGTGATAACCCTTTGGGACACATCTCTCAGGCTTGTTTTATAAAATTTCTGTGAATGTTCCAGTCTTCCACTGACTGTCAAGTGAATTTAATTTAGTTTCACTGGGTCAAGCCCTTCAAAATCAATTATAGCTACACTTTTCTATGGACTTTGTAGTGGCTCTATTTATGTTAAAAGGTGTAGTTGCTGTGACCAAATCATCAGTTAAAGTTTTATTGCTAAAAATCCTGGATTTTATTTTCACAACGGGAGTTTTTCTTCCACACCCAGTGGCTGAGTGAGACCTCGGCTGACACTGCTCCAGTGGGAGGAGTCGCCCACCAACGTCAGTTCTCCTGGTTTAGACTCCACAGTGGAACCCTTATGAGAAACAGCAAGGGTTGATAAAAGTTCTGGCAAAGTACCATGAAAAACCCGCCCATAGAGACTTGCAGTAAATTTTGGGTCATTTTTCTTTGCATAATGCGTAGACCTCAGTCAGATTGAATAGAAAAAATCAGATATTGCCATACTCTAAGTAAGGCTAACAGTGCTGCTGGAAAGTGAACCTCCAGCCCAGTGTAAAGTCTAAGTCGAGTACAATACCGCCATTACCAGGTTTCACCACAGATATGGTGTGTTCAGGGTTTTGGGCCGTGTTTTTTTCCTACCACATATTGCATTTTGAAAAAAAAAAAAGTTTAAATTGACAAATTACTTATTAGGTGAAAGCAGTTGGTTGCACTGAATCTTATTCAGGGGTATCAGGGTAAATAGGGCGTTTTTATTTGTAACACATTTTAATAGCAAGGTATACTATTCCTTCCCAATCACATGTTCCTTTGTTTTGGTCAGTGACAAAATGTGAAAAGTTCAAGAAGTGTAAATACTGTTGAATGACTAGTGATTCCTGCAAGCTTGGCTGACCCTTGACCTTGTACAAACAGGAAGCAGCTGTGATAAAGACGGGCGTGGCAGGCCGCATCAACGACTGGCTGAATAAAACCCCAGAGAGCGGCAAGACGTCAGGAGGAAGGCCAACGGTAGGTCGCTGCCAGGAAATAGTCTACATTTAAAGCACAGAAGTGCATTCAGTGGTTTATAAAGCAAAAAATGTATACAAATATTTACAAGTAGAAATGCTCTAAGACCTCCTGCTGGAAAGAAAGAAGAAAATATACCTGCTGCGGGTTGTGTAAAACCAAAAAAACGATCATTCCTTCATGAGAGATTCCTATAGTTTCTGGGCTTTAGTTACAGCTTTAATGCTAAGCAGCTAGACTAAAATGGTCTACAACCATGTTAAAGAAAGTAGATTTTTTTTTTTGTTGAACTCTTTTTCAGTTTTGCAAGAGAACTTTCACCCTGCAACATCTGAGCTACAATCAATCCCTTTCAATAAAAAAGTTCAGCTGACTCTGACTCTTTCCTCAGGCCTGCTTTGTTACTCAGGACAGGTTTTTTTCTCCATTCTCTAAATGATGCAAGGAGCTGAGTCTGGTGGACTCGTGATCTATTTGGCACCACCTGGTGGCCACAAATATAGTTGCCTTCAACATCCACATACAGATGGAAATTGTTGACATTAGGGTCACTGTCTTGCAGGCGTTGTATTTAAAGTTTATTAAGAATCGATAGAGAACAAGATTTTTTCCACTTTATGGTTTTATGCAAATGATTGTTTGCTGTCAAGCATATACAGAGCTTGGAAAAATGATGTGCCCTCTTACAGATATCTTCTGTTTTTCTGCCTTTTGAAATATTACAGATCATAAAATATCAGACAAAGATAATCGGAGTAAAAACAAAAAAATTTTTTTAAATGATTTCATGTATTGAGGGAGGAAATGTTTTCAAACCAACCTGGTCTTTGTTAAATTATGAATTATCTGTGATTACCTTAGTTCAGTAACACTCAGGGCTGATTAATACCAGACTTAAAAAATATTGGACCTGTATGACGACATGAAGAAGAATAACGGACCTCAAAGTGTAAAAAAACAGATGAGAAGTCACATTCACATCCACCTTTGAATGGCTCAGTGAAAACAAAACGACAGTTTTAAAGTGGCCTTGTCAAAGTCTGGTCTTAAACCCAATTTAGATGCTGTTGCACAACCTTTCTGGAAGATGTGTGCCCCATTAAATCTAGTTCAAAACGAATCTACAGTCACACCTGGTGGCATTAGTGTGAAGGTCTGGGTCCGATTTGCTTCTTCAGGACCTGGACGACTTGTCCAGACTGGGGTGCTGTGGTGTAAACTTAAACAAGGCTTTCATGCTTAAAAACCATCCAGTGTGGCTGAATTCAAACAATTGTGCACAGAATAGTGGGCCAAAATTCATAAAGTATAAGAATAATTGGTAATTACGCTAGTGGGATGTTTGTATTTGTAGATATTAGATTTTTGAAGGTTGCCAAAATAAATAAAAAGAAAAAATCTGTAAGGGGGTCAAGAGAAAAGGACATTCTGGTGACTTTGTGTACAAATTATTCTAAAACTAAGAATAATTTAAACCTAGAAGCAGATTAAAGTAAGATATGTTAGGTTTAGGGATTAGGGTGCCGTTTGTTCCCCTCCTCCTCACTCTCCCACCTATCTGTCCCTGTTGCCTCCATCTAAATCAACCAGATCTACAGTTGCTGAGCACCACAGATAAATCGCTCTGTCCCTGCCTTTTGTTCTCTGATTCACTCTGACAGGACCTGAAACCCGTTGATGTCACCAACAAGAGGAGTCTATGGGAAAACAAAGGCACCACTCCAACAAAGGTAGCTCTTATTGATCTCCCCTCATTCTGTGTCTACTTCTAACATGAGCCGAGCGATTATAGTACCAGATCGGAGAAGAAAATGAGCTAGCTGAGCATTACAACATCCAGATGGAGTTTTAACTATGCCGTGAAGTGGTTTGTGGTCTTGGAAAGCTTTTCATGCTTTTCCTTGGCGTCCAGTTGTTGCCACTCAAGAAAATATTTTGCTAAAGAGGAGGAGGAGGAGGAGGAGGAGGGAGAAGAAGAGCCAGAATCTCATGTTATTTTGACCCTGCCATGGCAGTAATGGAAGTAACAATCACTCGTTTGTTTTTGTTTCAAAGAACTCGCACAGCTAGTTGACCTCGGCATTCAATCTGGAATCAGCCTGGAGAGGTAAAGGAGCAATTAATCTGCGTTTCCTCAACTCGCTTGTCTGAATGACCTCACGCTCTGCTGTCACGCTGTTTTGCTCTCTGTCACAAGCACAGCTGCATTCTGTTCTGCTTTGTTTGGACACCACTGCTTATTATACTTGTAATAACAGGAGGCGCCCATGAGGTTCAGTGCCGAATTAGATATTATGTGCCTGTGTGGCTGAGGGCCTGATTGTAACTTAAACAAGAGTTACTTTGCAGAGAGTCAAACTCATCAAGCCCTATTCCAATCATTTGAATACTCGCAACAAAGCAGATTTATCCAGATCCAGATAGCAGCTTGTTATAAAGTATCAAACAGGGTGACTGGTGTCCAAATGCAGGGTGTTCACACTTTTCATTGGTGGCTTAGTCACATCATTGCTCTAGCTTCTGATGGCCACAAATCACAGCTCTCTGCTCAGCTTCACTGAATGTTTTGCTGCTAAAATTGGTGAAACTTAGGGGTTTTTTTCAAGAGAAACTCGGATTAAACGATACACGGTTACACCTAATTCTCTATACATACAGATAGAAGGTATTTCCTCTCCCGCAGACCTCTCCTGTTTTTGCCTTTTTTCACACTTAAATGTTTCAGACCATCAAACAACTCGGTGTAAAAATAGAAGTGGCCCCCTTTTAAATCATAAATTAACAGTAAAAAATGAATAACTCAGTCAATTAATGATAGCCTGCCAGATCTGTAGAATCAAGGAATCACTTCATCAGAACCTGTCTGACCAACATGAAGCAGGCTAAAAGGTCCAATCTATGTCTCTCTGGAAAGGGTAATGAATCTATTTCAAAGACATTGGGACTCCACTGAACAACAGTGAGAGTCAGAATAAGAAAGACACAAAATGGTATCAATTGTTTTAAGGCAGAGAACACAAAGATCTGTTTCAAAGTTCCCAAAGAACAAGCTGCTTTGCTGCTCCAGGACCTGGATGACATTATGTAATTGATGATGAAACCATGAATTCTGCTGTCTAGCAGAAAGTCCTGAAAGGGAATGATGTTGATTTGTGAACTCCAGGTGCTCCTTACGTTATGCAGCACACCGACAAGTCCACCTCGAATGGCTGAAAAAAAATAAATAAATGAAGACATTGGAGTGGCGTAGTTGAAGTCTAGATATAAACACTATGGAAATCCGTGGCTTTGAGATTACACGGGTCTTTCATGCTCAAAGCCTCCAATGTGACTCAATTAAAATATTATGCAAAGAAGGGTGAGTTGATAGGTTTTGGCAGCAGTTACTTTTTCATGAAGTGCTTGGATAGCTTTTTTCCCTGAATAAATAAAATCATAATTTGAAACTGTTTATTTTTGTTTTCTTTGATAGTAAAATATCCGTGATGCTCTGAATCATTTAAGAGTGACACAAATAGGAAATCTGTTAGACTGCAAATGCTGGTTGCAGACAAAGAAAAGTGTGCGACAAGGATAAACTGTCTGTCATTTTCTGCCATACCCGGGAAACAGCAGACCCATTTGCAGTAAAGAATTCTGTGGTCTGTGGGTCCTAGACTGTGGTCTGGGTTATGGGAAGCCATGTCGTGGTTATTGAACTCATTACAAGCTTACAGTGTGATGTCAGTTGGGAAAAAATGCCATGAGAGGTGGATGTATTTTTGTTAAGTTGTACAGGTATGTTTTATTAAATTTCCATGTCTTTGCTGCTTTATAGCCTTAATTTTATGGGGTTTTTTTCCAGATGGCAGGAGGAGGAGAGACCAAATCAGTCGCTAACGGTGAGTCTTAGGTAGACGACACAAGTGTTGGCTTGTCACTGCATGCCTAATTGTTTTTTAGTCATATGACTGAGAGGTTCTTTACTCTAAATAAAAATAAATAAAACCTTCTAAATACCTACTAGAAAAGATGTTAGTTGTATCAGTGTTATGGAAATCAAAAGTCCTTTTGGTGGTCCTGTTGAAGTACAAACTAGCGTGAGCATTACAGCACAGCTTGCAGCTGCAGGAACTTATAAAAACTAGCAGTTTACATTAATGGGAATTTGAAATAGCCAGTCTATGGATGCACTATGCTTGTTGACATATAAGCAATATAAACGTTTTATATAAGCAAAAGAAAATAAAGTTTAACACATTTGCCCTGGTGGCTGGCTATAGTACTGTTAATAGAAGAGGAAAGAAATAAAAATAAAGCCGTGACTGCTCATAGCTGGTTATCTAATGCTGCTTTTTATTGTCATATTTTATTTTCTGTCGCCTAGTAATAGTAAAAATTGCCTGTTCCAACAGTGAGCCTTTATCTTTTTTAACCTTAAGATTAGTTAAATTTAACCCTGCTAAAATTGCAAGCACCGGATATCTAAAGGACAGCCACAGAATGGGTCTATTATAAAGATTTCACTTTACCTTCTCTAGCCAAAGAGTGTTGCAGTGTGCATTGATGTTAAAAGTACTAACTTTTCCCAGTTTTTTGCTTGAATGTTCACGTGCAGATTAGAGACATGACCTTTTTGCTACATGTGTTAACTTGTCACCAGAGCTTTGATTTACGCAGCACCATGTGTCCTTAAACCGAAAACTGGCCACACCACAGCCCTCCCTGCAGTCTTTTCCAGTGTGCCGTTTGGCCTTTTGTTTGACTCCACAGCCTTTTAGGATGCCACCTAAACATTGCTTGCTATTTTAAAATCAGATCGGAGTGCAGCCCCTCCCTCCCTTCCTTCACTCCAAAACCACTTCTGCTCCTCTCCTGCAGCCTGGCAGGCGAGAACTTTGGCCTTGATGGATTCTGTACATGTCGATGTAATGTGCTGCTTGTTCAGTGCACGAAATAACACACATGCATGCGGCCGCCAGTTTCCCCTCCGCTTCTATAAACACACTCAGCAGCCATTGTGACGCCACTCAAACCTTTTAGATTTTTCTCTCCTGCCCGGCTCCACTTTTGCTGCTCTAGACTCGATGAGTGTTAGAAGCGGAGCTCCTGCCAGGCCGGTTTTGTCACATTAATGGCTGGTATGTTGCAGATTAGTGCACCATTTCATGATGACTTAGAGGATGACAGAGGATTTGTACAGATTTTGGATTTCTCACTCAGAGCTGGCTGCGGGACCTTATGGACGTTTGACACAGCAAAACACACAAGTTAGCAGCATATGTGGAAACAAGCTTTACTTCTTGCTTTCAATTTGAAAATCGTGCAAGCCTTTAAATGTTAGCATTGTTTATCTGATAATGTAATATTTTTGGAAGCTTTTAACATTTTCGAATTTCATCATGTTACAACCACAAACTTCAATGTATTTTGTAGAGTCTTTATGTGCATGATTAAAACAGAGTAGCGCATATTTTTTAAAGGAAAAAGCTTTTTTACAGATCAGTTGTGTGTATTCTCAAAATTGTATTGATCAGTCTCTCTCAAATGGATCAAAGTAAATATTAAAGCGCATTAAAAAGAAAAATGTTTCTCCTTCCTAAAAACAAAAGTATTCCAACTCTAAAAGAGCCCAACTAATGACTATCATGTCATTGTTTTGTTTTTCCTAAAGGCAGTCAGTTGCTCTGGATTTTATTGATGGGTATCAGAGTGTAGGGGGCTGAATACAGATGCACGCCATGTTTTCCAGATTTTACTTGATGAAAAATGTAAAAAAAAAAAAAAAAACACAATTTTTTTGTTCCTTTTCAAAGTTATGTGCTAATTTGTCTATCCCATAAAACCCAACAAAGATACATTGAAGTTGGTTTGACAAAACGTGAAGAAAGTTCAATGGGTGTGAATACATTTTCAAGCCACTGTTTGTGTTATCCCACACCCTGAACGGAAATGTTGACTGCATGCAGCTACGTGACTTTAGCACTTCTTTGTGCTCTTTTTTTTTTTTACCCTCTTTGTCAGAAGATCAGTGCTGTTAACCCACACCTGTCTGCAGACCCTAACCACAGCCGCTGATAGACTTGTGTTGTCTCTCACCAGGTATGGGACACTAATGTCTTAAAGGGGCCACTAAAGCTGGGGACCACGGCAATCCAAGATTCTACCTTTGAACATTGTTTTTCTAATAACCAAATAAGGACCAGATCCCGTCGAGGAATGACCCCCAGACCAGAGACGCTGTCCTCGCACTGTACTGAAACACCAGCTGCATTTTTGCCAAGCGTAGTACATTTGCACAATGGGTTAAGCTTTGAAAATAAAAACAATGCTGTGAAATTTGGACATTATATACCATAAAAAAGTTCCCAATCAGGACAACAAATTTATGATTTTATGATTTTTTTCTTTACTCCAGTCGACCACTTTTAAAGTTTCCACATTCCAAAGAGACAAATGAAACCAGCTCTCTTCCTCTCAAAGATGGCGTTCTATCTCTCCTTTATTTGTTTTTATTTATATTTAAAGAGACGGCTTCACACATCGCTATTTTATACTCAACAGCCACCTGTTCAGGATAGAAATATAAGCACTTCTAGATTTTAGATGACTTCACTTGTATTAAGTCTTAACAATAGCAGAGCAAAGGTCTGAGTAATATAAGTTAGCACATGTGACGTTTTGAGTATCATTGTATCATGTATAACATCTCTATGCTCATAGAAGGTCTTTTTTCATCTTTTTTTTATTTAGTATCAAACTCTTCACCAACGGACGGTTACTTATGAAGGTGAAAGGAGTGCTGAATATTCAGAAGGCCATTATGACTTTATTATCCTTTTTGTCATTTTAATTTAAGTTTTAATGTGGTTTATCTTATCTAGGTGTTTTTTAAAGCTTTTGTTGATCACTTTAAACAGTAATGGGAAAAACGTTTTTGCCTCCTTACAGATTTCTTCTGTTTGTATTTTTGTCACACTTAAATGTTTCAGATAAAACCAATTTTATCGAAGAAAATCTAAGTAAAGGTACAAAATGCAGTTTCCAAACTGTGATTTTATGTTTAGATGAAAACCTTTTCAAACCAGCAGTCCAATGTGAAAATGGAAATCTCCCCAGATTATTTCCATAATTAAATGTGATTAATCAGTTTTTTTAGAAAGCTGAATTCACTTTTGCTGCCTGAAGTGTAGAATCAAGAAGTCACTTTAAAAGAACCTGTCTAACAACATGAAGTAGGCGAAAGATGTCAAAATCTTTACAAATTGAATCAAAAGAAATTTATGAACGGATGAGAAAACAAGTCATTATCAACTCGGAATAACTCAAAGAAAACAAAATAAGGATGTTAGGTAGCCTAGTCAAAGTCTGAACCTAAACTAATACACAAATACAAAGTGTATTTCTCAAATAGTGATTTTTTTTTAATTATTATTATTTATTTATGGGGAAAGAAACAAATTAACCAACAAAACAAGTGCTGACCAAAATAAACAGAAAGGCTCGTGTTTTCTAAGAAACATCTTGATTATCTCCACGACTTTTGAAAGAATATTCTGTGAAATGATGAGACAAGAGGGGGAGGTTTTTGGAAGGTGTGCATCCTGTTATATCTGATGTAAAACAAACAGCTTTTAAGAACAGGAACATCATACCTACAGTCCAACATGGTGGTGGCAGTATGATGGTCTGAATGGCTCAAAGAAAAAAAAGGAAGGTTTTCGAGTAGGCTACTCAAAGGTCCGGACTGAAATCTGATTGAGTTGCTGTGACATGACCTTAAACGTCCATGCTTGAAAATATTCCAGTGTGGCAGAATTAAAAACAATTGTGCAAAGGAGAGAGTAGGCCTGAACAGTGATGTAAAAGGCTCATTACCAGTTATTGCAAATGCCTGATGGCAGCATGTCGGTTACTAGGCTTGGGGGGCGGTTAGTTTTCACACAAGGCTCGGTTGGTTTTTTAATAAATTGAATCATCATTTGAAAACTGTATTTTTTATTTATTAGGGTTATCTTTGATATACAAAAATTGTTGTATTCAAAACGTTTAAGCATCACAAAACCAGTAAAAAACGAGTTAAGCTCAAGGGGGCAAATCCTTTATCACAGCACTGTAAAAAATAATTAAAAAAAAATCTTCCTACGTTCCTCTTTAAATGCTCCTGGTGCCTTTGCTGCTTGAAGCTGTTATGTATCGAAAATGTGCAAAAAAGACTAAGTTTAGTATTCTGCCTTTACAGTAATCTCTTAAATGCCTCTTATGCTCAAGCAATACTCCTCAAATTACGGGCAAGCGACGTAAAATGCAGGCTGCCTAAGCATGTAACGAGTTAGCAGTTTAAGGATATTTACCACTATGTAAAACCTCTCGCCTTACGATTGCAATGAGAACGTTTCCAAGGGCTGAGAAATGGAACCTGAAAGAATCACAACAAAGATTCTGTGATTAATTTAGTATTTTTCTCTGAAGTGTTTTTAATTAGCTCGTATTGTTGGCGCAGCAAAAGCTTTGATTAGTACATGAACGGTTTGTCAGGGCATTAAATTGATTGTTTCTGCTCAACAGTCTGACAATCACATTCCTTTGGCTCCTGAAAAGAGCAGGGGAGCTGGACCAAAATATTTTTTTGAGTAAATTAATGTGAAATTTTGTTTTATCACAGTGGTTTTATTGTGCTGTTTTTTTTATTTTTTTTTTACAACCTTGTGTCCTTTTTTCGTGTTTTTTATGCTTTTTCAATTTTTAAGCAGGCACTTGTTTGTGTAGCACCAAGCCCATGCAAACACACGCATCTGTACTTGTATCCTACTTTGTATCTCAATGTGTTAAACGTGGATGGATGTTTGTTACATTGTACCATGGACTCAACTGCTACAATAAAGACATTGAGGTATTCCAGTTCAGGTCTCTTTTCATATCTCAAATTATCTCATGTGTATTCTTATTCAAGTACACCAAACATTATTATTCAAGCATTACTAAATGTCTTTTAAATTCATAAGATGTATCAAATTCATTTAAAGTTTATGTATCAGTCTTCCTCGTGTTCTCCCTCGTCCCACATTTCTTCCTTGTCTCCATCCTTTTATTTCTTGTTTCCTTGCTGCCCTCTACCTTCCTTTCTTTTGTCCTACCTACATGCCTTCCCTGTCCTTCATTCTTTTCATTCTCCCTTCCTTTCTTCATCCCTTGTATCCTTCCTCCTTTCATTGTTTTTTCTCTGTTGTCTTACCTCTATTCTTTTCCTTATTTATTCCTTTTATCCTTCCCAAGTTCCTTCTCATTGTATTCTTCCTTGCTTGTCTTTGTTACCTTGTGTTCTTTGTTACTATCTTTTATCCTTCCTTGTGTTCAGTTCTTTCCTTCCTCTGTCCTTCCTTCCTTTCCTTGATTTCTTTCTTCCTACCTTCATTTTTTTCTAACTTCATTCCTTCTGTTTTTCGTTTTATGCATCTGTCTTCCTCTTTCCCTTCTATCCATCCATGTGTGTTCTACTTCTATTTTATTTCTTTCGCCCTTCCTCCATTACTTTTTGCATGCTTTCTTCCTTGTTTTCTGTGCTTCCTTGTGTCCTAAGGACACCTACCTCTTTTCCATCCTTGTCCCTTCTTCCTTTGTTTCTAGTTTTATTTTTAAAGCTTGTTGATTGTAGAAATAGATATATAAAAAAATCCAGAAACTCAGAGGTTTCTTTATTATAATAATTTTACAATCTAAAAACTTTGGAAATCAAAGTATTGAAAGGTATATCATTTCTATCTGAAAGATGTGAAGATTAGTTCATTAAAGTAAAAAAAAAAAAAAAAACATTCAAAGTCACCTGATGCCAAATTCTTGGAGCGCGGGGATTCATTTCACACCACATTAAACGTCTTCGTGGTATGAATGAACATTAATGAAAATGTAAATGCTTATCTACATTATTTCTGCTTACCTATTTGGAGTTTTCTCTGAAAATATTTTTCTTAACAGGAAAATCACTGTTTTTCTGGAAGCCAGTTTATGTGGTGGGGAAAAAAATTGTATCTTATAAGATAATATCTCATCATTTTTAAGCACGGTCATAATTTTCATGAAGCCATCCAAAAAAAATAGAAGAACAAAAAAATTATGTTATCTCTTAATTTTGACTTGTTTTGCTCAAAGTTATGAGATTGCCATGTCAAAGGTATCGGATTCATTTCACTGTTACAATAGCCAAGTCATAATCATGAGACGGTATCTTGTATTTTTAAAATACTGTATCATGACTTTGACTAGGCCATCTCAACAAATATTAGTGTCTCATAATTTGAACTGTTACATTGTTAGGTAGATATTTACAACATAGACATGTTTTATACCGTCTATGGTCCACCGTCTTGATTCCATGTAAGATGGCAAGCATTTGCATGCAACACCCACCACTCATTAAAATTATGCTCCAAGTTTACCTTTTAAAATATGACATGGCTGAAACAATAACATTCACAAGCCAATGTTGTTTGGTTTTTTTATTCTAACGTGCGTTAGCACTATACCTGCTTCCACCTCCACAGATATGGAGGAATATCTCTGGCTCCAATGTGGGAAAAGTGTGATGTTGGTGTATTTTGATCTATTTCAGTAAAACAAACTATTTTAAAATTAATATATAATCCTCAATTTTATTTTGGTTTTTGTGCATCATAGAATAATTTTATTTCCCTTAATCATTATTCTTGCTATACTTAGCTTACTGTTGTAGCTAGCTCACTCAATATGGTAATAGTGAAAGGCTAAAAATCATCATTTTATTTATTAACTGATTGCATTATAGAGTACACTCTTGTACACTGCCAAAAAGCACAATTTTTTTTCTTTAACAAAATATTTTCAAAATTATTTTATATTCTGCTAACGTGGCGTTGATGACTGAGGTCTGTTATGTATTGGTCCTGGATTTGGGACGTTTGTCAAAACGTTTATGGACCGTTTCATTTATATTTGAACCTTTTTAATTGAATTTAATTATTTTTATTCATCTATCACACATTTACAAGATCTAGGTCACATTAAACAGATCTGATTCAAATTCAGAGATAAACTGTCAAATTTATCCTTGTTTCCTTGAGTTTTACCTGCCGATAATCTACAATATTTTTTCTTATTTTCTCCAACCCTCCACCAGACTTTTCTCCAACCACCTCCCCTCGTGCTGCAAACCACGAAGGGCATTTGAAGGCTGTATTTTGGTCCAGGTACGCCTCATCTGACTTTGTCTCCAACAATAGAAGGGACCTTCCCATCCAGTCATAGCAAAGACATGTGGTCACGAGACCTCCGGGGCGTATTAACGTGAGCCAAAGGGTTGGAAGAGGGGATGATTGAACTTGTATTTGCCTGGATGTAGAAGAGTAAGAACAGCACTTGCTGTAAATCCCATCGCTTCTTCAGGGGACACACAGTGTAAGAGGTAAGAGTTGAACATGACTTTGACCTGAGGGACAATTTGCAAACGTGATCTTTAAAGAGAACTAAAAGACAGGTTTTAGTTTTAAATTTTTATATCTGATGTTGGTGTGATATACTAAGTGATTTTACATGCAGTATCATAAAGTCAGAAATAAAGATATAACTGGATCTAGTGTGGCCTAAGACAGCTCTACAGGGGATTTTCTTCATGTTTTTGTTCTGAGTGTTGTATATGCTGGTTGAAGAAGGTGCTAAGCTCGCCCCTGAGACTGTTGTGTTGGCATGCTTTGCAGGCTTTGACTTAATGCTGCTTAATCCTGAAAGCAGCACCGGCAACATTCCTGCCACTGTCAGCCGGTGTGCTGTTCCACAGTTTCTGCCAAACGCCAACTGACCACATTCATTAAACCAAATGCACATTCAATACCTCAGTCACGAGGGCTTTCATACATTCCACACGCTTCTTTTCCACTTTCAGATTTATTTCATGCATGTTCTGTTTTTTCCATATCTCCTGTTTCTGTTCACCTCTTTCTCCTTTGTCCTTTGACTTCAGATGCTCTAATCTGGTGGGTCACCACATATGACCCTCGCAAGGACCGCAGTATCTGACTTTGAGCAACAAAATTAAGAGAAACATTAATAAGCCACATAAAGGAATGCCCAATTAGGTGCAACTGTGCATTTTGACCTAATTCTCGCTTCGAAATGCAACATTTCATAGTATCAAAATAAATCTGTGACTTGTTTCAAAGTCAAGATCAGCTCCTCCTGAGCTCTATTGTTGTAAAAATGTCCCCCATATTGGCAGCTGGCTGTCAAACCAGCAGCAACATAAATAGTCCACTGAATGTTGGACCCAGCCCACAGATTTACTGGAGCAGATGAGGTGAGCCATTGTCTGGAGGAGCTGCTCCACACCTGTTCAAGAGCTCGCCCTATTATTCTTAAAAATAGACCCTCGCTCTCGCCTTCACTCTTCAGCTATTCTGACATTGAATTTTATGATCGTGTGATTTATAAGCCTGTGGAAAAAGCTATGAGGGAAGTGTAGTGTGCAATCAAATTTTGACATATAATCCAATGACATCGCACTCTGATTCAGTCTGCTCCTGTTGACCTTGATCTCAAGCATTCAGATGTCACTGCAATGCTTGGATCAATAATTTGAAACACCTTTTCTAAAGAAAAAACATAGAGGCCATATATTAAATAAAGAATAGTTGTAGGTCAAACAAGGTGGAACTCTTAAAAGCTCATTGATTTATAAAGTTAATTTTACCAGGCAACCTCTCCTCATTGTTGTGTATTGATAGTGTTGTAAAATGTAAGTTCGTATTCATAATGCGTAATGAGGCATGGGAGTGGTTTAAGGTATTGATGTTTACTAAGTAGTTATAAAAGCGTAACTTGTTAAAATTTCACAATTACAATTAAAAGTACGTTTAATGAGATGCCATAGAATAGTACTGGTCTTTTTCAGCTGTATCAGGTAACACAGTGCTTCTCCCTCCCCCACTTGTTGCTGCGCAACCCTGGGAAAAGGTTCAATACACTTCCCCCTTTATTGCAAGAAAGACAAAGTTAGCTGTTTCAAAACTATTGAGGAGGACTGGAGTTTGACCCCCCTTCATTTAGACAGTCAGGTTTGATCCGAGGACTTCACTAAACCATCCAATCAGCTTTAGCGGCGGGAACTGTGACTGTAGAGGAGCTGCAAATAGCCTATTTAGCCAGCTAATGTTAGCTTGTTACATGTGTTACTGTAGAAAGGTATAATTCTCTTCATACTAAGGTCTCAAGGAAACCAAAATGGTAATGGGACAAAGTACACTGCTCAAAAAAATAAAGGCAAGGTCGGACACAGTGAGACAGTCACTTTAAATTACTAAAAAACCCTGAGGAACTTGTGAAAAATAAGTCAAATGAACCCAAAACAGTTTCACCAGTGCCAAGATGGAGGATCCAACAGGCCGATCCGCAACCAAGATTAAGGTCTTACTGATGCTGACTGCAACCATAATACACTGCTCAAAAAAATAAAGGGAACACTCAAATAACACATCCTAGATCTGAATGAATGAAATATTCTCATTGAATACTTTGTTCTGTACAAAGTTGAATGTGCTGACAACAAAATCACACAAAAATCATCAATGGAAATCAAATTTATTAACCAATGGAGGCGTGGATTTGGAGTCACACACAAAATTAAAGTGGAAAAACACACTACAGGCTGATCCAACTTTGATTTAATGTCCTTAAAACAAGTCAAAATGAAGCTCAGTATTGTGTGTGGCCTCCACGTGCCTGTATGACCTCCCTACAACGCCTGGGCATGCTCCTGATGAGACGGCGGATGGTCTCCTGAGGGATCTCCTCCCAGACTTGGACTAAAGCATCCGCCAACACCTGGACAGTCTGTGGTGCAACGTGACGTTGGTGGATGGAGCGAGACATGATGTCCCAGATGTGCTCAATCGGATTCAGGTCTGGGGAACGGGCGGGCCAGTCCATAGCTTCAATGTCTTCATCTTGCAGGAACTCCTGACACACTCCAGCCACATGAGGTCTAGCATTGTCCTGCATTAGGAGGAACCCAGGGCCAACCGCACCAGCATATGGTCTCACAAGGGGTCTGAGGATCTCATCTCAGTACCTATCGGCAGTCAGGCTACCTGGTGCGGCCCTCCAAAGAAATGCCACCCCACACCATTACTGACCCACTGCCAAACCGGTCATGCTGAAGGATGTTGCAGGCAGCAGATCGGTCTCCACGGTGTCTCCAGACTCTGTCACGTCTGTCACATGTGCTCAGTGTGAACCTGCTTTCATCTGTGAAGAGCACAGGGCGCCAGTGGCGAATTTGCCAATCCTGGTGTTCTCTGGCAAATGTCCAGCGTCCTGCACGGTGTTGGGCTGTGAGCACAACCCCCATTTGTGGACGTCGGGCCCTCATACCATCCTCATGGAGTCGGTTTCTAATCGTTTGTGTAGACACATGCACATTTGTGGCCTGCTGGAGGTCATTTTGCAGGGCTCTGGCAGTGCTCCTCCTGTTCCTCCTTGCACAAAGGCGGAGGTAGCGGTCGTGCTGCTGGGTTGTTGCCCTCCTACGGCCTCCTCCACGTCTCCTGGTGTACTGGTCTGTCTCCTGGTAGCGCCTCCAGGCTCTGGACACTACGCTGACAGACACAGCAAACCTTCTTGCCACAGCTCACATTGATATGCCATCCTGGATGAGCTGCACTACCTGAGCCACTTGTGTGGGTTGTAGAGTCCGTCTCATGCTACCACGAGTGTGAAAACACCACCAACATTCAAAAGTGACCAAAACATCAGCCAGAAAGCATAGGTACTGAAAAGTGGTCTGTGGTCCCCACCTGCAGAACCAATCCTTTATTAAGTGTGTCTTGCTAATCGCCAAAGATTTCCACTGTTGTCTTTTCCATTTGCACAACAGCATGTGAAACTGATTGTCAATCAGTGTTGCTTCCTAAGTGGACAGTTTGATTTCACAGAAGTTTGATTTACTTGGAATTATATTGTCTTGTTTAAGTGTTCCCTTTAGTTTTTTGAGCAGTGTATTTTAGTTTATTCACATAGCTTGCCACTGTGCAGCTTTTCTTCTGTAATCCAGCTAACATTTAACAGTATAAATAGTGAACTTTTACACATTGTGTCACTTTAAAGCCACAAAACTCATTGTATTTGATTGGGATGTTATGTAGAAGACCAACATAAAGTTTTACATGTTTGTGAGTTGGAAGTAGAAAGGATGTATGCTGGTTTTCCAAATTTCTTTCCAAATAAAAGGTGTGGAGTGCGTTCAGCCCCTTTACTCTGATACCCTTAAAGGAAAACCATTACAACCAAAAAAATTACCTTATTACTACATTTAGAAAACTTTCTCGCCTACTTACAAAGCATAATGTTTATTGGAAAACTAGCACTCTAAATTATCTTGAACACATCATTCCCAATATGAAATGTGGTGGCAGCATCATGCTGTGGGAGTTTGTTTCTAAAGGGAGCTGGTCAGAGAGGATGGGGGAGGTTAATTACAGGGTGATCCGGGTGGGGGAAAATGTAAGATGCTGCATGAGGCTGGGGTGGAGGTTCACCTTCCAGGGGGACAAGGATGAAACATAATACCATAATCACGTGTTAAAATGGCCTAGTCAAAGTCCAAAGCTAAATCAAACTGAGAATCTGTGCCAAGATGTTAAAAGTATCATTCACAGATGTTATTCATCTATTCTGACTGAGCTGGAAATATTTAGCAAAGAAGAATGGGAGACACCTTAATCTCTACATGTCACGCATTCCTTAACCTGAGTAAACATGCCTAAACCTAATCACGCATTTGTAACGTGCGAAATCTGTATGTATATTCTGTTCATTGACTTAATGAAGCAAAAGCTGAGAACAGAAGTAAACACAAACCTTTTACCTTTACAAACAGCTGTGAGATAAAGAGGAGAAGTTGAGCCTCTCCTAATAGCAACACTGATGTTAAGCATGCACAAACTGACTAAAACGGTGGATCTTCTCACAGCGCATCCCTTCCAGCCACCCGCTTCAAAGCCGGTTCTCCGGTACCTGAAAAAGTGTTTACCAGTGTGTGCATAAAGGAAAAAAAAACATGCACCATGTATTCAGATGAAATCAATAGGTCATTAAAAAATTCATGCCGTCCCGTCAGTTTCAGCGCCACTCAGGCCTCTGCCGGCTGCCTGCAGCCTTGATCAGCACCAAGAGGAAATGACTGCAGATTAGGCCTGCGGTACCCGTGGTGGAATCATTTGCACCTCTACTACTGCTCCAACCTCACAGCGTACAGCCAAGATATTCTCTACATCTTTTGCTTTTGGTTGTTTGCACAAATGCTAAAAGGTCCTGAAAGCTGGAGAAGAGAAAAGCCATCTGTCAAGGGCTTGTTGAAAGATAAGAGTCACTGAGATTAAAAAGAGGGTGTTAGGTAAACGATCACAACAATCAGCATTATCTGAAAAATTGGTTTGGTGGGACTAATCAGATGCGCAGAAATCTAAAAATGTCTAAAAAATGTGAGGAATTTCTATGGTTTCATATAACTGCCTGTTTTTTTCTCTTTGATTAAAGCAACTTAAGTCAAGATGTCTGAGGAAGCAGTGGAGGACGTTTTAGACGACGTTGTTGAGGAAGAAGAAGTTGAAGAGGTTGTAGTGGAAGAATTAGCTGAAGAAGTTGTAGTGGAGGAGGTGGTGTAAGTAAAATAAATTTCCAAAGCATCTTTTGACGGTAAAAAAAAATCTTCAAATGTTTACCAGTTTACTTAATTTCTTTTCAGGGAGGAAGGTAAGTGACGCCTTCTGGAGTGTTTTTGATTCCATTCTTAGAGGCAGCTGACCTGATTATGTCAGCTCCTGTGCAGACGAAGCGACGGGAAGGCAAGGCTTGTGCATGGCTTCACATGTGGAGTCTCTTTGTTGCAGTTACATGTCTGCTGTCAGCTAGGAATAGCACAGATAGCAGGATGTTTCATTTGGAATGCTAAAGCTTCAGAAATGGTTTCCTTCCCATCAAGTGTCATGATAGTTGCATGCTTTTAAGATATGGAAAATTAATTTGATGTGTAAAAAGCCTTCAGTTATATTAATCTTTTATTGCAGTAGTATGATCTCTGGTTCTCTCCACAGGTTTTCTATATGATTCAGATCTGACCATGGAAAAGACTTAAATCTGTGTCTAGTGAACCATTTCTTTACTGATTTGGCCATAGGTTTTGGATCATTATCCTGCTGACAGACCCACTGATTACCCATTTTCAGCTTTCTAGATGAAAGAATGAGGTTTCTTATTTAAAATCTTCTTTTATTTTAAAGACCCCACTGTTACAAGGTTCCCACGGCCTTTACTATATTTCAAATTTCTCAGGAACTTTAGGCTCTAAGGCTTCAAGTATCTATTCATGTTACAGACAGCTCAGTTGGTGATCTCCCCGTTTGTACCTTTGTTCACGATAAATGTCCAGCACTGTTTTTTTTATGCATCACAAGAGACAATGATATGATGGTGTGCAGAGTGACCAACTTCCTGCCTGGAGCTGTTTGCTGAGTCCCATTGATCCACTAATCTATATTTGGTTCACTCAGTCTTGAAGGCTGGAAGAAAAAAAGGCTTTTTTGTCTGTGAACACAGCCTTTTTACTCTGCTCTGTGCTTACCCCCTTGGGCCGTGTAATCTTAACAAAGTGTGTGTGTGCGTGTGTGTGTTGCAGCAAGTCTTTTATCATGTCTGCAATAACAGAGCTTGA
Source organism: Crenichthys baileyi (assembly GCA_036173005.1). Lineage (NCBI taxonomy): Eukaryota > Metazoa > Chordata > Actinopteri > Cyprinodontiformes > Goodeidae > Crenichthys > Crenichthys baileyi. Next base: position 722,562 of record JAHHUM010002033.1, on the reverse strand, counting down.
ATTATTATTTTGTTTGTTTTATTCTTGTTATCAGAAGCTTCACCTGGAGTAGAAGGTAATTCTCTTCTTTTAAATACTTGATACCATTATGATTTCATCTGTTTTTACGAAATAATATTTATGATCACAACCGCTTCATCTGATATTATAATGGCCTCATGGGTAGCATTACTCCTGCCATTCTAAATAACACATAAAGAGCTGTTTTTTATTAATAGCACATCGACTGAATGAAATCTCCGAAAAAGCAGTCTCCACCTGCAGATTACTTTAAATGATGTTATCTTTTCATAGCTGCTCATTCGTTTCAGTCCCATTAGCCATCTTGTGTCCAGTCATCAGTAATCACTGCTTTGTTTGGCTGCTCAGCCGCTGCTTGCTGAGTTAGGGTCAGATGAATTTAATATAAATGAGATATCCATTTGTAAGTGTAGCTGAAACCACTCAAGGGACATTTGCAGTCTGCATGCAGGAAAAACTTTGAGAACAGGTTCATTGTCTGACCAGTATCAGAGTGGTTTTTATATAAAATGTCAGCTTTAAAAACATATTTTTGTATTACCTCTTTCTTTAGAGCCTCCTGTCTCCACTGCTGAAGGTAAAAGAAACTCTTTTTTGCTTAAAGTAAATTTTTACAGTGAACTACACACACAGCCAGCCAAAGGCACGAGCAAGTTAGGCAGTTGTCTAAGAGACCTCCACACCAATAGGGGTCCCCAAAGAGCACTTGGATTCTCACACAGATAGGAAATCTCAAAACTTCATTCAAGTGTATCCAGAATCAGCTGATTTCTAAATTCACTTTGAGATTTTCTGCATTGCAATTTCAAAAGATTAAAGATCTGATAGATGAATGCATGGTCAAGCCCAATGTAAAAGCTATGCTGGTGAGGTTAGTGATAGCATGGTGGCTGGTGGGTTATGTGAGTAACTGAGTGGAGCCCCAAGTTGAAATACGCTCTGGGGCTCATAAAACCTTGGGCCGGCCCTGACTCCAAATGAACAGTTTTCTTGCAGCTCATACTTAATCATGCATTTAACCTAGATATACAACCTAATGTTGTATATCTAGGAATGAAAAATGAATGTCAGTTAATACATTTACATTTTTATTTGGATTTTCAAAGTTTATTTAAGTCTCATCATCCCAGAGGTAGAAATCAATCAACAGTCTGACAGTATAGAGATTTCTGTTTTTCCTTTTTCATCTTAATATTCATGTTTCTGTGAGAAACTAAAAAAATGCTACGGATAAAGTATAGCCATTTTTTTCTCGAAAGAGGTGCAGGTTATGGCACAGGTATTTATTTTACTCCTACTGTTTATTATTATACTGTTTGTGGGCTCATGCAATAAAAAATATTCTGTTATTAAAACCATTTCTGAAGGAAAATAGCCCAAATAACTAAATTATTCTTATTATATTGACATTAGTATTTTGACGTTAGCTTCAACTTTACTATCAAAGTCACAAAAAAAGGAAACATTGATCTGAGACCTTTTAAACTGAAAAACAATTTATTTATTTATTCCATGCTGGTCGAAGCTACAGTCTTTAATCAACAGCACCATCTGGACAGAGGGGGTGGGTAACAATTCATCAATGCTGGTAAAGGTCAGGAAGACAAACTAGGCAACTTCTGAACATCTGAGAGGACAAATCCCTACTCCCCAAATACTAAAAATAAACACCATTGCCTGTCCACATTTTGTTAAAGCTCAATTCTTTTTAAAGGTCATATATATATATATATATATATATATAATAGATAGATAGATAGATAGATAGATAGATAGATATATATATATATATATATATATATATATATATATAGATAGATATAGATATATCTATATATATATATATATATATATATATAGATAGATAGATATAGATATATCTATATATAGATAGATATAGATATATCTATATATAGATATCTATATACAGTATAAAGACTGCACTAAAAATTGCGCTACCTTATACCCATTAGTTTTGCATGGTGGAAGTGGTATCATGATTTTGGTCCGTTTACCTGCAACTGCGCTATGATGGCTTTCTTTATCCTTAAAAATCTTAGATTTGAAATCTTGACACCCTCTTGTTATACATGCCTTTTTTTATTGAAAGTCAAAGTGGTAGAAATTATTCTGTAACCTGACTAACTGACTTAAGATATTGCCTTGTGCGCCACATTTATTGATGATGAATTTTCTATTTCATGCTGTCTCTTCTGATTAGTTTACAGATATCTTGCAAGAGAAGGGACTCCTAAACATTTTGCGCAGACTTACAATGTTTTTTTCTGTTATTTGGTTTAGAAAAGAAGACGTTAGAGCTCAGATGTTTGTCGATATCACAAATGCTAATTTCCAATCTTCTTTATTTTGTTGTATGGAGGGATTTACTTGTAATGCAAATAGGTTGTTATTTTTCTCTCTTGGCTTTAGATTTATACTGATAACACACTTTAATAAAAGAGCCACCTCCTTTGTCTGAAAAATACGATTTTGTGCCTTGAAACCGTGGCGTGACATGGCATACAGAATGAGTTGAGGCTTTCTATTTCACCCTCTGACATGCAAGAAAGGTTTTCACATCAGAATATATAAAGTAAATATCAAACCTCAGTAATGTAGGGTTTGGAAGTAATAAAAGGAAATCCATTTGTATTCTGCCTGTTGATGCTCTAACATTTCCCTCTGTCCCTTCTTGTAGAGGCTCCAGCTCAAGATGAAGGTATGGTTACAACATTATTTATAAAAATGCTTTAATATTAATGTTCTGGGGTTTACTGTTTAACATCACGTATGCTATGGTTGTATTTGTTATTAAGGATCCCTGATAGTGTATCACATACAAGCTTTAAATCTTACGCAAAGAATTGGCTTGTGTGGTTTAGAATTTAGTAGATTAACTGTTTATGACAATTTAAAAAACCCTGTATTGAAGTATAAAAACGTTTACCAATTTATTTTGCATGCTAGTGATAGTATCATGGTTTGAGCCACATGTGGGCAATGAGAATCTTCCATCATTACTGGAACAGCGAGTTCTGAGTCTGTTAGAAAAACTAAAGATATTGTAATATTGTCCATTGTGTAAATGGTAAAGTACAATGAGCAAGAGAAATTACTTCTGTATTTTCTGTTGAAAGATTACCTGAATTATTGAATTATAAAAACTTCATCCGCATTGTTGTGCATGGTGATATAATCATGGTTTGGGTCACATCTGGGCCATTAAGACCTGCCTTCATTATCTGAAATATAAATTCAAATGTGGAAGAAAACTTTGAAGGAAATATCATATAAATAATATTTTTTGATAAAGAGTGTAAAAGTATTTCTACAAAAGTTTAAGAAAAATACCACTTGGTCATTGGCATATAATGTTGATGTAAAAGGACCCGAAAGTGCATTTCTATGTAGGTTCAAATAATTGTTTCATTATATAAAAATGAGCAAGCAAATCTTTAGTTAATATTGGTTAATCTAGCCAATTAAAATTTTTGGATAGATTAACTAAAGTACAAAAATCAACAAATGCCTATTTGTTTGCATAGTGGTGGTAGTATCATGATTAGGGTCAGAGTGCTACATTATAATTAGAACTATTGAAGGTGTTTGAACTATTGAACCTACTGAACTATAAATTTAAAACTTGTGATGAAACTTGGGAGAAAATGTCATATAAATATTTGTAACATGTTTCTACCAAATGATGCTGTAGTAGATTTCTTGTTTGTTTTTGTTTTTTTATCTACAAAATAAATCTTATCATCTTGGTAATTTAATGTTTGGAAGTCATAAAAGAAAATTATTTTGTATTTTCCTCTGTCCTATCCTTCAGAAGCTCCAGCTGCAGATGAAGGTACGCATATAAAACATTGTTTATTGTGGACACTGGTTGCCTTGAATTGCCCATTACATAACTGCAAGTACACACCATCAAAAACACGTTAATTTCTTCCTAACTGTAGCTTTTAGGAGATGGGGTAACCCCCTCATTATGCTGGGTACACTCGTGCTTGCTGTTAAACATTGTGTGCTCTTCTTTATGAAATGAATTTATTGAATATCATACATCAAGGGCCAGGTTGATTTTTTTTTTTGTAGCAGTAAAGGTTGGTATTCATGAGCACTGAGCTATGTTTGCCATATGAGTAAATGAAGCAAGAGATCAGAAAGAGAAGCAAATATTATGGTTTAGAATTACAGAAATTGACCATTTACTATTGAGTTTACAAACCTGATGTGCTTGTTATAATTATTGAAACTCTAAATTCAGAATTAGTCAGGATGGAATACCAAACAATCCTGTAAGAAAAAAAACTTCATAATATGTTTATGTAATAACATAGGATTTAATGCACAGTAAACTGGATCCAAAATAAAAAGATCAAATCTGTTTCTTTTATTATAACAGATGAATCGAAGCCCAAACCAAAGTAAGTTTTTGCTACTGTTCTCATTCTAATCAGTTCACAAATGACTATTATTCCAACACAGAGGTGTTATTTCACAGGGCTTTTGCTCCAACGATAGCTGTTCCAAAGATACCAGAGGGAGAAAAAGTTGACTTCGATGTGAGTGGTCCATAACTTTTTAAAGACTTTTGTTTTTCTTTCAAATTTCTTGCTTAAGGCATGAAGAAAGCCAAAAAACAAGCATCCAAGGACTTTTATTGACTTTTAAAGCCTAACTTTTAAGTAAGCTACCCAAGTGTTGACAAAGGTGTAGAGAAATTGACATTTTGAGTGGATGCTCTTTACACACACGAGTCTGTCACCTCCATGTAGGACATCCACAGGAAGCGTCAGGAGAAAGATCTGTCTGAGCTGCAATCTCTGATCGAGGCCCACTTCATTCAGAGAAAGAAGGAAGAGGAGGAGCTCATCGCTCTTGTTAACAGGATTGTATGTCTTCCATGAAAGCACCCACTACTACTGGAGTGATGTACCAGCTGGCAAACAATTATGTTGTGTGTGTGTGTGTGTACGGATGATTAGGAGAAGCGTCGTGGTGAGAGGGCTGAACAGCAGAGGATCCGTACTGAGCAGGAGAAAGAGAGACAGACTCGTCTTGCTGTGAGTACCTTAAGAGTGATTTTGCAAATAAGACAAAAATCTCAAATTGATCATCCCAGAGTTACTCATAAAGTCTTCTGGCACCAAAAATGAACTCCTAAAAAACACCCAGAAAAACTGAGTTTTAAATCAGTTTACTGTTCTTGGCAGCTTTAATCTGTAAGAGAAGATAGATCGTTGTTTATTAGAGATGACTGAATATTCAGATGGCTATTAGAGGGGCAAGATAAGTTCTCTATGTGAAGTCTCCTGGATAATGATAAAACTGTAGGTTGCATTATTGTGTAAAATGAAAGCCAGGTGTGGCTCAGTAAAAATTCCCCTAAATATTTAAAGTTTTAACCTCAAGCTTTATTTTACAATGAAGATTTATGCCTTTCCTAACGTTACCTGCAAGGCAACACAATGCTACGTTTGACAGCTATAGAGCTAAATGCATAGCTCAAGATGACCAAACAAACAAACCTTGCTTTAAACTTCTCCACAGCTTTATTCCTCTATTTTCATAGCACTGTTTAACTAATGTTCTCTAACAAACAATTGAAGGCACTTGGGTATCAGACTAAAGAGGGCTGAATGCAACTGCACAGCATGTGTTTCAGATTTATAAAAATATAAAAAGCAATGTATGTTTTTCCCATTTCAGAGCTACGTACTACAATAAAATACTTGGTTTGTGTAACATAATAAAAGGTGAAACAGGTTAAGCGGTGTGAATAGCTTTGCTTTGCTAGAAAAAGTATTTCATGCGTCCTTAAGACGCAAAATGTAGGACTTTCAAAAAACAAAATTGTGCTTGTTGACATGCTTTCTTTTTTCATTTAAATGTTTTAATGTTTAGGGGGAAATGTCCTCATAGTAACCAATGTTTCTGCGCCTCAATATTTTCTGTCCGAAATGCCCAGTTTTGGCTACTGTCTCTTTAATGCCACGTTTGTCCTCTGATTGGTCAGATGTGAAACAACGCAGGTGATTCTGATTGTGAAATAAATAAGCTGTTAACTCGTTGAGAGACACGGAAAATCGCTAAAAAGATACATTGTGAGATTTATTTTTTTTAAAACGGTAGCAAAGATTATCGACGCTTCGTTTATTTTTTAATTTTTATTTAAAAGGTTCGGTTCCGAGATCAATCAGGTGTGTTTTTGGACCTTTTGCATTATAGGAAGAAAAAGAGAGGAAGGAGCAGGAGGAGGCTCGTAAGAAGTATGATGAGGACGCCAAGAAGAAAAAGGCCCTGACTAACAGGACTCAGCAATACGGTGGGCAGCAAAGGGTAGGTTTCCAATGTTTTTTTTCTGATTTTCTTCATGCAATGCTTAAAAAAAACAACAAAAAACAATGTGCTCCATTTACTTGACTTTTCAGCAAGATGGAAAGAAGGGAGCAAAGAAGCAAACGGAGAGAGAAAAGAAGAGAAAGATCCTGGCAGAGAGGAGGAAACCGCTCAACATTGACCATCTGAACGAGGAAAAGCTGAAGTGAGTCTGAGGCGGGACATTTAGTTCATGAATCAAAATCCATTCCAAGTTTTGGTTTTTAGCCGCTGATCTTCTGCTTGCTTTCGAAAGGGAGAAGGCTAGTGACCTGTGGCAGTGGCTGATGATGCTGGAGGCTGAGAAGTTTGACTACACTGAGACGCTAAAGAGACAGAAGTATGATGTGAGTATTTAGCTTCAATTGTTCAACTTACAGGAACACATACAAAATTGTAGGTACAAATATATTTGATCAGAAAAATACAAAATAAATAACATCACACATGTATTTAGATTTATGGAGAAAAGAGAATTAGCCTAATTATCATCTCATTAAGGTAGCTGTAATGATTAAACCTACGGTTGCATGTATGTTTGTAGAGATTATTGGATAAATAATCAATGAAAGCAATGCAGCAAAGATGTTTCTTATATGAGGACCTTTGTTGTGAAGCATTGCTGTTGTCATGACTGTAGCTGGGCTTTAGCGGAACTGGTCAAAACTCAGAAAGCAAAGTTTTAAAATTTGTAGGGGTTTAAATACTCATACAACACTAGACTTTCAGAACCAATGTAAATGGTATTAAGTTAATGATGTTAAATCAATAATGTCAGCATGGTGGTTAATTAGGAAAATATTGATATTGGTGAGGAACACGAACGTGCTGATGTATTTATTTAAATGACTGCGACTGAGTATTAGAGCCAGTCTTAGAGAATTATTTTGGAAATTACGAGAATAAAGTGGTAATTTTTATGAGAACTCTTACAAAAAGGCATAGTTTTCTATGCGTTAAAATGAGCAATGTTAAGCATCTTCTGAAGTTATACTTTAGTATTGGTTTGACAAATAAGGACATTATTAATCTTTTAGCACATCAATATTACATAATTACCAGTATCAGGACTTTGAAACAAGAACCACACAGATGAGCTGTCATTATTTTATCCTCATAATAATAAAAAAAAATCTTAACCTGGCCCTAATTCTCCATCATAACATTACTTGTAATATTTACTTTTGATTGGAAGTAGATGCTGGAAAATACTAAAACTGCTGTTAGTTTCTTTACCAAACAATGAGCATTACTACTAATAATGATGCTAAATGTTAGAAGTTAGCATTATTGCTAGTGATATTAGCAATGCTAAAAACGGGTTTCATTAAAAAGATCTAATATTGTCATTAGTTTTAAGTTTCCCCCATAAATTGTTTTAGCAAGATTAACAACCTTTTGCCAATGAAATAGTTCCTGCACAAATATTTAAATTTCTGGCTTTTCTTAAACTCAGATTTCAGTTTAGTTAAATCTCAGGTCATTTATTTTGAAATGACCATTTTTTTCCTGTTAAAGAAAACAAGTTTTAACAGTGGTGCATGCTGATGTGTAAACCGAGTTTCAGGCGTTTACAGGCAGGCTTTATTACTCTGGGACACCAACAGGAAATGACTGTTTCCAGTTTGAATTTTGATGCTCATCCAGCTAGCTGTTGGCTTCTTTTATGTTGTAAAAGCTGTAGCACAAAAAGGCTGGTATAGTGTCTAAATTGATTGTATAAAGAATTTTAAGAACAAACATTTAAAGGGTTTTTGAATACACCCCGTGATTTTTTTTTTTTTTCCTCTCCCATTTTGACGACTATGATTTGAGCTAAAGCCACATTTTATTGTCAGGACAGTGCCTCGTTCCTCAGCGAAGTTTTGTGATGATAAACATTTCTGAGATCACTGTGCCTTTTCTCTGTGATTTAGCCTGATGATGAGCTCTGTTGGGAATTATGCAGACATCCATCAGTTGCAACAACTTGTTCTTCAGGATGACCAGATTCCCTCTGTCCTTCCATTTGTCCCCCCCCCCCCAACAGATCAACCTGCTCCTGAATCGGGTTCAGGCCACCCAGTTGTAAGTAGCAGCTGTTTTCCATATGTAAACTCACCTCCTTGTGCTAGTCCAAAGCTTTTTTACCCACTCACACCCAAGGATGGAAGTCTCTTAAACTAATTGTACTAGCACATTTATGCAAATAACTGACACTGACATGTCTATTAGTAAACTAGTTTATTGAATCAAATTGCAAGACTGTCAGAGTGATTTGGTAGATTGTTGCATCAGTTTAATCACAGAATCCTCTGAGAACAGTCATGGTGTGGCAGCGACGACCTTGGCTAATAGCATGATGCTCTGGTGTTTGCTCTTTCCTTTGATCTCTCCTCTCAGATCAAATGTAAGATTTACATCTGAAAACATAAAGCTAGTCTGCTGTAGACTGTAATATGCAATAAAAATTAGCTCTAAAGGATGTCTTTTTACGTGAATGCCTATTTTAAACCATAAATGTCATTGTCAGAAACAAAATTCATCTATTGAAAAAGACTTGCAGTATGGTTGTAGACTGTCACATTATGAAAGTGTCTGGCATGTAATTTAATTTGAGCAACAGCATTGTGACCCACTCTTGCACTGTGCTGTTTAATTTGTATCTATTCATGCATAATGAGCTTCATTTCTGTCTAACTTCCCAGCACCAAAGGAAGAGGCAAGGCCAAAGGCAGGGTGAGATAGACGGGTGCGACCAAGTTCTCAGAGGTGACAAGCAGCAGAGTGCAAAAAAACAAGTTGAAGAAAGAAATAAAGAGACTTTTGTGCGTTTTATCTCAGAAAGTAGTGGGTATTTTCATTCAAATCAAGCAAATGGCAAAATACCTCTTTATTCACTCTTTTAGGAGCCATACAGATTTTCACATCTAGGCAGCCACTGTAACTCTAAATAACACAATGAATAAATAAACCTGATGGCAACCATGACCTGCTATACAGTACAGTTGGACAATAGTGCAAAAAGGAACTGGAAATTGAGATGGTGTTCCTACCTTTCAGTTGGAACACCATCCCACAGATGTCCAATTGCATTCTGGGAAACTTAAACTTCTTTTTACATGTTTTAGATGCTTGTACACTAACATGATACCTACTGTACATTTGATAAAGGATCAGAACTTTTCTAGTGGTTGCAGATCCAAATGTTCAAGTTCATACACAAGTGGAACATCCATCTTCTGGCCATAACATGACTTTTGGTTTTTCACCAAAGATGTGTTTCCCTGATCTCAGCGATCACCTGACTGGCCCTCTGTAACGCCTGTTGGGAAGAACTAAATAATTAAAATGAAAAAAAAAAGAGGGAAAACTCCATTCCAACAGGGAAGGGGCCATGTTACCTGCAGCATGTCTGCAGCCTCCTTGCGCCGCTGTGCCATGTCCTCGGACTCGGTCAGCAAGTCATTGAGGAGGCCTGATTTGTACAGCTGCCCAACGAGCTCACTCTGGAGGCTGTCCTTAACATGATTCACCAGGAAGTGCATCACCGCCTTCGGCACGCTGCAGCACAAAGAGGAGACAGAGCCAGCAGTAGATGGATACCTGGCCTTTTTGCTATGGAGGTATTTAGGTACTAAACAGAATCACACGTTCTTATAAATGGTTTACATTTCACATGATCTAAATATTTTGTAACAGCGGCATAATGTCACAAATTTAGACAAATCCAACCTTTAGTTTGTAAACATTCAAATGGGAAAACAATTCGTACAAAACAAATGTATTTAAGGTGTGCTTCACTTCAAATATCTAGAAAGTTTAAATCAACAATCCATGGCTTCACGCTTGGTTTTTGTAGCCACTGAAGTTGCACACATCTATACTCAGAACAGTAGTTAAAATGTTCAATCTGGAACTGTGATACTAAAGCCTGGCCACTGACCTGGCCACTATACACATAATTAACCCTTCTTTCAAGGTTACCTCTGTTTCCAGACCATAATCCTTTTTTTTTTTGTTTTACCCTCTGAATTAATGTTCCTAAATTAAAAAGGTGGAATTTTTTTACCCAGGGATGCCAGTAACTAGAAGGTGTTTTGAAACACTGCAATAACAGGTTGTACAAGTCTGTTTCCTGACAGTCTTGAATGTCTAAATGTACACCAGGTTTTATCACACTAAGCTGCTGTTTACAGGTTTATGAGTTCTCTAGTTCAGAAGGAAACCAGAAGCCTACCTGTCCTGAATGTTCTTTCGGACTATTAGGAAGTACGACTTGATTAGGCGCTCGATGACCTCACAGTCTCTCTGTTCCCTTGACGACAGCTTCCTGGCAACCGGGACAGGCTGGAAAAACAAACCAAGATTTTGAGCAGCTCCTTAAAAGTAATTCAAACTTTGTAATGGTTAATGCTGACAGACTGAGGTTTGGTTACCACGTCAAGCAAGTTAACAACTCCTTTTAGAGGACTTCCTGGTCCAGAGCCTGCCGCTTCCTCTCCCTTCTTCAGCATTCCCCTCCAGTTCCCGGTGCCGTCCTGCTCCGCCTGAGGCCCTGCAGCCGGCGTCTGATAAAAACACAGACAGCACACACCTGTTACAACAGCTTCCCCTTGTTTGATGCAAGGGTTAAAAGCCAGGGTAGCAGGAAGGTTGGGACAGCAACAATCGTTTGCAGTCGAGCAAGCAGACAAAGAGAAATCAAGATGTTCAGGTGGTTAGTTTGTCGTAACGACATTCCCAGATCTGACCTCACAGCTACATGAAAACACGTTCGTATGGTCATACACCTCTTTATGACTTGTATCAGCACTGGTTTGTGGTCTGAAGTGATTACAACAGCTATTGGGTATCATGTCTGTGTGTTAATTTGGTGTCCTATGATTTTTCTTCCCACTCTCTCTGTAGTTTGTGTTCATTCTGTTAAATAAGCAACATGATATGGAGCACTTAGTTGCAGGACATTACTACACATGCATCATCCAGGAAGATTAAAGCAGACTGATAAAACAAAGAGAAAATGGTGTGAAGCAAGGCAGTAACAGGGTCATGATGTGGGAATTTACTCAACATATGCCAGATGTCCCACACAACAAAAATGAACCCAAGCAGATTTCTAACGTTTTGTAACAGAGCTTCCAGAACACCCGGGCAAACAGGGAGACCCAATAAACCTGCTTCAACATGAGTTAAATAAGCATAAATAACCAAATGCTTGTCGTTCTAGACGGGCGCCCAACTGTGGTTATGTTTCCTTGTTTGTAGGTTTTGGTCACAGGGAATTTCACATCAATCATAGTTCCTTCTAAGGCCCTTTCTGAGACAAGAAACAGTCTAACAAGGCTGAAGGTAACAAACACTCATCTGGTTTTAATGATGTCTCACATTTGCCAAAAAAACATCTTATGATCTCCAAGACTTTTAGGAAAATATTGTGACCAGACAAAAGTGGAATGTTTTGGTAGGTGTGCATCCTGTTACAATTGACCTAAAACTAACAGCATTTCAGAGAAACAATATAGCAACAATCAAACATGGTGGTGGATGTGTGTTGGTCTGGGCCTGCTGTGCTGCCTCAGGACCTCAGTGACTTGCTATAACTGATGGAACCATGAATTCTCTCTAGCAGAACAACTAGAAGGTATATATCCAGTCCAGTGGACTTGCTCACCAGCAAAAAAGAGAAGAAAAAACTCCAAATGAAGGTTTTGGAGTGGTCTAATCAAAGTTTTATTTGGAATCGGCTGCTGCAGTGTGACTTTAAACATGCCATTAATACTAGAAAACCCTCTAATATGGCCAAAATTCCTCCACAGTAAGGAAAAGCCTCTTTGGTAGTTGTTGTCACCAAAGGTTTAGGGCTAATTACTTTTGCTCATAGGGCCAGTTTGATTTGGATTTTTCTTCCTCAAATAAATAAAATCATGATTTATAAAAAACACCATTTTGTATTTGCTCAGGTTATGTTTATCTAATATTCTAATTCATTGCATCTGAAATATTTCAGTGTGATGAAAAAGAAAAACCTTTTTCACAGCACTGTATATCTAGATGGGATATTTGGACTCTATTCTGATCAGAAATGCATGATTTCATCCAAGTTTTAACCAAAGCCCACAAACAGGGTTGAGGTCGGGGACCATTCAAAAATCATCCATTCTTAAACCAGTTTGGATGCGTTTGGGTTCCTTGCCTCTTGAAACGTTCCACACAGATCGACTTCATTATTCTATCCTATTTGTGCGATACACAAGGAAAACTGCAGTAAATCAGACCCTCAGCATGATTCTGCCACCACCAAAAAATGTTTTTCAAATAATTGGAGTTTTATTTTCATTCCACCCAAGAAAAAAGTTCAAATTCATCATTAAAAGCCCGTACTTAAAACAACATCCTAAGATAAAGGAAGGAAAAAAAAGCAGCATTAAAACGTGTTAAGGAGTTGGAAAAGGGAAGAGAGATGAAGGGTTTTTCTGTGGGACGAGGGTTGGTCGGGAAAAAAACACAGCTGTTGGAGAAAGCTTGATCGAAGGACAGCACAACATCAGCAGACAAAGATCACAGTGCATGCCAGCAGCTCATGCACATCCATCCATCTAAGCATCCATCCATCCGTGCACCACCATCAGACCGCAGCCGGCCAGGCATAGAGCCAGCAAGCTGCAGTTTGTGCCCACCTTGGCACTGTCCATGTCTGTTCCAGATGCAGAGGGCTCGCCAGAAACCGCACCTGGGCCTGCCGGGCCTTTGCTAACAGACTAGCAGAAATATGAGAGCAGAAATGTGGAAGAGGGGAGGAGGGAAGGAAAAAAGGCACTGAGAAGACAGAATGAAAGAGGCTGGCAGTGGAAAGTTGAGAAGACCGAGAGAATGAGCCTGCAGATTTAGGATTAAATTCCTGGACGGAAACTATCCAAAGCATTTGCTTTGCAGGTCCACGTGCTGTGGTGTTGCCTGCAGACTGCAACCCAGTATTAGAACAAATGAGCTACCTTTCTAATATTTTAAAAAGCCTTTACCTTATCCCTCGGCACTGCAGCGGGCAGCTCTCTCATCCGGTTTCTCCTCTGCTCCTAGAAAATAAAAACAGACGTGGGTATAACTTTCATTTTCTGATCAACAAATGCACCAACAAAACTTACTCTAGTTTACAAAAAAAAAACAAATCACGCCGTCTCGCAAAAGTATTCACACAGCTTGAACTTTAGCACAAAAAACTGCAATGAATGTCATTGGAATTTTATGATAGATGGTTTTAAAATTTTTGCCCAATCTTCATAATAACTGAACTCAGTCGCGCTGAACAGGGAGCGCCTTTTCAGTCTTACCAAAGATTCTCAATTGGATTTAGGTCTGGACTTTGACTAGGCACATTCTAACACTAAAATAAGCTTTCGAGAGTTGGTGTTCTGCATGTTGGAGAGGTTTGCCTCCTCGACACAGCTGGATTAGCCAGTTCAGCACAGCCCTGGTACTACCTAGAGCCTATACAGGTGATTAAGGTGTGTTAAATCAGGTAAACGTCTAAAAACACACAGGTGTGTTAGATGCATTTACTGCTTAGGTGATTTCTGAAAGCAGTTAGTTGCACAGGATTTTATTTTTGGGGAACAAATAATTTCCATACTTTTTGGATTCACAATTTTGTCCTAGTTTGTGTTGATCTGTCACATAAAATCCTACTTAAACACATTGACGTTTGTGGCTGAAATGGGGCAATGTTCAAGAGGTATGAATACTTTTGCAGAAACCCATAAACATAAATGAAATATTTGGGTATTCTACAGTGAGAACAGACCTCGATGTTGTTATTCATGACTCCGCAGGCATCTGCAAAGTCTGGATGCTTAGTGTTGATATAAGCAAGTTCAATTGCAACCAAGTTGTGAACCTGCAACAAGAAGAATAACTCATCCTACACTCAGCAGCCTATAAGACAAATGCATGCATGCAAGCAAACGTTTGTACCATCTCATTGGTGATGGGCAGTCTCTTCCTCAGGAGGGAGGTGACCACTTCAACAATGGCCTCGTGCAGCTTTGGGAATCTCTGCAGCTCCTGCCAGATAAAACGGAATAAATATGAACCTGTGTGGCTGGAGAAAATGAGGGCACCTGATGGATGTCTTCTACCTGAGTGCTGTAGTTGCTGCAGTGCTGGATGATTCTCTGCATCTCCTCGTGGACGAGCTCCACGCAGCGCAGGCTGGGCTCCTCCAAGCGTTTGACCTGCTTCTTCACCAGTAGCTCGAAAGAGATCTCTGGCACGAACAAGGACGGGCGTGGGCCCTGACAGGAAGGCAGAGGAATGTTTAAACTTGTCATTTCATGATTAAATGGCAGGAAAGTTGTCACAACTCACTGTTGCATTCCTGATGGCTGTTAGGATATCGATGGTGCTCAGCCCCCCGAGAGGATCCACAGACTCCAGTGTTCGACCGAACGTCTCATGGAATATGTAGCAGATCCTGGCTCCACCGCACCTGAAACGCAGCAGCAGGAGATGGATGTGATTTGAACTCTGTGGCCTTCGCTCCTGTCAGCTCTCCCCTCACACAGGCCGAGCGTGCTTCAACTCTCAAGTTGTATCACACTAAATGATGAAACCAATGCAGCTGATCTGATCCACTTTCTCACTGTGCTGGCTCAACAGCACCACCATGAGGTGGAGCTGCTACTTACAGCTCTGTAGTCTCGATATATTTGGCTGTGCCCTCTATAGTGTTGCAGTACTCCGTGGCGAACTTGGTGATGAGCTGCAGCAAGGTGGCGCTCTGGTCTTCCACAGGCTCGCCGTAGCTGCTGAGCAGAGACTGGTACTGGGCTGCCAGGACATTGATCCGTGTCTTCAGCTCAGGGAGGCAGTCTCGGATGTGATGCATCAGTAGCCTGACATTAGTAGAAGAAAGGGCAGAGTGCTGTGCTTTAAATGACAGACATTAGCAATTCCCAGATGGTTCAGAGAAGCTTCTTTCATCAGGTTCTCAGTTAACACAGTAAAGCTAAAGCTGCCACTCAATGCCAGTGTATGTCTTACAGCAAAAAGTAAAAACAAGCTCCTCAACTTCAGCAAAAATATACAGGGGCCAAGAAAAGCATGAATATCCTTTGAACCTTTTAACAACCTTCTATGTATTTTATTGGCATTTTATGTGACTCACCAACACAATAGTAGGTAATACATCGTTTACGCCTAATTTCAACTAAATAAAATCTGCTGCAACCACAGGTCCCTAATAAGGTCCTTCTAACTTAATCTCTTTATAAATACGGTGTCCTGTGATGGCCTCAGATGTTTGCAGAAGAACATTAGTCAACAAAGAGCATCAAGAAAACCAAGGAACACAGCAGACAGGTCAGGGAGGGTTTTTTTGTTGTTTGTTTTAAACCATGAATTGTGCACAAACATGGTAAAATCATGCAATATGGGGCAGGGCGCAGCCTCATCTGGGAAGATTTCAGCTGAAATACAGAACATGTAGAGTAGATCTGCCTATCATTTGTCATTAAAGGCGACTGAAGTGAAAATCTGATATTTGGTTTCTGTAAAATAGGAAAGCCCTAAACTGTGACACATAAAATAAAACAGACAGCTCGTCCCTCAGCTACCTTCTTGCCTGGGTGTAATTTGTTGAGGGGGACGTATGAGGCTGATGCACACTTGAAGAAATTGAAAAAGATGATTCAGAGCTGCCCCCAGGATGTGGAAACCTGCCTCCAGCAACATCAGGTGCAGATAAGTCAAAAAATCATTTATCAAATATAAACAGCTATGCATTGTTTTCTAATAAATGTTTCGCTTGAAAGAAATTTGAGTGAATATTTATTCTTTTTTATCTTGGTCTCTATAAAATACAAACAGTTTATAAACCTTAAGATTTAATTGTTTATAACTCAAAACGAACGTTTTAGTGACTGAGTCTAAAACATGATATCCATATCCACATGTATGCGGCACACCTCAGAGATCATTTAAGCATCTCATGTGCAGCCAGTGATGAAACATTGCGCAGCAACACAAAGTCATAATTTGTGTCACTGTTAAGGAGCTCAATAAACTCATCCCACCTTAGCATCAGCAGGATTGCTGAAATGATCAAACTTCGATTCTTGTTCTTAGCGGCACTGTGGGGACTTGCCCATAAGTAGCTGATGTTAAACATCAGCAGCGGTAAATACTCCAACGTGTTTTCAGAATCCATCTTTAGTTCGGTTCTGCTCTGAACATCACTTAAATTTACCTCCAGCTTGGGCGAACCCATTTCAAGCACCAAAAACCATTGTTTAAAAATAATCTGTATTCAGGCTTTTGTCCACATTATTATTCATCTCTTTGCACAAGCCTGGAAAAAAAAAAACCTCAGTTTCCCGTAAAAATAACAAAAATACCCATAGCCCCCAGAGAGTTAATGCAGGGTTAAGGTAAAGCCATTGTTGAATGAAAGTCATAGGAAGACCCAGAATCTATGCAAAGACGCAGCACACGTGGGAGAAGGAGCTCTGCTCAGGTGAGACAATAGAAATGTTCCTTCTTGGCCTACATGCAAGACGTGGTGGAAAACAAACTCTGCACAATCCCCTAAACACCTCTTCCCTATGATGAAACACAGCGGTGGCAGCATCATGCTATGAAAATGCTTCCCATAGCAAGAACAGACAGATGGGAAAATGGACTGAGCCAAATACAGAGCAATCACTGAAGGAAACCTGTCAAGAGGCTGACTTAGTTCAAATAAAAGCGTGTGGATGTGCATGTGGGTTAGAATGGCCTAATCAATGTCCAGAAAAAAAAATCCTAATACATTGACATTTGTGGTTATAATGTGATAAAATGTGGAAAACCTCAACAGGTCTAAATAATTTTGAAAATTGCTGTAAGACAAAACTACACATGTACACATTAGCTGAAAAAGCTGCAGACAAAAACTTCTATAAAAAAATAAAATAAAAAAAAAAAAAATCACACCAAGCCGCAGTTAAAAATCTTTTTTCAGCTTCGTTGGTTTGGATGAAACGTGTATTTATGTGTTTGACCATCACGTTTTTAACAGCAGACGTGGAGGCACAGCAGCCATAACATTCAAAGGTATGAAGCACGGCAGTGGCAGAAGCTTGATGTGGGGGCACTTTGTTGCAAAACTTCAAACCTTTCCCTCTGAAAAGGCTCCCAAACATAACAGAGCTTTTAAAAAATGTAATAGAAATGCTAGAAAGTTTGTCTAAACTTATTAGAGCACCATGACGGAACCATTGTCTCCATTTTTCCAGAGAGTTTACCTGTTAAGGGTCCGGGCCAGGTATTTGGTTCCGTTTCTGTTGGCCAGTGATGGGTATCTCTTCTGGAGGAAAGCATGCTCGTCACGGATGGCGTCGGCCACTGGCTTCTTATTGTTGATGTCCAGCTGACTCCTGCAGGTTCAGACCACAAACACCAGCATTTAGAGAAAGAAGTCTTCATATCACCATAATGTGTGCTTGGGTTCAGAGCAGTGCTACACTATTAGACTAGGGGTGGGCGTTATGTTGGATCATCTAGAGGGCACATTCTATGCCTTGCAGTTCTATGCTCTTGCACAGACATATCAGATTTTGTTCCTTTTCCTTTAGCTTTTATCTTGCAGGGATGAAATGGTTTCTGGTTTTAATGATGACCTCGGTAAAATGTAGTATTGTTCAGTTGGTATTAAAGTTTTAAGATGAAATTACCAAACCATATTTAGTTACAGCTCTATTAAAAAAGGTTGAGTTTTCCTGATTGTCCATTGAACGCATCGTCTCAGATGCGTAGCCTCAGAAGCAAGCAGAAAGCACAGATTACTACTCCTAATGTGAACAATAATGCTGAGGTTAAACCAGCTGTAATGAATGATTACAATAATCATGATCCAAAATGTTCATACTGTTAGATGTTATGTAGCAAGAGTGCACTTTAAGTGTTACAAATTATGAACCACTTTCATGTTCGTGTTGGATCTTAAATGGTGGTGAGACCTGTTCACAACTCCAATTATGCCCAGTTTGACGGGGATGACTCTGCCCATCAGGACGTCCATAGCGTCGGTACCGGCGTCCATCAGGTCTAACTTGGTCACCACAGCCAGCGTCCTCCTGCCTGATCATTCACATTGATTCCAAATAAAAAGGTCCAGCAAAGACTGTATGAAAGGCAATGAACAGCAAAGATTTTTAAAAAAATCATGTTATGATTCCAGGGATTCGTACCATCTGGGTCGACCTCCCGGGCCACCTTAAGGGCTTCCGAGGTGGCCATGTCTGTGTTGGCCGCTGTGACTGCGAGGATGATACAGTTAGGGTTGGAGATATGCTTAAGTATCAGATCTCTGATCTGGATCTCAATGTCTTTGGGCTGATCGCCCACGGGCACCTGGGAGAGAACGGGACCAGATAAAACAAGTTAGTGTCAGTTTGCTTGACAGGATGATCGAAGGCTGGAAACAGGATGGGTTACCTTGGTGATTCCTGGCAGATCCACCAGTGTGAGGTTGACAACATGAGGGGAGAAGATCTTCAGGTGAATGGGATCATCGCTGATTCCCTGCAGAGGAACATAAATCAACTCAGCGTGGCTTTACAGAAGAAGAAACAAGAAAAACAGAGGGACGGGACAGAGACAGAGGGGGCGGTCTTTGGAACAGCACCACCGACTCAGTTTCTCACCTATTGGCTGAGGTCAAGCCTCTGAATTCAATTTTTGAATTTGGCTTTCCAGGGACCAGGGCTGTATTTTTTTTTATCATGAATAGACATCTTTATGAGGGTTTAATTGGAAAATTCCACATAAATTACGGTAAGTATAAAACGTACTGAGTGACATTTACAGAAACTAAACTCTAAATCAGGACAGAATTAATCTTTGAATGACAGTTTACTTTTATTATTTGCTTTATTTAATAGGCTTTAGCTTTGAACAATGCATATCTGTACATCTTTAAGGCATGTTTAAAGATGCTAAATTAACTTTGAAGTTCTTACAATACGTTTCCTCTGGTTAGACTGGGAAAACAGTCATTGCATCAAGCTTTTATTTTGAAAACAGGTCCATAAATGTGAATACCTCTTAGTACTGAAGTATTCTCTCAGAGTCAACAGGATACAGTAATCTATCCCAACTAACAGCGCCGTCTACCACCAAATCCACAACTTCTTTAGCAACAACAAGACAGAAGTTATCTGCTAATGGTAGCAGCTCCTTTTCAGAATCAGGCAGCCATAATGAGGCTCAGCACCTACTTCCTGGTTCCACACACCCAAATCAAATGATGGTTCATTAGCAGGCCTCTGCAGAACTTTATGACAGGTTAGAGAACTAGCTGGACCATTTGAATCAGCTGTGATGGAGAACAGGCACATATAAAACCGGCAGGACACCGTCTCTTGAGGACTGGAGCTGGACACCCAGAGGCTTGACCTCAGCCAATAGCTGAGTAGCTGAGGCAGTAACATGGTTCCAAAGACCGCCCCCTCAGCCTTGGCTCCACCCCTTTAGTTTTTACATTTTCCAGATGCATGTTGGGACAGAGAAGACAATACAGTGACCAAGAAATGTCAAACAGAAAGATTGGAATAAATGGGCTCAGGAAAATCCATGGGGTAGAAAATAACACAAGGATGTATTAGGTGACAAAATTTATCTGTTTAAAAATTTTTTTTTTTTTTAAATAACTTTTTAAAATATATTTGTGAGGGAATACATTTGAAAAAATAAAGGGGCTGGGGAAAATAAAACATTGGTAAATGCACATCTGTCAAAAATTAAAGCAAAATGGAGATATTAAAAATGAAACGAGAATAAGGGTGCAGAGATAAATATATCAACTTATGTCAAATATTTTGATCAGTTATTGAATAAATATTTTATTTTTAATTTTCTTACATTTAATGGCACATTTAGTAATTTGGTAAACTATTTATTGGGTAAGTAATTCATTTATTAAGCTTTTATTTCTAAATTTAATCTTAATAATGGCAGGATTTGTCCTCTATACTACACAGGTATTTAAACTGAAGTAAAGTATTCATGCTGACAGCACTGAGAAGGAGCAACTCAACACAGAATCAACCTAGAAGAGACTACGGGTTTGGGGTATTTTAGTGGAAAAAGCTTCGGAGTAGGACAGTCCAAGATTACAAAAGCAAGGATTTATTAAACCCAAACATGAGGCTATTTACTGGTTTTTGTTGTAGGGAATCTGTTATTACCCCTCACAAGATTATCAAACTGAACCGTTGCTCTTTTTCAATTACAGTAACTTTTTTTAAGGCCGCATTTTTCATCAGAAAACACACAAGCAGGTCTCCCACCTCCCGATCTCACCTTATTATTTCCTGATACTCGCTCTGTTTCGTTCTCAATTTCCTGCCGGATTTCATCAAAATCTGTGTAGATCTGCAAAATGAAAAACGAACAACGCCTCACAACAAGTCATGACCAAGATAACCACACTGTTCAGTATTGTGTAGAGTAATACCTTATTTTTAGTGTGTAGAAACTTCCCCCACTCGTCCACATCCCTGCCTGTGAGACACAATGAGAAATCGAGTCAAAGGTAAAAACAGGAAAACTTATTAAAGCTAGAAACTGCTGTGTACCAGCGGCAAATGAAGCACATCTAATGCGAGGATCAACATCGGACCACAAGTGATGGTGTGGTTTAAGCAGCTACACAACAGGGGTGTGGGTTTGTGAAGAAAGAGGTGGCTGAGCTACAAGAAGCTAAGCTCTGCTGTTAAATATACAGACACCTGTAACGCTGGTAACTCAGAGGCTCTTTGCTTTTTCACACCATAGTGTCCGCAAGTGGTTAGGAAGAGAGTGACAGAGAGAGACCTTTAAAACGGATTACTCTGATCATGTGGGAAACGATATACAGGTATAGTTTGAGAGGTTTACGCCATTTAATTCTAGGGTTTCACATATCAGGATTCCACACTATCATTATTTATTGTGTAGCCTTGCTGCCTTTGTAGGATTTATAAGAGAAAAAGTAGCAACAAAGTACTGCAAATGCACATGACTATTGATCATCAACAAGTGTGACGTCCTCTATAAAGAGTTCCTACACATTTATTAATGAAAACAATAGTATTTTGCAGACTAGAGTTCATTTCAAAACAGTAGTGGGGAACCTTTTCTCCCTCAGGAGTCATTTCAGTTTTTAGAAAGTCCTCTGAGGGCCACATTCAATTTGTAAACCCTCATGATGTAACATGTATAAATTTATAAAACCACAATATCAGTTTTTGCATATTCATCTTTGCAAACATTTGTAAATGTCAGGTTTTAGGGATATTTTTTTTCTTTTTTACAATTGCTATGTTTCAATGCACAAAATATAATAGAATACCACCAAAGATAAAATGAGGCATGCACAGTTGATTGTACTAACAAAAATGATTTTTTTTTCAGTTTTACCTTTTTATTTGCGACTCAAGAAGTAATTCGTTTTTTCTATTTAAATATGATATATATAGAGATTTAAATATATAGAGAGAGATAAGGGGAAGCAATTCCTACCATCACATCAGGGGAGTGTGATGAATGTAGCAATTGCTTTTCCTCAGCCAGGCGTCTGTCTGCTGGATGACATGTTGATGCCACTCGCAGCTGATTTTCAGTAAGCATTGAGGGGAAGCTACTTATTGCCAGAGTCAGTTTAGTTAAGACCTGCTCACAGCGGGATGCTGTCCCAGACAGAAAGGTGAGGACATGTATCCTCATGTCTGGAAAATCCTCAGCACTGACAAACAGTTTGTAGAAGTCCAGTAACAAACCCGCCTTCTGCATGAGGCTTGAACCTCATAGCTATTAATTCACGCACCTCAAATATCGCTCTTATGTTGTCTCTGTCGCTTTGTGGTCTAATGCTAAAAATGTTGCTAATTGTTGTGCATTCAAACTCGGACAAAGCGCGGTACCTTCCCCCAGCTCCTCCAGTTTAACATGCTTACTCCTGTAATGCAGCTCCAGACTGGACTTCTCCATCACTGCCAGCGCCTTCCCACAAACTCCACACATGG
Organism: Crenichthys baileyi; assembly: GCA_036173005.1. NCBI lineage: Eukaryota > Metazoa > Chordata > Actinopteri > Cyprinodontiformes > Goodeidae > Crenichthys > Crenichthys baileyi. Next base: position 700,138 of record JAHHUM010002033.1, on the reverse strand, counting down.
TTTATTGCTTTCAAATTCGACGAAAAATGTTCGTTTGTCTATTTCTCTTGAATAACGCGGCCTACAGCATCCACATTTCTTTTTTCGCCGTCGACATGATTGACACCTGTCGTCTATTATCTCACGCTGACGCACGACCACTTATGTTGAGTTCACATACCATGAATCTGGCTCGGATATTTGCACCACTAACCCTTTTATTGGAGAAATGCCCTTTGTTAGCATTTTCCCCACCAAGCTTTAATGATTTTATTTATTTACCTAAAGTTGCGTGGCGGGGCTGGCAAAAGGGCTCATAGAGCCGTATTTGGCTAGGAGGCAGTAGGTTCCACACTCTTGTTCTAAAATAATAATAATAATAATAATAATATATATTTTTTTTAAACTGAGCTGGGAGGAAGGAAGAAGAAAGGGACAGACACAGAGAAATAAAGAAAGGACACCAGGAAGGGAAGAAGGGACACAGGGCAAAGGCAAGAAGGAACAAGGTAAGAAAGAAGGCAGGAAGGACATAAACATGGGATGGAAAAAAGAAAGAAAGGAAGGATAAAAGAAAAGACAACATTTAGACAACAGGGTAGGAAATAAAGAAAAATTCTATAATTTTTTCCATACTTTTATTTACTTTTCCATCCTTATCCATAGTGTGAAGGAACCCTTTCTATAAAAGCAGGAGTTTGGAGAGCGTTAACATGGGAACTCATGAATTAGGAAAGACATTAGCAATGACTTTAGAAGCCACTATTGCTCTCATAAATCTTAGAAATATTACTGGATAGTTTCCTAGCAATTTAAAGTCTGACAAATTTACCCCAATAAAAAAACAATTGTGAAATGCTTCATGAAAAAAAATTACAAAACACCCAACAGCCCAATCAGACTCGACAGACCTCATTTGGCATATTAAATATTAAAGTCCATGACAATATAGTTAGAAGTTGTCTTAGTGATTAAATTTCTAAAGTTCAGAGAGAATGGTGGAGACATCTGGATGATGGGAATGAAAGAGCGAGGGAAAACTTGGTCTAATTACAAAATTTAACAAATGTTTCACACTTTCAGGTTTTTCTGATATGGTGCAGCCCTAGTATATAACTGAATGGTGGAAAAAGAAAAGAATCAAGGTGTTGCAGTGACCAATCAAAGTCCAGACCTCAGCTTAAAAACAATGATTGTGTGGGATCCTAAGACAGCTGTGCAGAAACAAATGTTATTTTGAGAACTATTTATGCCATAGGCTCCCTTCTTTACATTTCTACACTTGAGGTAAATTTTAATCATTTAGGAAACTGGTACAGACCAGATCCTTTTATAGCATCCTGATACATAAAACCCTAGAATTCAAAAGGGTGTATTTCACTTTATCTTCATGACTGCATGAAACTTATTTCCTGCCAACTGGACTTTATATTTGCCAAGAAAAGAGATCGCTTTCCTGCAGACACCCACCTCCATCCTCATTCTTCCTCCCGTCTCCAGGATCTACATGCACCAGCTGAAGGATGAGGGGCCGCCTAGTTACAATACCGGTCCCACGAGGCAGCAGGTCCCTGCCCACCAGGTTCTCCAGCACAGAGCTCTTTCCACTGCTCTGGAGACATAAAGACTTTACAATCATGCACACTAACACATCCTGATATGGAAAGACATTCAACCAGCTGAGATATTTGGACTCATGATCAGACCTGCTTTTAGATAACAGGGGCTAATTTAAGAATGTGAGCCAATAAAATATTTTTACCACAGCCTGTGCAGACTTTGTGATCTGCGTCAGCTCCAATAAAACAGCTGTTTCATCCTAACTATCTTGTCAAGCATCACTTAATTCAAGCATATAATACAGTGTCATCAAATCAAACACTCTCCAATATTAATGTTTCCGCTTCATTCATGCATATTTAAAGCAAGGTTATAGGGCTACGACTAGCATGACAGCTGCTATCACCAAATGCTCACAACCAGAGCCTTTTACCTGAGTCCCCACCACTGCAATCTGCGGCAGCTGGATGATATCCGCCCCCACCGTGTTGAACACATCCTGCAGCTTGTTTATCACGGGGATAAGAGCCTCCATGTTCGCCGTTTAATGGATTTTTAAGAGACTCTTTATCGATATGGATCCAAAGTCATTCAATGTCCCCCCGGAACCACCATTGCAACAGCGGAGACCGTATAGAGCTGGGAGTTGTAGTTCTTCAAGTGAGAACGGAACGTTGAGAAAAAGACTACAAGTCAGCTGCTCTGAACGATAACGCTGGTTCAGTTCGTACAGTTCACTTGATAGCCTGCTAGCTTCCTGAGCTAGCTGGTTCGGATCATTTAACTTGGATGTGACTACCTGCGTTTCACTACAAAGTTTATTTAGTCGGGGCGTTACCTTAGTAAGTTTATTTACTTCACCATGCTGCAGTTTTTGGTGAGTTATATTTAATGTTTTATGCCAGGCATCCATAGTAGCTCCAGTGGTAACTGTTAGCTCTACATGCTAATGAGAAAAGGTTAAAAGACAATCATGAGATTCTGAGACTTGGTAAAGCATAGCTTAAATATGACTGGCACCCATTATTGTCACGGAAGAATTTAAATCCTTTAGATCATTAAAAGCATGCATTTGGATTATTCATAGATCTCAAAAAGCTCTAAACAGTTAATCACAATGTACCAATAATAAACTGGAAAGATGTGGAAGTAATTTTCATTTCTAAAACAAACCATTTTTTAAAAATTTTTTCCCCCCGGTTTTTTAAAAAACCCTCCTTTTTGGGGGGGGTTTTTTTTTTCCCCCCAAAAAAAAAAAAGGGCCAAAAAAAAAAAACCCCCAAAAAAAAAAAGGGGAAATTCCAAAAAAAAAAAAAAAATTAAAAAACCATAAAAGGCAAAAAAAAAAAAAAAAACCCCCCAAAAAAAAAAAACCAAAAAAAAGGGGGGCCCCCCCCCAAAAAACAAAAAAACCCCAAAAAAAAACCCAAAAAAAAAAAACCCAAAAACCAAAAAAATTTTCCCCCCCCCCCCCCCCCGGGGGTTTTTAAAAAAAAAAACCCCCCAAAAAAAAAAAAAAAAAATTTTTTAAAAGGAAAAAAAAAAAAACCCCCAAAAAAAAAAAGGGAAAAAAAAAAAAAAAAAACCCAAAAAAAAAAAAAAAAACCCCCCCCCCAAAAAAATTAAAAAAAAAAAAAAAAAACCCCCCGGCCCAACCTTTTTTTTAAAAAAAAAAAAAAAACCCCCCCCCCAAAAAAAAAAAAACCCCCCCAAAAAAAAAAAAAACCCCCCAAAAAAAACCAAAAAAAAAAAAAAAAAACCCAAAAAAAAGACACCAAAAAAAAAAAAAAAAGGAAAAAAAAAAAAAACCCAAAACCCCCCCCCCAAAAAAAACCCCCCCCCAAAAAAAAAAATTTAAAACCCCAAATTTAAACCAAAAAGGGGAAAAAAAAAAAAAAAAAAAACCCCCCAAAAAAAAAACCCCCCCAAAAAAACCCCCCCCCAAAAACCCCCCCCCCCAAAACCCCCCCCCCCCCAAAAAAAAAACCCCCCCCCGGAATAAAAAGGCCCCCCAAAAAAATTTAATTAAAAAAAAACCCCCCCAAAAAAAAACCCCCCCCCCCCCCCCCCCCCCCCCCAAAATTTTTTTTCCCCCCCCCCCGCCCCCGGCTTCCCCCCCCAAAAACCCCCCCCCCCCCCCCCCCAAAAACCCCCCCCCCCCCTTTCCCCCCCCCCCCCCCCCCCCCCCCCCCCCTTCCCCCCCCTTTTCCCTTTTTTTAAAAAAAAAAAAAATTTCCCCAAAAAAAACCAAAAAAAAAAAAAAAAAAATTTTTTTAAAAAAAAAATTTTTTTTTTTTCCCTTTTTTTTTAAAAAAAAAAAACCCCCCCCTTTTTTTTTTTCCGGAAAAAAAAAAAAAACCAAAAAAAAACAAAATTTTTTTTCCAGGCGGTTAAATTTGGGGAATATTGTGGGGATGTACCTTGCCCAAAACTATGAGGTAAGTTCTTTATCTTGTTTCATTAAAGGGGGATTTTTTTTTTCCCATCTCCTTTTCCCAAAACGGGGTTTTTTTTTCCTCCCCCCCCCTTTTTTTTTTTTTTTTCCCCCCCCCCCTTCATCAATGTGTACTTCCCTTTTTTTTTTTCTTTTTTTTCCTTTTTAGTTTTTTTGGTTTCTATCTCCCTGTCTCCATTGTCTTTTTTCTTGCTTCTTTGTGTAATTCTTTCCCTACGTTATTGGATTCTTCCATCCTTCCTTTCTTGTGTTCTGTCCTTTCATACCTTACTTTTTGTGGATTTTCCATGTTTTGTACAACATACCAGAAAGTCATAGTAAACTTTAGCATCTTTGATTTTAAAATGAACATAAATGACAGAATCACAAAGTTGATCCTTGAAAATTGACATTTCTGTATAATCCCTGCTCAAACTGACTTTAAAAAATGAAAAAAAAAGAAAAATTCAATTTTTTTGTTTTTCCAAATTTTGATTTCTTTTAAAAAAGCCCAAAATTTAAAAACAGATTCTGACCTGCTAGGTTTTTCCCAAAATAGCCCAAGGGAAAAATTTAGCCTTTAAGAAGGACGTGGAGGCCAAGAAGAAACCCCCAGAGTGAACAAAGCTGGATTATGCAACATGCAAGAGGAGATATCTTCTACATAGATTATTTATTCCACATGGTTATATTGGCTCAGTGGGGATCTCCTCAGTTATAAATAATTGTTCCTATTGTAGCCTTCCCCTTGGGGTAAATTGTAAAAGAAATTTGTTTTAAAAAATAATTTCAGCCAACTGGGGGGGGACACTTTTTAAAACCAGTTCGGCGGGGACCAAATTTCCTGGTTTTTTTATAATGGGAGTGTGATAATTTTTTAAAATTCATTAAAAAAGTTTCAACAGTTTGAAAACAATTTTTCTTTCCCCCTGAATTTCTCAGTAACATCTGCCAAATGTTTTGACATATTTTCACAAACACTGTTCCAAATCCTCAAACCTACAATAAAGCTACACAAAATATTATAAAACCCTTTTTCCCCAACTTTTGGGGGTTCCCGGCAACCCGTAAACAACTTTTTGCCCCCTAAAACCCGTTCTTTAAAAAGAAAGGGGGCTTAAACCCCTTTAAGGTTTGGCAGATCTTATCTTTTTTCTTTTTGTTCCCTTCTTTTTCTTCTGGGGGTTTGGCCACCCAAATCCTCTAAACTCCTGCATTTTTGGGAAATGTGTTTGAGGTTTTTCCCTGGCTGCAGGCCCCAGGATTTTCCCCCCCGTCTTTTTTTCTCTTGGCCCAAAAAGGGTTTTTTTTTAAGGGGCCCTTTTTGGAAATCCGGGTTTTCTTGGCCCGGGGTTTGGGGCGTGGGATTTTGGCTTTTTGGATTTGTCAGGCTTACAGAAAGTAAATAAAACGCTTTTTTTTTTAGTATATTACTGATCAGTAGGCTTTAACAACTTAACTTTCAATACCTTACCATAGTGAAATATATGAGACGTTTTACATCTGTAAGACATTACGTACATACCATCAGATGTTTTCACAAGAAGAAAATATGCGTTAATGTATGGCGAAAAAAAATAATTTCTTACCAGTGGCTGTCTTGGCACTGTTCAAAGTGGTACCTGTGGCCTTGGGGACCCAAAATCCTATTTTTTTATATTTCCCATTTTCTTTTGGGGACCGCAGCTGGCCCGGGGTTTTAAGGGAAGGGGGGGCCCCCCTTTATTTACCACTACTTTTCCCTTTGTCTAATCTGAGACATCAAACCTTCCAACCCCAATCCCCAGTCCACTGTGAAAAAAAAACTTATGGGGGTGGTTTTAAAATGTTTTAAAAATAGCAAATCAGCCAAAACTGGGGAAAAAAATTTTCTTTGAAAAAGAGTACCTGGGAAAAAAATCCAAAAGTCCCGAAAACTTGCACCCCTCGTTAACTCCCAAAACTGGAGCTAGGTTAGATGACAGCAAAGCCACAACTTTCTAGGCTCCACTAAATTGAGGTAGAAATTGGGGTCCAACCTCCTAATCCAAATTTGATGTCTATAATCTCACCCCACTATTAGTACTTTTGTAAACACATGATTAAAACCTAAAAAAATTTGAATGTAACAAAAAAAAAACCCAGCAGTTTTTAGCTTTGGGTTTTGAATTGCTAAATTTCTGCTAATCGATGTGAGATATAAAAAAAAACCCCAAAAAATACCTTTAAAAACCCGGGTTTTCAATTTCAAGGGTTTATTGGGGGGGCACCCCGTGAGGTGGATTTCACCCGCGAAGACGGGCAGTTTCTTTGGCAAAAATCCCCCCCCCTCCTGACTCTGAAGCCCCATCATTCACATTGTTAAAGACATCATTTTGATAGAATAATACACTCAGCAAATTGAAAATGTCTGAACACCATGCAACAGCTCTTGGATCTCTCAATCGTGCATTACAAATAAATACACATCTGCATGCAGTCACTTAAGAATGAAACAAATCCAATATGGACCCAAGAAAATGCTTAAGTTGCGACACACACAACCCAAAATGAAATGTTCAAAGTTCATTTGACATCGAGTGCACGTCCTTTAGTGCATGTGCAGTAATAGTTTGAAATCAAATCAGAAAATGTGCTATCAAAAATAAGACTTCATCATCTGCATAGAGCTGGGGTTTTTTCAAAGGCAGATTTTTTATTTCATGCCCCTTTATGCAGCAACAGAATCATTTCATACATCTGTCCCATGTGGCAACAGGCTGCAATGGTCCAGCTGCTTTGTTCCTACAAGAAAATTAAAACCTTTTTCAGAGTCTTTCCTAGTTAGTGAAATAAGATGTCAGAATTATCACCTTGTGACACCACAGAGTTATGTACAGTCCGTGGCAGAGCTCCACACATTTAAGCCCTTGGGGGGGGATGGATCATGAGATGTTCGGTCGGGGAGTTACTGGGTGGTTATAAGGTGGACGATCATGCGGATGATCCGAGAGCCCCGGGGGCAGCTGCACAAGTCCATGCTCGGGTTTCTGATTTTGTCTTCCAGAAGCTGGTCCAGCTCCCAGCGCAGCTCCTTTACCAGTTCAGCCACCTGGGAAACACACAAACACTGGTTGGTTGATAATCGCAACACAACGAGAAAATGATTTGAAAATTTCCCTTCTAGAGTGCAAAATTTGGCAGGGACAGGAAGACCTTTTGACTGATCTGATTGGGATTCGCTACAGAAGTTCTTAGCAGGGGAGTACATGAAGGAAACTCCTGTTGTTCCTAATTTACTAGTGGGAACCAAAGACAAATTGAAATCTCCAACTAAAAAGAGCTGCACCAGAACTTTTTGCAGCTGTTGACATTTTTGTTAGTTTTCCAACATTTTATTTTGCTATGCCATGGTCATGGAGCATCATTTTCATTAATAAGGGAAGGTTTTGTTCTTTCAAATGCATTCTGGGAGAAAAAGGAATGATTGTAGATACCTGAGGGATTGAAACACCATCACAGTGGGCTTTTGTTTCTGACAAAATGTGAAAAGTTTAAAGGACTATGAAGACTGTTTAGAAGCACTGTATGTTCTGTTTCATAGCTAATAAGCAATGTGTCTGAATAAACATTATGTTGCTCATCTATTGACTGACTGACAGTGGATGTGTTGTGTGACCTGATGTGAAGCTGCAGCGAACCGGATCCAACCGTCATCCAGGGAGATGACAAACTCTCCTTTATGCAGCTCCACGTTGACCTGACCGCCTCCGAACAGCACCAGCGGGTAGACCGACACCATGCTGCAGTCCCTGATGAAAACGCGGCTCGTCTTTACTTTCTCGTGGTACACCAGGTAGGGGCTATCGTAGTGACGGACCTGAGACAAGAACAAACCTCGGCTGATTATATTTTTCTGAAATGGCCGTTGATCTCAGCTCTTCTGCCTGGCTCCAGCTCACCGTGTAGTTGACAGACGAGGGGTGAACGTGGACGTAGCCGTCGTTCTTGGTTAAGAAACGCAGCTCATTGGCTTTCGGTTGCATCTTCATTGCTCCTTTGCTGGTCATCTTGTAATTCCCCTGAGGAGCTCGTACCTGGATCAACCAACATATCAAGCTTCAGTTCGTTTTTAAATTATTGCTCTGAGCTTAAATATTAACAGACATTCACCTGGACCACGTTTGGATAGAGAGCTGCACACAGCATTGCAGACATCAGGCGGATGTTTTCTGAGTTAAGGTTTGCCTGGGAAGCAAAATTTCACTAATTGTAAGAGGTGTTCTTCACGTTTAGGGCTAAATGTTTGCTTCAGTGTGCATATGTGGTTCACCTCAGGTCCAGTAGCCTCCAAAACACCATCTGTGCCCTTTGAGGATAAACGTTCAATAACCCTGGCCCTCAATCCCTCTTTAATGAAGCCGATGTCAGACAGCAGCTCAGCAAACTGTCTCTTCAGGCTGGCGATCTCCTGGATAGCGCACACAATTTGAGATATTTAAAGGTTTTCAGAATTGTTTCACATCATGACCCAAACTTTTATCTATGAAGATTGTTCTGCTGCAACTTTCTGACCTGTAAACTGCGCCACGACAGGAAGTTCTCCCTACAGTAGAGGAAGCCGGCCTGGTTACCGTTCTTTGCAGCACAGCACCAACCCTGCCGAGGACAGTGAGGACACGTTACATATGGTTCCTAAATAGTTCTCATTTCAAAACTCCATACTATTCCAAACTCACACTCACTGATTTTTCTGTCCATTTCTTTCCTATTTTTAGTATGCAGATGAAAAGGTACACCATATTTTCATGGTAGATCATAAGACAGTGGACAGGCTTCTCATATGGAAGCCACAGGAACCACAGACAGGAAGGAATAGCAGGCGACAAGACTCGTGTAATGCCACTCATACCCTGGAGAGAAACATCTGAGTCAGTACCTTGTATGCCTGTAGCAAAGCCAGATGGTCACTGTTGGCCACTGTGAAGGCAAGTTTTTTCTCACTGGCTTCCTCTCTTTTATCCCACGGAGACACCTGGAAACAGTCCAAATGTACAAAGTTCAGGATGTGGGATCTTTTTTTAAACAGACTTAAAAGTATAGTTGAATTATAAATTAAAGAATGGATCTACAGCATTGTGACATAAATTAACCTTTTTGATCATTTTGGGAAGGGCAGAGGGGAAATCTGTCGGGAGGCGGGGCTTACAAAGGGGTTTTAAAAAAAGGGCCGGGATGGCCCCATGGTAGTGCGGGGTAAAGGCAGCGGAGATGGCCCCGGAACAGCATGATTTTTGGGATGCGCACGTCGCAGGGGGGCGGGAAAAGGTGGTAGCCCAGGGGGGGGCACTTTTCTTTCTGCATTCAGCCCCCGGGTCTGGGGGGCGCTGCCTGGCAGCGTCCAGGCTCCCCTCAGCCGGGGGCTCGATGAGGCGAGAGAAGACTGACTCCAGCAGCTGTTCGGCAAACAGGTCCAGGATCTTAATTCTGTCAGAGAAAGAGCAAATATGGTTTAATATCTAAATGTCTGCATTAACAAAGAGCAAGGCTACACAGTGTGCATAGAAGAAGCAGATAAATGTACCGGAGGCAGAGCTGCTCTAGAGGCACTCTCTGGACCAAAAAACTGTGCTCACCAAAAGGGGTGGTGGAAGCAGGGGCGGGTTTGAAAAAGGGGGAAAGAAAACCCCCCCCCCGAGCCAGGGCGCCCCGCTCGCCCTTTCCTCTGAAAGGGGGTTGGCTCGAGAAAAGGGGGCCCCAGGGGAAATTTTTTTCCCCTCCCCCCCCTTTCCCCCCTTTTCCCCCCCCCCCCCCCCCACCCCTTTACCGGAGAACCATGCCCCCAAAATTTTGGGGAAACTCGTTTTCAAACTACGTTAGTAAGAATCAATCTGCTTAATCTAAGGCAAAGGCACGGCTACCTCTTCTCCTTCATCTTGCCAGAGTCAATGAGGGAAACCAACGCGGGGTTTCCCCGGGGGGGGTCTCGGCGATGTTGGTGGGATGAGGGGATTTCGTGCCCCCCTCGGGGGGGCCCCGGGGAAAACTGCCTGCTGCTCCTCATTGAAAAGGGGTTGATTGGAGAGGGTACCCCAGGGATCGGGACGGTGTGAAAACACGGGTGAGTTTTTTTTTTTTTCTATCTACTGAGCAGCATCATGTAGTTCAGTGATTTCACTGCCACCCACTTTAAATTTGGCTTTTTCTGAAAAAATTTGGAAAAAAGGCCTTTAAAAATTACTTCATTTTTTCTGCAGGAGAAAATTGTCTTCGCAAACACATTCGGAAAAAAACCCAATTAAAAATTTTATCCTTAGTTTTTTTTAAAAAATACAAAAGGGGAAAACACGGGTTTTTTAAAAAAATTTTTCATGAGACCCTTTGCTGTGTTCATTTGGGCCCCAATTTTGGGTTTCCCTTTCCCCCCGTTTCAAAGACCCCCCCTCCCCTTTTTTAAGTTTTCTTGTAGAGGCCAGCAGGTTTGTATTGAAAGTATCTTTGTATTCTTTCCATTCAAAGCTCTTAGTAACCTTGAGCTTTGGATAGAAACAAGCCCACAGCATCACAGATTCTCCACCTTACTTGTAACACAAGAGGGGCTTTACAGTGTATTCATCCTTCATTTCACGCCAGACCTGCCTGAAGTTTTGTTAAAGTCCACCCAGGGGTTACCCAAACTCCCCACATTTATTTTGGAGGGTGGGACAGACAGGTTAAATTTTTATGGTTTCACTCCCAAAAAACGGGGGAATGTGGGAAGCATTTAGGGACCCAAAGTGGCCACCCCTTTTCGGGTTGAAGAAATTTAAAAATTTTTAAAAAATTTGGGGGCCTCAACCAGCTTCGAAGTACAGTCTGCTTATTGTAATTTAAATTTCAGTTTTATTTATATGGCGCCAATTCACAAAACGTCGTCTCAAGGCACTTCAAAAAAGGTTCAGGTCCCATACTTTCCCAAATTTAACCTACCCTTAAAACAGTGGCCCAGAGTAGTTATTTATTTGCAGCAACCCCCCATACTGAGCAGGGGAGGGTAGCGACAGTGGAGGGGAAAAAAACCCCTTTTTAACAGGAAAAAAAACCTCCAGCAAAAACCAAAGGCCAGTGGGGAAGGGGCCATCTCCCAACCCCCGACTGGGGGTTAGAGAAAACAGAGCAGAGACCAAAGAAAACCAAAGAACACTGATCCAGGGCCCTTTTCCCTTAGGGGAAAGGAAAAGAAAATTTTAAAGGATGTAGCCCCTTTTGGGCTTTTTCATCTAGAAAAAAAGAACAGATAAAACTTTTAGCCATTTTTTCAATTTTAGAGTCTAAGAGGCACAAGAGTTTTACAGTGGGAAGCCGTAAAGTACCTTGTCTAGGAGAGAGAAAGGTTTTAAAAAACTGAAAGACGGGGGCCATGTGGATCATCGTAGGGGGTCGCTTTAAAGGGTTGCCAGCAAAGCTCGGAGGGATGCCCTTCTCCAGAAAGGTGTAAACGGGGTAAAACCGGGAATTCCAGGCCAGGTTTTTACTTCTAGGAAGGGGGAAGGGGGAAAAGGGGGGGAGAAAAAAAGTTAAAAGCTAAAATAACAAAAAATAATAAAAAATTTTGGAGAGTAGTGTGAGAATGTAGCGAAGAGGGTGAAAGTGGTCATTATGTCCTCCCCCCCGGCCAAAAGCCTATAGTAGCAAAAATACACAAAAAGGTTTTAGTTTAGTTTAATTATTTAAAAACGGCGCTTTTTTTTAAAAAATGTTTAAAGGGCCCACTCCACAAAGGGCCCCACTGAGGGTCATTTTTTATAAAAAAAACCAAAAAGATTGGGATCCCTCTCTGTCAGACGGTTTAAAAACCTTTGGAAAAAAGAAGGGGTCATACGGGTAGCAAAAAAGGAGGTGTGTTTGAAACCTCAACCATAACTGGGGGTTTTTGGGGGCTAAACCTGAATCCCCTTACTCCACCCAAAACAGGGAGGGAAAAAGGGGCTCCCCCCCTGATAAAAAAAGCCCCTCTAACTATAAGCTTTATCAAAAAAAAAAGTTTTAAGCCTAGCCTTAAAAGTAGACAGGGGGTCTGCCTCACGGACCCAAAAATGGGAAACTGGTTCCCCCAGGGTGGAGCCTGATAACCCAAAGGATCGCCCCCCCATTTACTTCTAGAGACTTAAAGGAAACCCCCAGTAAACCCTTTGCCCCCCTCTAGAACGAATGCTCTGTTAGGAAAAATATGAACAAAACAGATCTCTGATGTATGATGGGGGCTAAACATTAAGGGTTTTTATGTGAGGGGGGGAGAATTTTTTAAAATTTTTCTGGATTTAACAGGGAGCCAAAAGAAGGAACTAAAAAAGGAGGGAAAAATGATCTCTCTTTTTTAAATTTTAACAAACCCCTTTCTGCACTTTTGAATCAGCTGAAAGGGTTTTAATGCATTTTGTGGGCATCCTGTAGTAAAGAAAATTTCAAAAAAAAAAAAAAGTTTCCCCCCCCTTTAAGTAACAAATGCATGGGCTAGTTTTTCAGCATCAATCCTTGGGGCAGGAATTTTTAATTTTTTGGGAATGTTCCGGAGAAAGAAAAAGGAAATCCCCGAAACCCGTTTTAAAATGGGGTTTTTTAAAAAAAAAATGTCCTGGGGCCAAAAAAAACAGCAAGGTTTTTTTTTTTTTATTAACCCGGGGGTCAATTTTAATTTCCCTCCCGGTTAAATGTTTACTAAGGCATTTCTTTTTAAAGACTCCGGTCCAAAGAGACAAAATTTGTCTTTTCTGAATTTTTGAAGCAGAAAAATTTTGGGGCCTCCAAGTTTTTTTGTCTTCAAAATTTTCTTGTAGTCTATCTTACTGGTTTGGGTCACAGGATTTATGGATAAGTTAAAACTGAGTATCATCAGCGTAACAGTGAAAAATTTTTTTTATGGGTTCCTGATAATTTTTTCCTATTTAAAGCCTTTTTATATAGTAAAAAGGAAATTTGGGCCCAAAATACTGAACCCGTGGTACTCCCAATTAAACCCCGGAGTTTAAAGATGATGTATTTTTTACAAAGAACAAAAGGAACCTGTGGACAGATTTAAAATTTAAACCAGCCCATTTAAAAAGAATCCCATAAAGTCATGACTGCTGAGAGCTAAGGGGAAGGGGGGCTCAACAGACTATACTCCTTTTTTTTAATTTTATCAAATGAAATAAAGAAAAAAAACCCCAGGATTTTTTCTTGTTCTTTTATTAATTTATGAGAAAAAAACTGGGTTTAGCTTGGCGAAGTGTCCTTTTTTTAAAAACATTTGGCTTTTTCCAGATTAAAATAGGAATCTTCTAGGGGTGTAGAGCGCCTTTTCCTCCAAAATTTTTTTTAAAAGTGTGCTTTTAAAATCGCAGCTCTGGAAAAATTTAAAACCCGGGAGCCTGCCCCCATGAATTTAAATTTTCCCTTTTTTTTCAAGGGGGGTGCATTGTCTAAGCACCAGAATGACGAAGTAACACTATGAACAAGAGAATCAAATTTTTTGAAGGGGAAGGAACAAAATTATTGCCCCCCCCTGTGTTTTTCAGTTTTAATGAATTTAAAAATGGAAAAAGATTCTTTAAAAGGTTTTTACCCCCGCATCTCGATATTTATTTTAAATTTTTAATTGGGAAATTTTTTGGGTTTTTTAGGGGGGGGTGGAGTACCCCTGTTTTAAATTTAAATTTAAAGGTTTTTAAGAAATGGTCAGACAGGACGGTTTTTGGGAAAAAAATTTGGGGTCCTTTTCCCTCAATCCATTTTGGCAGGGACAAGTGAAATAATAATAAGTGAGTTATAATTTTTCCCTACTAAAACCCCCAGAGGGCAGTGCGGGAAAGGGACTTAATGTTCCCCCTTTCCCCCAGGGGCAAATTGAGTAATTATAAACCCAAAAGATTCACACCCGTGAATCACTGGTGGGGCCCCAAAAGGGCCCATATATCCCACGTCATCCAAAGGGTCTGTTCCTTATTTTTTCTCGCATTCTGTTCGCAAAGAGCTTTGCTTCCACGTTGCCTGGACGGGTTGCGCTTGCTGGGTTGGGGTTTTCGGTTTTTTTTGCCCCCCCTAGGGGGTGCAAGGGTTTATCTTTGTGAAGGGGTTTTTGTAGGGTTTTTAAATTTATTTTTTGTAAGGTGTAAGGTTTTTCTTTTTGTTGGGGACGGGAGCGTTCGCCCCCCCTCCCAGCTACGGCTTTCTTTTTTCTGTGTCTTGTTTTATTGCCGCTTGGGTTTGGTTTTAAATTTTGGGGCTATACCTGGGACGGGAGCGGGGTTCGCCCCCTCCCATTTTTGGTCGACTGTTTGGTCCGTTTCGGGTCAGGCTTAAGCCTTCCTTAGAAAATGTTTTTTTTTATACCTGGGACGGAGCGGGGGGTTTTACCCCCTCTTCAGGTAACCGGACTGGTGGCCTTTTTGGCTTTTCCACCCTGAGTGCTTTTAAACTTGTTTTTTATACCCGGTGACAGCAGCGGGGTTCGCCCCCTCTCCCTTTTTAACCGCCCGTGTGGTGTCGGCTTTTCCTTTGCCTGGCCTCTTTTCGTTACCGCTCTGCTAAATTTGGGGACGGCAGTGTTTTGCGCCCCCCCTCCCCATCTTAGTGTATTTATTTTTCCCCTTTTGAAATTGGGGGGAGCCTTGGGTTTTTAATCTTTGGAAAATGGGGGCTCCCACTGCTACATGGAAGTGGGACTGTTTCTTCAGGCAGACCCAAAGGCCAGGAACCCTTTCCCTACCGCCCTTTGGGGTGATCACCTGGTGGAGGGGGGTGTCCCGAGAAACCCTTCAAAGAATTGTAGTTTCCCTGGCCCCTGGGGTTGAGGGTGGGGTTGGTTGGGCCCCGGTGCCCCCAAAATGTCTGCCTTTTCCCGGGCCCCCTGGGCCAAATGGCCCCCTCAGGGGTTTCAAAGCGCCGTGGTGGGGGACCACAGTATCTTTTGCCCCCCTCTAGGGGAAGCGGCCCCAAGGCTGCCAGGGCCTGGCCACAAGGGTTTAGCAGTTGCCCCCGGAGTTAAACAGAGATAAAGTCATTGTTCAAAAGCATTTATTCTTATGCCTCCCTTACCCAAACCCCCGGGGGCCCCTTTCCCCCCCCCTGCCTTATTTGTCCCCTTTTGGGGGAGGATGTTTTTCCCCTTTGGGCCCCATCGGGCCCCTCAATTTTAAAAAAGAGGAGGAAGTGCAGTCCTCCCAAGCCCTTAGACTGGGTCCCCTTTTCTTCGGGGAAATTTCAGTTGGTAGCCCCGGATGGATCTATGCGGGATGTCATGTGTATGGGCCCTTTAGGGGAAATGCCCGCTGGGAAATCAGGCTAGGAGAGGAGTCTTTCTTCCGGGGAAATGCCTTTTTCAGACGTGGGAAGGGAAAAATCCTTCCCTTTTTGTCCCTCCCTCAGAGGAGTGCCCGAGGGAATTTTCCCACCTGTGGGGCCGGGGCCCCCGAGCTTGTCAAGTCTCTCCACAGACGGCCCCAGTGTTGGCTGCCAGACACGAGTCAGTCAAAGGCAGACCTGGACCGTATGCCAGCAGTTTTAATCCGCCTGTTGCTTCACTGGGTCGTGTCACCAGATGAAGCCCTGCATCCTGATGTCCGATTCCCCGGTACTCAATGTGGGGAACGGATGACCTCCTGTGTAAAGCATACAATGCCGGAGGCGGGGCCGGCCGCCTTGGCAATTCCATGGCACATTCCCCTGTTTCCCCTCTCTGCACCCTTCAGGACGCTGGTGGTGCGAACTGCGGCAGTTGGGTTTAGTGACGCAGCATTGCAGGCCTTTGCGCTGATGACCAGAGAGCTCGGCCGTGTCATGTCTTTTCTCATCCAAGCTCGTCGACGGGTCTGGCTGGCGCAGGCTCCTCTGACCGAAGCATTTAGGCCCGGGCCCCAAGGGGGTCCCCTCGTGCCGGGGGGTTGTTTTGGATCAGCAGCGTTTGGAGGGCTGGGGCAAAATGTTCAGGCGCGCTAGACTAGCCAGCAGCTTTCTGGCCTCCGCAGAAGTATGCCCCCTCCTCCTCCTCAGAGCTTGAGCCGTCCTTCCGTTAGCCCCAGTGCTCGGCCGCCACCTCGGCATGTTGATAGATCTGGGGGTTTCTATCCCCAAGAGGTGCAGCAGAGACCCGGCAGGGATTTTCGGCAGCCAGTCCGCCGCCCTGTTAGATAGACCCGGGACCCTGGTCGCCGCCGGCAATTCCGGGTGCTCCCTTTCAGCCTCTCTCATTCCCCAGGGGTGTTTACTCGGTGCGTGAAAACGGCCCTCTCTCCTCTGCAGGCCTCCGGAGTCAGGATTCTTCCATACCTGGACGACTGGCTCCTTTGCGCCCTCTCTCGGGCAGGTGCCTCTCAAGATATGTGCCACCTTCTTGCTCGCCTCAAAGTCAACTTGGGGAAGAGTTGCCTGGTTCTGTCCAAGACGACCACTTTTCTTGGGATGCTTTTGGACTCGACTACTATGAGAGCTCGTCCATCTGTTCTCAGGGTGGCAGACATACTCTAGTTGGTCACTCAATTCAGGCTGGGCAGGCGGTTTTCCTACATCACCTTCCTGCAGCTGCTAGGCAAACTGACTTCAGTCACTCGTGTTGTGGCCTTGGGTTTGCTCCTTCTGCGTCTTTTGCAGAGGTGGCTCAACAGCTTTAGCCTGGATGCCAAGCTGCACAGGCGTCGCAGGCTCATGGTGATGTGGACTTGCCTTTGTGCCCTAGCTCCATGGCGAGTTGAGACTTATTTGTCCAACGGCGTCCCTATGGGGTTAGTGGTGTGTCGCAGGGAGGTGGTCACAACAGATGTCAGCCCCATGGGCTGGGGCGCTGTGTGGCAACACAGAGCGGTCCAGGGTCTCTGGCGTCAGCGGGAGCGCTCCGAACACATAAACGTGCTGAAGCTGCGGGCTGTACACATGGCCCTCAGGGCGCTTTCTGCCCCACCTAGAGGGACGGCATGTGCTAGTTCGAATAGACAACACCTCTGTCGTTTACCACATCAACCATCAGGGAGGCACCAGATCAGCGCGCCTTCTAGAGGTGTCTAGGGATCTTCTGGAGTGGGCCTCTCTTCATCTGTCCACCCTACGAGCGATGTATTTACCGGGGGAGCGCAATCAGGTCGCGGACTCTCTCTCTTGCCAGGCCCCTGCTCCGGGAGAATGGTCCCTTCACTGCGACATGGCGCGCATGATCTAGGGCAGTTTTGGTCAGGCGGAGGTGGATCTGTCTGCCACGGCGTAGTCAACTTATTGCCCCCCTGTGGTATTCCCTAACAGGGGCATCAGGCGCACTGGGCCAGGACTCGCTAGGTCACCCCTGCCTCGGGTTCTCCTATACACTTGTCCGCCCCTCTTGCTGATTTGGCCTACTCTATGGAGGGTTCTCGGAGAGGGCCACAGGTTGTTGCTGGTGGCTCCTTTATGGCCAGCGCGGCCGTGGCTCCTGCTGCTTCGGAGTCTGTGTCATGGCACCCCATGGTGTCTTCCAACCAGGAGGGATCTGCTGTCTCAGTTGGGGGGACGGGTATGGCACCCCGACCCTCAACGTCTCCAGCTGTGGGCATGGCCACTTGGAGGCTGACTGGGTGTTCTGACCCTGTCAGGCGCACCATATTGAGTGCTAGGGCACCCTCCACTCGTCAGCAGTATGACAACAGATGGCGTCTTTTCTCTCAGTGGTGTTCTGCCCGCAATGAAAATCCGGTTTCTTGTCCGGTGCCCACTATTCTGGAGTTTCTCCAGTCTCTACTTGATAAGGGCCGCTCTCCTTCGACCCTCAAGGTATATGTCGCAGCACTTTCATGTCATCATGTTGACGACCAAAGGTGGGGAGCCATGATATGTTTTCTCTTTTTAGGTTGCCCCCGCCGCTGGTTCGGAGAGTGCCCTGTTAGGATCTTCCCTTGGTTCTCGTAGCTTTGTGCTGCTCCCCTTTTGAGCCTTTGGTGCAGGCAGACCTCAAGTGCCTCTCGTATAAGACTGGCTTTTTGTTAGCTATTGTTTCGGCTAAGAGGGTTGGCGAGCTGCATGCTCTTTCTGTCAGTCCCTCATGTCTCCGATGGGGTCCAGATGATTCTGGTGTTGCCTTGTGGCCTAACACAAACTGTGTTTGTGCCTTAGGTGTTGTCCAGTTTGTACCGCAACCAGCCTCTGAGGTTGGCTCGGTTTCGGCCTCAGTCAGGTGAAACAGCGGATGGGTCTGAGTTATTGTGCCAAGTACGGGTGCTGGAGGCATTCGTTGCGGCCACTGAAGCTGTTAGACGCTCAGACCAGCTTTTCCTGTGCTATCCCAGTCTGGGTTGTCCTCTTTCTAGACAACGTCTCTCCCACTGGATTGTGCATGTCATCTGCCACCCCTACAGTGCAGGACGTCGTCCACTGCCGGTCCGTGTGTAGGCTTGCCCAAGCACGTTTGCCAGGTTCTACAATGTTAATGTGGCCGCCCATCATCCCCTGGGCCAGGTTCTTTTGCGAGGCTCCGCTGGGCCCTCTCAGTGAGGTATGTGCTCAGGATTCATGACATGGTTGGTATTAGTCATTTAGTGCTTTCAGCACCGCCCTCTGGCGGTCAGTAGGGATGTAATAGAACGAAAGTTACGTATGTAACTACAGTTCTATGAATCCTGGATGAGCGCCAGAGATTCTCTGTCACTCAGAATCCTTGTTTCCGCGAGAAGATTCTGTAGGAACAGAGCCTCGGGTGACGTAGGCATATATATAGCCTCTGTGGTCATCCGGTGTGTCACAGGTGTGACTCTGTTGGTATAATTACTCGAACTGCGCATGCACGAAGGGAACATTCAGCGCTTTCAGCACCGCCCTCTGGTGGTCAGTAGGGATTCATAGAACCGTAGTTACATACGTAACTTTAGTTTTATACCTTTCAATAACTGCTTTCATTTGCATACGGTCAATGTTAGGCGAGTAGCTATTTTCATGTAGCCATTTCCTGCATTACTCAAATAGCATGTTCCCTTGTCTTTCACGTTTTGAAGAGTGGCGAACAGAAAGAGGCTTATGTGCCACATCATAATATAAACCAGGAAAGCACTAAAAATTAAAAGTTCTTAGAAATTCTGATAAGGAGTGCACCATTTGCAGTTTTCTGGCTAATCACTGATCTTTAAAAAGCCTGACCTGCCGATTCTGATTTTGGCCAATAATGATTTTCTTTATAACTGACACTGTCAGGTGTCATAAGGTCACAACAAACCTTTAATGTTTCCATCTTATGTTGTCAACAGTTGTGAGTCGCACACGTGCAAATGTGACCTGGTGGGCGGGTCTGTCAGTCAGCCCTCTCTCACAACAGAGCAATAGGGGACAGTAGGTGATATTAGACCTTTGCGAAAGTAGATAAGATCAGTGGATGAGATCTGTTTCACATGTAAGTATCGGTCGATCACTAATCACCCAAAACTAAGGAAAACGGGGCCAATCGATCAGCCGGCCGATCAACCAGTGCGCCCCTAACTCTGATCAACTAGGTAAATAAATGCTTCAGATAGATTTTTAAAAATCTATCTTAAGGGGTTCTGGACATTTTTTTAAAGACAATTATTTTCTTAAAAGCAAAACTTTTCCCCACTGAATAAATGTACTCTAACATAAGACAGGCTTTTTGCAAATAAAAGTCGGGTGAGGCTAGGTTACTGCACAAAAAGGCGAATTTCTTTTTAAGGTTTTTATGTTCAACAAAGTGCTGTTAAATGTGTTGGTATTGTTACTGTAAATTTCACATTTTCCTATATTTGTAATAAAACTCACAAACCTAGAGGCGCGTCTGTTGTTGAAAATTCTGTTGGACTGCAGCTGCTCATAGAGCAATTTAATCTCAGCGAGGCCTGGCATAAACACCAACACAGCACCTGCAATCAAACAGTCATTTAAAATAGAAAGAATATCACGTTTAGACAAAGAGAAGCACAAAGGGTCTTGGATTTAACTCTTACCTGGAGGGTAGTTGTGTTTTCCATCTACTATCCACTCCAGCAGGCTCTCCACCAGGTCCATGTTGATCTTGTCCAGGTCCATCGCAGCAATAGTTTTAAGGACAGACTTCTTCGTGTCTACATGAGTGAAGCAGACCATGAAACCATGACAGAACATAAAAGCTTGAGATATGATTTAACAGCAGCTTGGTTTCAACTTCTTCTAAACTCACCTTTGTATCTAACTGTGAGCTCCTGCAGGCTGAGCTGCTGGTCTGGGATCGAGTCTTTAACAAAATCTTTCTTACAGAAAGACATGAAGTTCCACACGTCATCGCCTAAGTCGTCCACCATGTCCCTTAGATCGCTTTTGCCTCCTCGCCCACTTGTGGAAGATGGATTTTGTTTACCTGAGCGCATAAAAGGGCTGCCATCCTCGATGACATAGCTGGACACACATACATACATATGTATTTTACAAAGACTGCAACAGGCTTCCTACGCGATTTTCATTTTCTAAACTCCATTCTTGAACAGACTAATTTCTACAAACTTTAAGGAAGGACAGATGGATGAAAGGCTAGAAGGGTGGTCAGATGGATGGACAGAAAGACAGATGGACAAACCGCTATATGCACAGAGGGAAGAATAAATGGGTGGACAAACAGACGGATGATTAGACAGAAGGCCTCATTAATTTATGGGTGGATGGACGGACAGAGCTTTTAGACAAAGCAAAAAAGTGTGAAAATTCAAATATTTTTTCATATTCAGATTTTCCCAGACTACTTAGAAACCCTGCTGCAATGAAACATTATGATATGAGTTTAATTTGAAGATAAGCGAAGATTGTTACCCAGTTTTAGCAATGGCATCTTCAAGGAAAAACTGGTCAACAGGGAAGGTACGCCCTGGAAAAGAAGAGCATTTAGATTTAGCATTTAGATTGATAGATAGATGAATAAAGCCTTAAGATCAGAGTTACTGGTTCATGTTACTGCAGATCAGAGGGAGTACCAGGTATATGGATGGTGGGACAGTTGTAGAAATACTCTGAGAAGAGGTTGGCATTGAGAGTGGCACTCATTAGAATAATCTTAAGGTCTTCCCTCTTTGTAATTAGGTCCTTAAGCACCAACAGCAGGAAGTCACTGTATTTGAAAAATAAACAGTAAGATGTAGATCCATAAATGTACTCGTAGTGCACAACAATCTGCATGTATGCGCAGGTACTCAGAAAGCTGACCTTTCTTCTGTTCGTTCGTGCACCTCATCCACAAAAACATGTGTGACACCTCTGAGGTCAGCTTCGCCCTCCAGTCTTCTGAGCAGCACGCCTGTGGTGCAGTACAACAGCCTGGTGGCCGATGTCTGGAAAAAATGGCGGAGAGCTGGACAATAATCGTGTCTGCATTCACTAGATAACATGACAAAGTGCTTTTGCAAGATACTATAATAATGGCATACGGAACGTATCCACATGCCTTTACTACTGATATGCACCAGCATGTGTACATACCCTGACGGTCTCCAGGCGGATCTGGTAGCCCACAGTGTGGCCCAGACACTCTGCACGCTCCTGGGCGACTCTCTGAGCCACAGACATGGCAGAAATACGACGGGGCTGGGTGCAGATGATGTTGGCTACTTGTCCGGCGGGACCGCATAAAGAGGCGTCCAGGATGAACTGAGGAATCTGAGTGGTCTTACCACACCTGGAAGGAAGGAAACGTTGTAGGAATGCAGGCTGAATAGAAACAGACAGACGCAGACATACTGCATCACCTACCCTGTCATCCCACTGACCACCAGAACCTGACAGCTGTTCAACTCATCCAGGATGTTGTCTTTTTCTTGCCAAGCCGGGAGGCTCCTCCTCTGCTCCAGCATGGACTTAAAACGCCTGGAAGACTGGGTTGGGAATAAAAAGGGAAATACTTTAGCATTAAAACTAATAATGTTAGGAGAAAAAAATGAAGAGTTTTTTTTCCCATCAGATCTACCTGTTTTCTCTGGAATTCTCGACACAGCTTGCTGTTGTCTTGCAGAAGGTTTTCCACTTTCTGACTGTGCTTGCTCTCCATCTTCTTCCTCAGGTTGACGTAGCTCTCTGTCTCAACAGGGACAACTACGACCTCCACCTCCTCTTCAGGCTCCTCAGCCTCTCCCGTCTCTTTCACTGGAAAGAGAAACGGGGAGCCATTAAATCATAATTCACATCATAAGAGAAAAGACAAAGGTCAGGTATATCAGCATCTAGATGACTCACAATCTGTAGGTTTCTGGTTTGTGGGTGGAGCAGCCCTCCTGCTGTTTGTGCTGCTACTCTTGCTCTCCTCTGAGGTGCTGCTCCTCCCACTCTTACTCTTTGCGATGGACAGGGAGGTTGGTTGGGGTACCACTACAGGGGGAGGCGTGCTGTATTTGTGATGACTGATAGCCAGAAGCTCCTTCATGCTGAGCTCATCCTCACAGAAGGTGATCAAGGTGTAAACGACAGGTTCGGCGCTCTTCGCTGCAGCCAGTGCCTCCCCAAACAACTTCTCAGTGACACTAAGTCTCCCACCAGCCCCCACGGACTCATCGTTGGTGCTGAAGGCGACTATCGGAGCCTGGTGAGGATAACGGTTTTGTTTAGGGAAGCGAACTTCCAGCTCATACTCCGGAGGGGAATAGCTGCTGAAGCCAGGCAGGCTTGGCCCCTTCAGATCCGAGGAACCAGCCCCAGACCTTTCGCTTCCTGGAAGTTCATGTCTGAACCGGCATCTGTCGCCAAAGCGGCAGCCGCGGTCTTTAAGGTAGAATTTGCATAGCTCACGGCTGGTTTTGCCTACAGCCTCTCCTCTGTTTTTGAACGGTTTGTCTGAGAGGAATGGCAGATCTAGAGACACCGTCCACACAGCATTGGCAATGCGCTCGTTGAAGCGCTCACCATAAATAGCAGCGAGCGCCAGGGCCTCCTCCTGCCTCTGGCTCAGGCATTCGTCCATCGGCAACCCCTGGAGGTCATCAGGGGAAACTGCTTTCTGTCCATAACGTTCACTGAAGACTTGAAGGAGGAGCTGCTCCAAGGTTACCCCAAATTCTCCTCCACCAGACTCCAGAGCCTGTTTGCTTCTCTCCCTGTCGAAGCCATATCTTTACAGAGGGAACACAAAAAAAAACTGAAAACCTGCATTTATTATTATATCTACAGTTAAAAACATGAGTTGGTTCTTTATCATTTTTAGCCAAAGTTATTAAGAGCCACTGAGGAAGGTCCAAAGAGCCACCTGAGGCTCTGGAGCCACAGGTTGCAGACGCCGGGTTTAGACTCAGTCAGAGGGATTAACTCAGGTCCTTTTAGCTTCATTTAAAATAAAAATTTTTAAAGTGCCCAAAACATAGAAAGTGGAGGAGTAACACAATTTTAGATAATGATAGAAGGAATAAAGTCTATATTACAAGTAGTATTCCAAACTACATTTTCTTTTTTCATATTTCGTGGAAATAATCCCGTTAAAGGTCATACTTTTCTGATTTATTTTAGGTTCAGCTCTGTTTGACCTTCCAAGGAAATAATCATCATGACGTTATTACCTGCAGAGTTTTCCAATAGCAAATAAGGAGATAACAGGTTCAGGCGTGGGGCGCTCATCCTCCTCATCCTCCTCCTCCTCCTCTGGGTTATAAGCAGGGCTCTCAGCTTGCTCGACAGGCTCATCATTAGTTACCCAAAACTGACCTTCCTCACGGTGATCCAATTCATCATATTCCTCCTCCTCTCCTTCCGAATAATCTGAGCCTGATTCTCTGATGCAAACAGGGCAATACGATTATTTCAAATGACTAACAAATAAGTGCATATTTAGAAGTGTATACTCACTCATAAGGCTCATCAAAATCCTGGGTCTGTAGTTCCCGCAGTAACTCCTTAAGCTGTTCTTGGTTCTCATTGGTCATAAAGATCCTCTGCAAGGGCATGCTGCTCGCCTCTAGCCTGTTGCCATCGCCTAGTTTAGGAGGGATCCTGGTGCTCACCAGGGACCTTGGGAAAGGCTTTCTGTCGCTTTTTGCTTCCCCTCTGTCATATCTGCTTGGATCATTAAACCCCCTTCCTCGTCCTGCATCTCTCCCCCTGGGACGGCCGCCACCGCCTCGTACTTTTCCTGGTCTGAAGAGGCAGAAGTTAAGGAAAAACAAATGCAGTAAAAAATAACAAAATTAGCAGATTTCTCAGTTATGCATTAATACCTGCTGGAACGAGAGGGTCCAAAATCAAGGCTGAAATCGTCGTCATCATCCCAGCAACCAGCTCCTCCTCCCTTACGACTTCCACCTCCACCTCCGCTGCCTCCTCTTGGCTTGTTAAACCTCCCTCCTCCTCTGTTTGGCTTCCCTCCTCTTCTCCTTGCATTCATCTTCCTGGTAAAACACACACAAGCAGTGCCATCACACCCTGTTCCCAAGCTTTACTACCAGCAAACAAGCAGGATTTCTACAAAATAAACTCCCTTAAACTTAAAAATAAACAAACCTTTAGTCAGTGGTCCTTCATAGCTGCGAACCATCTGTGAACAGAGACAGAAAAAGAGCAGATGATTTCAGCTTTAGAAGAAAAAAAACAGGGTATAATCCTAGAAAGAGCAGCAGAGACAGCTGATGGACGCGGAGCCGGGCAGAGCGAGGCAGCTACTGTACAGGCACAATGGAGCAGAGAGTCACATATAGCTGAGGGGGAATTTCAATTCAAGTGCATAGCAATGAGATGCTGGCTGACACACAACGCTGTTGGCTGCAATTATGCAATCAAACTGCAGAGTAACAACCCGGCAGAGCCGTTCAGTCCAGAGGCGGCGAGGCGGCTCAGGCGTATTATTAGCAAATCATGGGGAATGTTAGAAATATTGCAGAGTTTAAGAAAGTTAGATATGAGGTGCTTGTCATTTTCACACGAAATGTTTTAAAACCAACTTTTCCCCCCAGTTTTGATTCTTCACAGCCGTGTTTTAACTCCACGGTGCAATCAAGAAGAGTTGTCTACACTTAATTTTTAAAATCGATGTAATATTCAAACATTACAATTTACAATTTGAATAGTTTTACAGCTGTGAATTGGTTTTAGAAAAAGGCAAAATCCAGGTAATTCTACATTGTCTCCAGAAACGCTGTAGCATCGTAATAACTCCATCTGTCATTAGACTGCAGCAGTATTAGAAAATATGTATTAGTTGTAGGGTTTATTTGTGGTATTATGTACTTTTACTATTACTATTATTGCAGATACCATATATGAGTTATTTTTATTGTTATTCCTGAAACTGGGCTGCTTGCCTTAATTGTTGTGATTATTGTGATCTATAATCACAATAATCTCTTTGGTCGACTAAATGTCTTGTGTTTATTTGTATATGTTTATACGAACTGAAACCTCTGTGCACAGTACAAGAAATTTACTGATAGATTTTTTTTATTACTTTCTTTAGCATGCCCAGTCAAAACTTTTACAGTACTTATTATAAGGCTCTGGACTTTTTTTAACCGAATAAGACTAAAAATTAATACAATCTGCTAATTTCCTTCCTACAATGAATAGAACATATTTCCGAGGTAAATGTGATGTTAAAATGTGAGAAAGACTGAGTATTCCAAAAGAGACATCTAGAGCTATAGAGGACATCAGCAGTCTTCTAGTTTACTGTAACTCACCTCAGGGTGCTGCTGTCCATGGTGCTGGACAGCTAATTTGACCGCATTTGATTTCTGATTATTTTACAGTAAATTTAGCTTTTTCGCGCAATGAATGAGTCCCTTTGAAATTTTAAAAACACTTACTAAAAGCAAGGGACCTGCTTCAACAATACTTAACAAAGAAAGAGTGTCACAAATTTGAGCTTTTTTGACTGTGTTTTGTTTTGGTTTTACTCATTTTCTCCCCTGTGGACTGGCTTGTATTTTTTTTTTTTCCTATTGTTGAAATTAGATCCACACTTGTCAGTATTGTATTCAATTACAGTAACTGTAAATGTAACAACAGTCGAATAGTGGTCGGATGTTACTAGAGCTGATACAAATTAAGAATAATGCTAATATTAAAATGACTGTGGTGGAAGCTGTTGTGCGTTTAAAGACATTTTCCATTTAATATATATATAGCAAAAAGGTCGCTTAAAGTTTTTTGAAGTTTGATAAGAGGACATATTATTGTATGTATCATAAGAGTACACTGGTCAAACCACATATAATCATCACTGAAAAAATGTGTAGAAGAGGGTTTTCAGACAAATAATATTAAATCAAATTAAATCAGAAGTCATAATCGACCCTTTCATACTTGTATGAAGCCCATAGTTCATCCAAATACGTAAATACTAAGAGAAATAAACGGATACGCAACGGTTTAGTTACACGGGTACGACATGAGGGTACTGACAGACCCGGAGCCCGAGCATTGTTGTTAGCTAGCAAGCTAACAGCTAGCAAGCTCAGTTACAACTTCTACTGTACCGAGCCAGGCTAGCTGTTCAACATTTCCTCGCAAGCCAAATTCCCTTGTTTCACAGCTTACGATTAACTTAACCGTCTGGGATGTATCATAACCGATAGAGCCGAAGGTACATATCTATCAAAAAATAACTTTTAATATATGAACAAACCTGAAGCTGCGGCTGCGGCTCCGAACTCCCTCCACCCTCCGGCATAGTACATTCCCTTTCATTGGCCGAAGTTCGGAGTTCATACTTTCTTTTCCGGTTCTTGTTTTGCATAACTATAGTTTTCAAAATACCCTTAAGTTATTTATACTATTTGCCACTATACAGGCATTGCAATATTGTTTATTTTCATTAAACAATACATTTAAAATAATACTTTTCTTAACTACATGGGAAAGTCTACTACGTGGAATGGGCGTGGTTTAATCTTGGGCGGACTTCGACGTCTAGTCCCGCCCCCTACATGTTGTGATTGGTTCGTGGTTCTTCTCTCTTTCGTGGCAAAAGCGATACAGCACTGTCCGTGGCTGTTTCAGTGGCTCCCTCTTGTGGCGTTGGAGCACATTTGAAAAACAAGCAAAAATAAAGATAAACGCTAATGAACTTGTTTCACTCCTAGCATTAGAAACCTTTCTAAACCTAATGTTTTGAATGGAAAAAAATATTTCTCTTTCTAACAAAATAGATTGGTGACTATTAGCTCCTGGGAGGGAAACAGAACTGTCATTAAGCAGCTAGTAGTACTTAAACTTTCCATGCCAATCACTGCATGTAAAACATGTATTTAAAGTAATACGGAGGTATAGCTTTTTGTTTTATTCCAAAATTAGCTCATTTTCTAACTAAGTGGGTAAAAACCCAGACAATAGTCAAGAGTCAGCAGTCAACATAAATGCAATAATACCATCTGTTGTTTGTCAATGTGTTGAAGATCTTCAGGTAGTGGTAAATTACTTACATTTATTCCTGTTACTTCAAGTATTGAATAAGAGAAAAAGTCCGCTTTGAATTTAATTTATCTCAGGCTTTAGTCATTTATCTGTGGCTGTTCAAAACAGAAGGAATATCACAGTAATTTCGAAAGAAAGCCATTAAAATCTAGAATCATGTTCAAGGCAACCAAATTTATGAAAATACATACCATCACATTAAAATCCGCTAGAGGAAAATGTAGCATGGAAACATACAGTTTTGATAATTTCATTTAATAAAACCTTTAGATTTTAAAACCTAGTTCTATCCGCTCTCCAGAGGATGGAGGTGTTCAGCTCAGCCACGTTTGATTTGATTTAGAATAGACCACGCCCCTCTGATGTCCAACTCCGCCCACGCCAGGACCCGCCCCGTTCTACAACCCGCTGCTATTGGGCTGCGTTGTTACCATGACAACATCTGCCTGCGTTTAGCTACCTAAACTCGCTCCCACTGCCAACGTGTGATATCTAAAATTACACCTATTTTAGAATCACAAAAATATCTCTTTAAATCTTTACGAATCTGCGTTCAGTTAGTCGACTTGTCACATCTTTTTGTTTATGTAACAGCCTCTGCTGTGGACTCTGACAACCATCTGCCAACTGAGGGAAGCTGTCAGCATGTCTGGTGAGGTGAAAAATGAACATCTTATCACTATCATACTGAAAAAAAAACAAGTAATTCTATCCTTTGACTTTCTTTTCCAGAAAACAAAGAGGGATATTGCTTGAATACTGATGGTAAATATCCGCTTTAAGACTGATTCTCCTCAAGTGATTGCAGAGGTGTTAAATGCATTTGGATGTGTTTGTCTGCAGGAGTTGGAGTGAATGTTTCCTGTATTTTTCCGAATGGGGACAAATATGGTGAGTAGACCCATATTTGTAAAACCAGCCAACACTTATATGTGGGACCCATTCAGCTAGAAAATTGGTTGAATAACGGGCCCCAGATGTCCACAGGTTACATCACTACCTGTGTTGGTTTGACAGACAGCCTTGGGAAAAAGTGGGACCCTCAGGGGTCCTAGATGTTTTGCAGAAGTTGAGCAGATGTTCTTACTACTCATTTAAGAGACAGCAAATACCTACAAACCGTGCCCAACTGATTAAACCAATATGGACCGCATTTAGTCAACCCAAGTGTGTCTCATCGAGGTTGCCCATTATGAGCCTAGGCCTAATTAGTACCTATCCAGCCCAAACAAAATCCATATGGAGCCTGTATCTGGAGCTGGAAAAATTATTTGATTTCTTGTATTTTTGTTTTAAATGTCACACTTAAATGTTTTTGATCAAAGAAAGACAACCCGAGTAAATACAAAAAGCATTCAAATGATGATGAAAAACTTGCAAAGGAAAATGTTCAGAAAAAATCTTAAAGTAATCAGGAATAGTGACATAATTAGACAACCTGTTTGTTTACCCCACAGAGGGCCAGTGCAGCAGGTCTGCATCTGGAGCGCTTGTGAGGAGTGGCATCGGAAAACACACTTCAGCCAGCGGCATCATATACATGGGAGAGTGGTGTGAGGACAAAGTATGTGTTATCTGTCTCTTTGTTCTCTTTTACTATCTGTGCCTAAAGGCTGCCTGTCTTTGTTTGTGGCTCTTTCCTCTCTCCAGATGCTGGGCAGGGGGAGCCTGCAGTTTCCATCTGGGGCTCTGTATGAAGGAGAATTCAAAGACAACATGTACCACGGATCAGGAACATACATCTTCCCAGACGGCTCTGTGTATCGGGGCCACTTTTGCAGTGACAGGTAGTTACGAGAGGACTCTCAAGCATTTTAACTGTCAGAAAGTAAAGTTTTGACTATCTGAACTGGTGTTTTATAGGTTGGAGGGAGAGGGAACATTCACTGATGCACAAGGACTGAGTTGGACTGGAGACTTCCACGGTGAAGCAGCGCTTGGTCTCAAACTGCTGCACAACCTCTAAACAAAGGACGACAGATTGTTGGAAGAACCACTGCACCAAAACTAAAATGCATTAGGAAAAAACTAAAGATTGTTTCTGAATCTTCAAAACGCGATTGTTTTCATGACCTCCAAGTGTTATGCTCAGAGAAGAGTCTGAATGCCTGTTAATATTTTTTATCTTACATGATCCTATTTTACCAATTTCCAAAAAACTTTCATCCTCATGACTTTAAATGTTGAATAAACATTGAAATGTAAACCTCTCTTTTTATTCAGTAGAAATGACATGTTGGAAAACTTTAGGAAGAAGCTTAAACGTTGGTATAGTTTCTTTTAAAATATACTTTATTTAAATTCTTTCTCTTTTTATCTAAATAGTGTGGAATAAAAAGTATGTCTCTGACTGGCTGAACTACTGATGACTCCTATCCCTGAAAGCTGCCACCTCCTAAAACAGCTGAGTTTGGACACTTAAGCCCGTTTCACAGAACTGTTCCAGGCAGGATTAAGGCACCTTTTTGCCGTCCCAATTTTTTGGGTGACAGGACCAATTTGGTCAAGGGGTGTTGACATCAGATCAAGCTGGTTTCACGCGTCAAGGAAGTGATGCAGTAAAGGGTTTAAGGTTTAAACAAGACTATATTTGAAATTTTAAATTAAATTTGTGTTGTACAGACGTTATTGTCACATCTTTTTCCAGATGTTTTCAGATCCAGATATTTCTAGAAATGATGCCATGTTTATAAGGAACTTTAAAAAAGGGCAAACACAATGGTCATTTTGTAATTGCTTGTGCGGACAGAGCTCACAAAGCTCGGAAGTCGAAGTGCACCTTGGCATGAATATATTCTAACTTTCATCTTTAAAAGAAACTTGTGTGGTAAGGGCACTAAAACTGGCTCTTTTTCTAAATCTGGCCCTGCTCCTGACACACTCCGCATGAGCTTTTACAACTGATGCCATGAGGCAAACAGTGCCACAACAAAGCAGAACCACCAATCTGCTGAGTAGTTTTCAGCCTCAAGCAATTAAAACGCTGAACGGCAGTGTTTTTTTTCTACTTTGTGTATTTTTATCTACTTCATTATTTTTCACGGTAATCTGTTGGAGATCCCGGAAAAATGCTCTCGTTTTGTTGTATGCTGTAATTATATAATGACATGACAGTTAATTTGATTAAGCCAGAGAGCAAGCATCCATGAGCAGAATATCTGCAGCTCAGCAGGCAAATATCTGAAATTAGTGTGTCATGTCCGTAGCTTGGAGCTGATTTCCCTGCCTCAGGACAGTAAGTGTCTGTTTGTGTAAGCGTCATTTAACACATTACATTGTTACAAGTGTATCACTTTGGGCCCGTCGGCATGCTAGCTATGACGGTACTTTCAACCCTTACTCCAGGAATATTGGTGGAAAATGTGATGAAGTTGGTTTTGTATTCCCTTACTTCTTCCTGGACTTGACTGAGTAAAAGAATGAGTGTCTTTTGACCTCCAGCATGTGCGCATACTCTTGGGTTTATGCACAAAGTACCCTAGATAATGAAAAATCAGCTCACAAGCAAATCATGTTCTCAGACACGGTTTAATAGGTAACTCTGATATTGTAATTTGTCACTCTGTTGTATAATGCCTCTGTGGATCTGTAATTGCACATACCCCTGAATAAATTCAGTAAAGAGAAGTAACTTTTTCAGATTATACACATATGGAAGAGTAAGTAATAAAAACACACATACATATACATATACACACTCTTGTAAAATACTGCACCAAATACAAGAAACAGCTATGTTTTTATTGATTGTGCAGTTTATAAGGTAGATAATAAAAACATTGTATTGCAAACCTCCAGTAATGATTTTAACGCAAAAGGGTCAACATAATTAAAATAGAAAATGGCACTTTAATTTGGCACAAGATACAAAAAAAAACAACATTTTAAATGCAGCTGACAAAAACAACTTCACAACTGTGTACACCCTCTGGAGTTAAGGTTTAATGCTTTAGGTCATTTTGTATTGAACTGGACTATGAAACTGAATGTGTATTACTTCTCTCCATGTAGTGAGCTAGACAACGGAAAGGAAGATTTTGCAATATAATATCTCCATAAACCTGAGAATATATATATATATACACTTTCTTTAAACTATTTATTGTCTTTGTGATGAAAATTGTGACTTCAACAAGTAAATAAATTAAACGATAATAGTGCTAAAAACATTAGCTGCTTTTTCAGTTGCCAAGTCTCTTGACGTCTTCATTTAGGATAAACCCCAAAAATAGTTGAACACGATGATAAAGCTAATGACTAACCCACGAGGGGCCAAGATTAAAGCAGACGTCTGCTGCATTAAAAAATCCTATAAACATCAGAGTAGTCTATGCTAACGCTAATTCTTGAGCCTTTGATTCTTCATCACAATTGCATTGGGGCGGTTATGTCCAGAGAAGTCTATATTATTTACACTGGAAGTGGATTTAGGATGTGGTGCGCCACCAATGATCTTCCTGTGTGAAACACATGGTGAGAACAGATGATGTAATGCATTTCTGGTCAGAGTAACTGTCGTGTATAAAAATAAAGCAGAAAAATATGTCAGTTTAAGTGAACGCTACTTTATAAATCTTGAGGGTTTACATGTTCTGTTCTGCATATGTATTTTACACAGTTTAGTGGTCAGCTAACTCAATTCCCATGTTATTAATTATTGACTTTTCTGGAGACACTGCTTGATGCAAACAGAAGCAACAAGTCAAAGTTTCATAAAATGGAGTTTATAAAAATGTTTTTAGTAATAGAAGTTATTTTAAGAGAATATACAGGGGTTGGACAATGAAACTGAAACACCTGTCATTTCAGTGTGGGATGTTTCATGGCTAAATTGGACCAGCCTGGTAGCCAGTCTTCATCGACTGCACATTGCACCAGTAAGAGCAGAGTGTGAAGGTTCAATTAGCAGAGTAAGAGCACAGTTTTGCTCAAAATATTGAAATGCACACAACATTATGGGTGACATACCAGAGTTCAAAAGAGGACAAATTGTTGGTGCACGTCTTGCTGGCGCATCTGTGACCAAGACAGCAAGTCTTTGTGATGTATCAAGAGCCACGGTATCCAGGGTAATGTCAGCATACCACCAAGAAGGACGAACCACATCCAACAGGATTAACTGTGGACGCAAGAGGAAGCTGTCTGAAAGGGATGTTCGGGTGCTAACCCGCATTGTATCCAAAAAACATAAAACTATGGCTGCCCAAATTACGGTAGAATTAAATGTGCACCTCAACTCTCCTGTTTCCACCAGAACTGTCCGTCAGGAGCTCCACAGGGTCAAATTACACGGCCGGGCAGCTATAGCCAAACCTTTGGTCACTCATGCCAATGCCAAACATCGGTTTCAATGGTGCAAGGAGCGCAAATCTTGGGCTGTGAACAATGTGAAACATGTATTGTTCTCTGATGAGTCCACCTTTACTGTTTTCCCCACATCCGGGAGAGTTACGGTGTGGAGAAGCCCCAAAGAAGCGTACCACCCAGACTGTTGCATGCCAAGAGTGAAGCATGGGGGTGGATCAGTGATGGTTTGGGCTGCCATATCATGGCATTCCCTTGGCCCAATTTTTGTGCTAGATGGGCGCGTCACTGCCAAGGACTACCGAACCATTTTTGAGGACCATGTGCATCCAGTGGTTCAAACATTGTATCCTGAAGGCGGTGCCGTGTATTCGGATGACAATGCACCAATACACACAGCAAGACTGGTGAAAGATTGGTTTGATGAACATGAAAGTGAAGTTGAACATCTCCCATGGCCTGCACAGTCACCAGATCTAAATATTATTGAGCCACTTTGGGGTGTTTTGGAGGAGCGAGTCAGGAAATGTTTTCCTCCTCCAGTATCACGTAGTGACCTGGCCACTATCCTGCAAGAAGAATGGCTTAAAATCCCTCTGACCACTGTGCAGGACTTGTATATGTCATTCCCAAGACAAATTAACGCTGTTTTGGCCGCAAAAGGAGGCCCTACACCATACTAATAAATTATTGTGGTCTAAAACCAGGTGTTTCAGTTTCATTGTCCAACCCCTGTAGATGTCTGCTTTGTTCTTGGCCCCAGCTAAACTAGCTGTTAGCTTCAGGCTCAAGAAATAAGTTTGGATTTATACAAAATGCAGATGGCAAGGGTATTTTCTACTGCAAGTAAGATACTGATTGCGTGTTACCTCTTAACTTCATTTCGGAAATCCTGAACTATCCCTTTAAGATCTGACAACAGGTGCAGTAAAGAACAGCGGTCATGCACAATTTTGAAATAAAAGCAAACAGCAGAGCATTAAAATAAGCATTCTACTGTACACAAAGACAGTAAACAGTCCACAGAGCGAGTACACTTCAAACAAAAAGGACATCAAAACGAACCACTGTGCTTGTCTGTGTGCTTAACAACAGAGTTCTGGATGTGGTGCCCTAGTCCAAAGTGAAGGAAGAATAGCAAAGAAACCCCCAGAAAACAGCACCAATTTTTGTAACAATTGAATCCCACCATCAGAGTGATGAGTAGTTATACATTGTGCTGTAGTTGGACAGATTGTGACGTTGTCAATGGCAGTCACTGCAGATATCCTGCTGTTCTGTAGAAGTGCTATTTGCTGAGATTTGAGACTCAGGGAAACAATAGGGTGCTACTCCAGACGCTTGGAAATGTAGTGAACATTAGAAAGTGAGCCTACAGATTAGCTATGCAGCTTCAAACACATTTTTTAATAGCAAAAACCTAGAAAATTAACTTATGCTTTCTTGTTTTGTCTGTTTCTACATTAAAAGGATAAAAAGTAACTAGCTGGCTAGCTACTACCTAGCTAGCTACTAAGAAGAAGAAGAATAAGTTGGCAGCTTGCTAGCTTCTTCTTTTAGTGTTTATGGCAGTTACCAAACCAATATTTAGTTGTAGGCTTCATTCTTAGGCCCACATTATTTCTGTTTCATAAATTGTCATGCACGAATGGTTAACCCTGAATCTCACCCTGACCTAGTCCCTAAAGTTTGAACGCAATGCATTTATAAGTAACTAAATTGTGTATTGTTTAACCTTCAAGCAGTCATAAACCAAAAGACAACCTGGAAAGGGTTTCCTGTCAAAAAATGCAAAATAACTTGAAGGAGATCTGTAAAGGGCTTTGGATCAATGGGTTTTAGGGTCCCATTTACTGGAAAGGAGCCTATTTCAGCACATTTCTGAAATATAATTCTCAACAAACACATACGCATCACAAGGTTGCTTTATTTTTACTTCAAATTCCATGACATTTACTCCTAAGTGAGATGGTAAGAAATGGCATGTTTGCCTCAGAGCTGTTGGAGCTCAGAAATGGGAATGACGTCACATTCGAGGAACTCGTCCTAGTTGCAAGCAAGGAAATAGGGAGACTTGCTTTTTGGTTTGGTACTCTACATTCAACAGCAATGACAAGTTCTTTCAACGTTATGTTAATTGAGCACTAAACAAATAGATGTTGAATGGTAATATGTGTGACATAGGGTTATTACAATATAAAGTCAAAGTGCTGATAAATAGTTTAAACGGGCAACTTTCACAATATTCTTTCTGCATGGCAGCCGTATTGGATGAAAAACTCAGGACTACTTGGCAACTCCTTCTTTCCCTGTGAGAATTCCCTGTCTTCAGGCCAAGTTCTTGTATTTCTGACCAGGGATTAAAAAAATTCTTACTACCGAGTAAAAAGAGAACGGACCGAAAGGACCTGTGAAATATTTTTTCTTCCATTCAGGAAATGGATTTTCAACAGATTTGAGATTCACGTCAGCATATCTCCCTGAACTTTCCTGTTTAACCATCCAGAACTCTAGGTTTTGATATGTATATCGGACATAGGATATCTGTGTTTTTAAATTTAAAAATAACTAGCAATAGCAGGAATTCTCTACAAGTTTTGTTCGTTAATATTTAGCAATCAGCATATAGCTTTTTTCCAAGAAGGTCTTATTGTCTGACATTCCTTAACTCCATTTGTTTGATTTCCTATGTTTTTCGTCCTGCACACCCAGACTTTCATAACAACACCCATGAACAAACTAATAGACTTACAACTAGTTTTGTTTCTCTTTGTTTTCTAGCTCCCAGGTTGGTGTTTTTTATTGTACGTATTTACTATTTGTCTTGTAACTTTGTTTTTTTTTTTAGAAAATGCATAAGAAAACATATCGAGTAATTCCCTACAATCTAAAACCCAATGCCTCATGCAGTTTTGTTTCAAAATAATAATAAAAAAGATTTGTTTTCAACTTACATTTAAAAAAATCACCATGAAATGGTTTCCCATACAGTGTTACAAATAAATAACAAAACAAAACATCATGAGGGAATTAGAAGAGCACTGACGTACTAAAGAAGAGCGACTGGCATTCTTGGGGGCAGTTTAACTGGCCGAAACCGTGTCATGCTACAACAATCACAAATGTTTTTCAATTGCTACTTTCATTCTTATGTGCTTAGATGTTCACAGTAGTCTTAGGCACATTTAGTTAGTGTAAAATCTACGTGTGCGCCAACAAATCCACCCAATCTTACCTTTATTTCTCCTTTTGTTGCATGGCCTGAGGTGTGACTTAAAACCATTGCTTCTTTCACCTGTAATCTGCAAAAGTCAGCTAGTTTCTCGAACAAAACAGAACCCTGAAACAACCTCCTGGCTGGTGAAAGACCTCTCCAGTGGCCCATCTCCCACCTCCTCTGCCTCCTCCCTACTAAGCCGTTAGGGGTTTTGCAGCAGACCCTCCCACTGAATCGGCTGGGAGAACACTTCTCGTTCTAGCCACATCTCGTAGCTGTAGTGGAAGTCCTCCGGCAGCTCCACGTGCTGGCCCAGCACGCTCTGCAGGCAGTTGTCCACGGGTGCGAAGTCTCCGTTTTTGTTCTTGTCGTAGCGCCGGCTGTTGAACTTCTCGATGCTCTCCCGCAGGGCACACTCCTCTGCCTGGAAGTCCCAGGGCCGGGCATCGATATCTGGGATAGAGAGCAGATGAAGCGCACATAAATTAGCATATGTCCACATCAATAAATTCCACTTTTAAAATATGAAATAGGGGCCCACATTTAATTGTCTCCAACTAATTTTCCCTCTTTCCATTAACATCAGCTTCACTCATGGTGACAAATCAATTGCTCTTCCATGAGGTATTGTGACCCTGAAGTCCCTCATCTATGTTTCTATAGCAACACCATCCAACCCGTTTGCCAGAGGCTGCTGCAGGATTATGTCTAAGTGCACACAGGAATACTATAACCAAATACATCAACACAAGGTCCATTTATTGGACAGTTTCTGCATTATCCTGGTCATGTTGTACCTTTAACTAAATGTCTTCTTTATTCTGTAGTCTCTAGTCTGTTTGTCAGTTCTGTGAGGAGTCAGAGGAGGGCAGCTGAGTCTAATGCTTCTGTTTTTGCTTTTTCGTCACTTTAAATATTTCAGATCAAGCACATTTTAATATCAGACAAATACTACCCTTAAATAAACACAAACAGCTATTTTCGAATGACGATTTCATTTATTATGATGAAAAAAAATATCTATCCAAACCAACATAGATCTAAATTTTAAAGTAATTGCCCTTTAACTTAAGCATTAGTAATGACTGGC
Source organism: Crenichthys baileyi (assembly GCA_036173005.1). Taxonomy (NCBI): domain Eukaryota; kingdom Metazoa; phylum Chordata; class Actinopteri; order Cyprinodontiformes; family Goodeidae; genus Crenichthys; species Crenichthys baileyi. The sequence goes on along the minus strand of JAHHUM010002033.1, from coordinate 663,271 downwards.
AATGAGTCTTTTACATCACTGGGTAGGAGTTCTGGTCCACTTTGCACAATTGTTTTAATTCAGCCATATTGGAGGGTTTTCAAGCATGAAAGGTCCATTTAAACTCATGCCATGGTAGCTCAATCAGATTTAAGTCCAGACTTTGGTAAGACCACTCCAAAACCTTCATTTTGTTTATTTGACCCATTCAGAGTTGGAGTTGCTGGTGTGCTTTGGATCGTTTTCCTGCTCCATAAGCCAATTGGGTTTGAGCTTAAGGTCACAAAGCGATGACGGGACCTTCTCCCTCAGGATTCTCTCCTAGAGAGCAGAATTCACAGTTCCAGTTTTGTCTTGGAACTTTCCGCTTGATGCCATTTTTGCTCACTCTCTCTTTCTTATTGTTCAATAATGAACGTTGACCTAAACGGAAACAAGTGAGGTCTGCAGCACTCTAGATGTTGTTCTATGTTCTTGGACTAATTTTGGACCCACTCCTAAGAAGGTTCACCACTGTTCTATGCTTTCTCAATTTGTGTATAATGGTTCACTGTGGTTCACTGAATCCCTAAAGCCAAGAAAGGCCTTAGTAACTCTTTCCTCACTAATCAATTTTAGTAAAATCTGTTTTTTTGAATTTCCTTAGACTGGGGCATTATGTGTTGCTTTTTGAGATCTTTTAGCCTACTTCAAGTTGTCAGACAGGTTCTATTTCAGTTATTTTTTTTATTCTACAGCTCAGGCAGTAATCAGGCTTAGGGGTAATTGGGTCAAACAAGCCCATTGAATGTCTGAAATGAGGAACCCAATTATTTCCTTACTAGGAATAAGAGACTGATGTTTACCGTTTCCATAGGCCCAGTCATCATTGAGCCTGTGGCGGACTTTCTGATAAATGGCCGACATGGTCTTCATGTTGCTCTTCCTCCACTGGCGGCCCAGGTACTTGGTCTGAATCTTTAGCAGTTTAAGAACGTAGAGCTGCATCATGGCCTGCTTGACTTTCAGAGCTCTCTTCAAGATGGGGGCTGACTTAAAAACAACCAACATCTGAAAAGGAGGAAGACATTTGGAGAAACTGAAGAATTGTGTACTGTGCATGAATACAAAAAATCTTCTTGACTTCAACAACCTGCACACTTGTTGGAACATCTGGTAAAGATGTGTTAAAGATCTTGAAATAAATTATTAATCTTTCAAAGATCCTCCACCATGTTTAACAGTGAGCATGAGGTGCATTCCCACCTAATTATGTTCTGTTTTACATTATACTTACCTGGAGTGTTTGTTGCTGAAAAGATCAGTTTCTTCATGTTTCTTTTCTTAATATGCTTGGTTTGCATGTAAATAGCATCTAATGGTCGTTATAAAAACATGTTGACCCCAAGATGCCTTTGTTTGACTGTGCATGGAAGCAAGATAAATATTTACACATCTGGTTCCAGTTTTTTTAAACTATTTATCACTCTGACTGAAGATGGGGCCAGATTTAGGTAAGCAGCCATTTAATGTAGCCATTTCCTGCATCGAATAGTATGTTCTTCTGTCTTTCCCATTATGAATAGTGGCTAGCCCTTTGTTTGTATTACCCACATGTTCACAACATAGCATTCTACATGAGATTATTCTTATACTCCAAGTCAGAGGATTTACAAGATTATAATGGAAATTTGTGTAAAATGTATAAGTGCCTTTGACAGCTTTTCCCACAAATGCAGAAATTGAAAAAAAACATCTAAATATTTAAGAAATTGGGAAGTAATTGACATTATATCAGGATTAAAGACACGATAAAAGACAATTACGACACAAAATAAGCATATTTTGTAGTAAAATTTTGCAAGTCCAAAGTCGCCCAGAAATGACGTCAAAGAAGTCTCCAGTCATGAATGTGTGAGCCTCAATGATAAACGGTTCATGTAAAACAGCATTAATATGGGGAAACGGTGCATTGCTGGTGGTGGCACCAATACTTTGACAGCAGCTTTTAGCCTGCACTATTTTACTAAGGCGAAGAGGATCAGAGCTGCCTGGATCAAATGGGCTGGTCCCACCAAGCACAGCCAGTCGTGATCGGACGACTTTTCGGCAAACTGCTTGGAACAAGAAACCTCTGAATTCACCAGAGAAATAATGTTAGAGGTCGGGATATATCTTACAGACGAAGGAGAACGTTGAAGCAGATGCTTTAGCCACGCCGTTCAGAGCATCTGAAGTGAAAAGATCGCCAAAGAAAAGGTTGTTGTTGCTGTTGCTAAACGGATCAAGGCTCAGCAGGTAAGAACACTTCCTTGTTACAAAAGTGCATTTAGATATTGGCAGTTACTGTTAATAATTCAAAATTGTTATTATTATTATTATTAATCCAAAATTATTATTAAAATAAGATAAATTACACACACACACCATGGTCCTGGAGTGCTTCCACTTGGTCAGCTTGTTGAGAATCCTTAGCAGGTTGATACAGGAGAAAAGGTTCCTCCAGCAGAACTGGTTGTTGTCTCCTGCTTCCTGAAAACACAAACGCAGCCCAGCCGAGTCAGAGCGACACAGAGATCCTGGCTGACCTTCATCCAGCACTCAGCTGACATAGCGGTCACTCACCAAGCTCTCGGCTGTCAGCTCAGGCATCTCATGGACCACACAGTGGGGAAAGTCCAACACACATATACTGCAACATATTGCATGTTTAAATAAAGGGATCTTTATGTGTTTTATGTATGGAAATAAATATTTTATAGCATTTAATTTTTTTAAACTTACATTAGCAAACTGTCCCTACCTGTTTTTGGCACTGATGTAGGACATGATGTTCTGGTTGAAGAACTTGAGGATGAGTGGGATGCAGTTGGCAAACACCAAATGCTGGGAGACTATTTCAAACTGCAGTAAAAGAAAATGCAGCAGTCAGAAGTTAGCTTAAGTTAGGAAATCTCCAACATAACCATTCACACATCCATTGTTAGGCTTTCATTTTTGTCTTACAGCAAATGTAGAGAAAACAATGCATATAAGGATCATGCTGCTTTATCATTTCCATTTTCAGGAAATCTAATTCTGAAGAAAAAATATTGAAGATAAAAATAATCGAGTATCGTTAATAAACGTCAGAGGATTTTATTCACATGCTGCAGAGACCAAAATCCTTCTTATTACTAAAGAAGCTTGACAAAGATTACAAACAGCAGCAGTTTAGAAGCTAACTATCAGGTTGTAAAGGCAGGCGTTTGAGTGTTGAATCAAACTTCATCATTTATATTTAACCTGAACTGTTTGGTTTTCAGATAATCCATGTCAACTTTTTTTACATATTGCTACAACCACAAACCTCTATGTATTTTATTTGGATTTTATGTGATAGACCAATACAAAGTAGTGCATGATTGTGAAGTGGAAGGAAAAGCATGCAAAGTTTTCCTTTTTTCAAATAGTCTAGAAAAGAATGGCGGGCATTAATATTTAGTAAGTTTGTGGGAATGTCTCTGCAAGCTGTGCACATCTAGAGGCAGAAATTTCTGCCTATTCTTTGCTAAATAGGAGAAGCTCAGTTGGACCACCTTCCTTGTCCCTGGTTAGGTAAAGCATCCCCACAGCAATATACCTGAGATTTGTCATATAGGTCAGAAAGTTCTGTTATGGTATCATCTGATCAGATGGTTGTTGTGTCCCCCACATAAGCTTATGACAAACCTTGAACAATGCCTTTTTCTCTGCCTTGATTCCCTACTAATTGCCAACTAATAGTTTTCCTGTCGACTGATTGCCTCTCATTGAGATACAGACCTGTCTGCTGTTTGTTCACCAATGTTCTCCAACACAGAACAGCTGGATTTATACTGAGATTAAATCACACAAAGTTGTCTAATTAGGTGGATTCTGAAGATCTTTGGTTAGACTAGGTTTTATTTGGGGGTATTAGATTAAAGGAGGCTGAATACAAATTCACACCTCACTTTTCAGATCTGTGGTAGTCATCTTAATATTTGTGTATCAGTAAAGTGCATGCAATTCCTCTTTGTGACAGCAGAGGGACCCAGCAACTTGACTCTGCACAGCAGCTAACTGAAGGAGCATGCAGAAATCTTACTGCATAGCTAAAGAAACTATCTGAATCAGTTCCTCCCTCCTGAGTGAAAAGCAGCGAAGATGTAGGAAATAGTCTGTGGGGCTGTGAGTTTGGATGTGGGCTCAAAGGTCAACGGAAAACATGAGTTGATGGCTGGTCAGCACAGTGTGTGCAGGACCTGATAGATATGGTTCAGTTTGAGGTGCTTGAGGAGAAGCAGCAGCAGTGCAGAGATGGCCTTGACGATGATTTCCTTGTGACGGTTCACGTCAATCCCCAGCTTCATGCTCTGAAGGACTGTGATACTGCAGGATAAAAACAAACACCAGATACAAACTGTAAATCCATGAGATTTTTTATGATGACAAGCTTTTGTCTAGAAAAAGACATGACCAGGTTCTTTCTTCTCAAGCAGTATTCAGACAAATGTGTGATATAAGCCATAACACAAAGCAGCTTATTTTCAACAGTGCCTCCTTCAGCCAAACGTACAAACAGAAAACCCAAAGCTTTGATGACATATTGACTCTTTTTGTCTCTACAATCAGACAAACTGAGAAAAACGGACCAATTAATCTGTGGATTAATAGTCACCTGATTACTAAGTCAGTCATACCTAATGACTAATTGCTGCACACACTTAGTTACAGGCATTCTACTCGTCCAGACATGGGAAATACTGATCTAATAACATATGTTTCCAGGCTAAGCATGGAACGAGGGGATAACAGTATGTAAAAATATTTCTATTTCTAGACTATTCCTTATCCCATTGCCTAAATGTTTTGTACTTCCTTCTTTGTGTTGATGTATTTTTCTTCTGTCCTTCCTTTCTTTCTTCTTAATGTCCTTTCTTTATTTCTTCTCATTTCCTAACTTTCTGCGTCACTTCTTTCCTTCCTTCCTTCTATTCTGGTATACCTGCTTGTCGTCCCTTCCAGCCTTATTTCCTTGCTCTTTTCTTTACTTTATTTTGTTCTCCCACCATTCCATTCTCAGGTAACTTCCTTCCTTCACTTTGTGGTGTCCTTACTCTCTTTCTTTACTTTCCTGTTGTGTCCTACATCCCTTCCTTGTATCATTCCTTTCTTCCTTCATCCAGTCCTTTATGTCCTTTATTCATTTTCTCCTTGTGTCCTTCATTTGCTCCTGTGTCATTCCTTCCCTCCCTCCTTCCCTTCTTTCCTTCCTTTCTTCTTGCTTGCAGTCCCTGGTTTGTGTGGGCTCCATATTTCAAAGCCTACCCACTGTGGAGAAATCTGCCATAAATTCTTAGAGAACTTTATTATTTATCATTTTAAAATAAACACACACGACAAAGAACTCTGGAAAGTTGAGCTAAGGGGAAAAGATTCTGGGATTTCTGAACAAAGAACATGTAGGCAGTCAACACTTACGGCATCTCCTCAGGCAGCACATCAGCCAGAATGTTGATTGAATCGGTTTTGGCTTTGGAGGTCGGAGCTGCTGCCAGAAGGAGCTTCAGAAGGGCGATCTGACAAAAATTTGAAAACACATTTCCATCATGATATTTTCCCCTCACACCTCACTTAGTAAATATTGTATTGGTTAAAACTTGACAGTGGTTCACCAAGGTTCAAAAAGCCAAACAGTGCCCAGAGTGTGGGTGTTTCATATAGACAACGACCCCAAAACACACAAGTAAGTGAGAAACATTTTGATTACAGAGCAAAAAGATTAATATCATGGAGTAGACACATCAATCCCTGGACCTTCATCCAAAGGCCCTGGAGTGGCATCTAACATGCTGCCTCTGAGGCAAAACCAAGAAATGCAGAGGAACCGTGGAATATGGTCCATCCATCCTGGGCTGAGATACCTCTCACAGGTGCCAGAAGGTTGGGCGACGTCATGCAGCAATGATATGAATCAGCTCTCAGAACGAGTGCCTGTACAACTAGAACTAGACTTAGTTCAGTGATTCAAAGGAAATTATCCTCACTCCCCTTAAAAGAACAACACTGCCATTATTTTGAATGAAACTGTACACATACCAAGCCTTTACAGATGCACTGACACCTTTCTCTAACAATCCCCCAAAAAAGGCTCCAGCGGCTACTGAAAGAGGCAATAAGTGATGTCCTAGGAACAGAGGAGGACTAAAAGATCACAGCAAAATCATTTATTGTAAGTAGACATGGCCTGTTTTGGTTGGGAAATTAAAGCTCTCTGAGTCTAAAGCATGGGGGTGGCTCTATTATCATAGGGGCTTGTGTTGTAGATGGTGGCATAGGGAATATTATAGATTGGTTAGAGGGAACATTGATTCAAATTAAACAAATGTAAAAGGAGCAGTGAACACATAACTCTCTAGGAAGACTATAACGCTACACTTTCGGAGTACGAGTAGATTTTATTAAATGAAACTCTTCAGCATATTTAATCTTTAAAATACTGATATCCAGAATCTGCTCCGTTCTACCGATTCTCTTGAATGAAACATATTTTCCAGCAGGTCCTTTAAACAGAGCTCATCAGTGACAGTAGTAGGTGTTTGTTAATAGATAAAAAAAAACAAGTTGTAAATGCTTAAAACTCGCTCACACACCAAAACTTTTACACTATCTCCCCATTCTGACAATTTCTCTGTTTTTCCCAGCCATGCCTAACAGATGAGATCGCCACCTACTGGTAGTATTACACCATTATGTAAGCACAGAGGGGGTACGAGTAACGACACGCCAATAAAGAGCCACTCACCACATACTGCGAGAGATTAGGAAGCATTCCCACATATAGGATCTCTGCGGGGGTCTCCTCCACCTCTTCCTCACCCTGTCAACACAACACACACATCCAATAAGCATTTACTACGTTGAGTCCATGAAGAGAAACTGAGAAAGCAGCTCACCAGACTGAGTGGACACTGCAGGAGCTCCTCTTCTTTCTTGATCTGGATCTCAGATACAGACACATACTTGTGCTGGAGGAGAGAAGAAAAAGGTAGTGGTACAGTGTGGTTTTATCAGACCTACTGTTTATTGCTCCATGGGCTCTTTGGAAGGAATGGATTTGTGGGAGGACGCCAATAGCAGAGGACTCAGCAGCTCGTGAGCATTGATTAGTGGACATTTAATCCATACGAAAGAAAAACAAACAACATAACAAAACAGAGTAACTAGCTTATTTACAGTGATTTTTTTGCTATTGTTGTCACACTTAACTGTTTCAGATCATACAACTAATTTTGTTAGCATACATAGATAACCAAAGGGGAAAAAAAGCAGTTTTTAATTGATGATTTTATTTATTAAAGAAAAATCTTTTCAAAACCAACCTGTCTCTATGTGAAAAAGTAATTGACCACCTATTTAATCATGAGCTAACCATGATTAATCACATATCTGAGGTTCAGTTTTTAATGCCCGATTACCGTTTGTCCTGTAGAATCAAGAAATCACTTAAATAGGACCTGCCTCACAGCATGAAGTAGACTAAAAGATTTCAAATGACAAAAAATCATACCCTGACCTAAAAAGATTGATAGAATAGATTCATAGAATAAAACAGGAAACAATCACCCTATTGATGATAAAACATGGGAGAGGTAGTGTAATAGTCTGGGGTTGCTTTCCTGCTTTAGGACCTGGATGGGTTCTGGAGCACACCGGCATGTCCACCTCTAAATGGTTAAAAAAAAACAAGGTCTTGGAAGGGCCTAGTCAAAGACCGGACTTAAAGTAACTGTGACAGGATCTTAAACAGGCAAATAAAATAATTCTAAAAAGAGGAGTGGGCCAACATTGTTCCACAGTGATGTGAATGACTTATTGCAAATGCTTAAAAGCAGTCATTTCTGCCAAGAATGACACAATCAGTTATTAAGTTTAAGGTTCCAGGTTTAATAAGTAAAATCATCTAAAAACTGCATTTCATTTGAAAAATAAAAAAGCAAAAATAGAATTAATCCAGGGTGAGGGGGCAAATGATTTCTCACAGCGCTGTAAAAACCTTTTGTGGAAAACAAAACACCAAAAACACAAAAAAAGTTTGCCAACTCACCTGTTTGAGGGTCTTGACACTCTCGTGGATGGGTCTGGGTAACCCTACCAGGGTCTCTGTGTCACTATAGGAGAACAAAGGGTTAAGCCTGACCGAGAGACTAACAGATTCACCTTCCTGAGCGGCACACTTACTTTCCCAAAGTAAAACCAATGAACTTGTTTCTGCTGGTCTCCAGGAAGTGCTCAATGTCCTTCTCCCTGTAAATACAAAGAACCCGATGGTGGAGTCATCTCATAAAATGTTCTGCCATGCTTCTGTTTCTGAAGGTGGAGCCTTAAAAGGCCCGGAAGGAATCAGCACCCTTTAAGTTCACAAACCCAGAAGCTAAGTGTTCTGATAACAAATGAAAGATGCAGTGCTATGATGAGAAGTATGATTCATGTGTATTGAAGCAGCAGAAGCAGCAGTAACACCCTGCAGAGACACCCAGGCTGCCCTCTGGAATACACAGATGGAGACCATATTGCTGCTTGAGAGTGAAGAGAGAAAGCTGTAAGATTTTTTTATAGATCTTATTTTAACCTCTCAAATGCTGGCACCTAGTGAAGGAACACCTAGTCCTGACACTAAGGTTTTCCTGGATTTAATGATGGAAAATTGATGGTAGAAAAACATCCTTTTCCTGTCTGTGCTTCAGGAATTACATGATTTGGTAAAATTTGGACTAATACTACAAATTGTCAGTGTTTATATGAAGATCTGGTACTGTTTTGGTCTTATATCTTCCTGCCATCCAATCTTTATCCCTGACGTACCTCAAAAGTCAAATCCCGACACTTTCAGCGGAAATTTACCTAGAAGCTTAAATAAAAAAATCGAGCATTTCGAGCTTTTTATTGTTTCTTTCAAATCCTTCAGTAAACAATAAACTAACCTAACTTTCGGGGCCCAGGGCAGGCCTTTGGGGAAGTTGACCCTTTCTGTCGTGGGTCTCAGTGGAGGCGGAGGCGGCGGAGGCTGGATGATGACGTCCCGGTCCAAGGGGTCCACCTCCCCCTCGATGCCGCTGTCCGTGTCCTCTGGGTCCTCCTCCTCATCCCGGGGGTCGTCGTTCTTGAAGGGGTCCCGTTCGTTGTAGGTGTCTAGGCTGTCCTGCTTTACCAGGGGCTAGTGGGGGGAGACAGATGACAAGGGGTCAACACTCATAAATACAGTAAAACAGGCATCCGACAGCAAAGACGCTGGAATTTCCTGAGGGAAAACTCAGTGCACTTAGACACAATGTGTGTCTATATTTATTAGAAAACTTGATTTATTGGTGTTAAAACATGCTATCCCGATAGATCTGTGCAAAAAACTACATTCCAATAATTTTTTTATCTATTATTTACTGAATTGTAGTGATATTGGCTTTTTGGATGAAAGTAGGATGAGAATATTGACAGCCCTTCTCAAACTGTCCAGCCCACACTACTGTTCCTTAAAATAACAGTTGATTTAATTTTGAAAAAATGGCAAATTAGGGTTGGAGCGTGTAATTATCAAGAGAGAACGAGTAAATTTTGAAATCATTTTGCCTTTTACCAGGTGCAACGAAACAAACAGGAGTGTGAGGGACACGTCAGTCAGGCACAACTTGTACCCACCCACGCCCTACTGAGAGGAGGACGGATTAAACAACGATAACAACACCTGTTTGCCTGCATTACGTGTAATGACTACCCACAGGAGTTTCATCTAGATTTGCATGAAAGGTAGTAAGAAAATATGCCACTCACTTGCACATGGTTAAAGGCAGTAGTTGGTAGTTGTTTAGACAAGAGTCAACCTTGGTATTTTAATGTTTAGAGTAAGTGTTTTTGGTATTCCAGAGTATTACTTCTCAAATTCTCAATCATCCGCTGATGGCGTACGGTCTTTCTAAAATACAACTTGAAAAGGGTATATTAATATAGCTAAACAAAGAATTGCTAGCAATTAAAAAAATAAAATAAAATTGAAAAGCGATTGCTTTGTTCTAAAGCAAAATCGTTTTCACACTATCCCTTTCAGACACTCAAAATGAAAGTATAAGGCAGGGCTGCATGTTTTAGATGTTTCCCTGCTTTAAAACATTCAGGCGATTACCAGGCTTACGCTGAACTGCAATCAGCCATCAATGGAAATCAGGGGTGCTGAAGCAGGGAAACATGGGACACCGGAGCTCGAGGACAGACATTGAACATCTATGATATAAGGGTACCATTTGAAAAGCGAATTTAGCAAAAGCAAAAGTTGCTAGCTCTTAGCAACCAAATGTAGTTAATTGTTGTTTAAGATTGTGACATGAGGTCACATTCTCTATACAGCTGAAATCTTTTCGAACTAAAAAAAAAAAACTTAAAAATGTTCCTTATTTGTGTTTCTTATAGCTCCATCCACTTGTCTTTTCCCAACATGTCCCCCAGCAGGATAGCGTACCCACATCATGATGCTGCCATCACCATGCTTCTACGAAAACAGCAACATTTAATGGCATATTGAATTTTTTTTATTGGACGACTTGAACTTTAGGTGTAAGGGTAACAGTGAGTAAATGGTATTAAGTCTAACCTAAACTAAGAATTGCATGGCCTTAGCTACCAAGTATTTTTAACAGAAAAAAAGTGATGCTCTCACCACTGTGCTCAAGTGTAATCAGCAACAATTTATGGCTTAATGGCTTCTGCACTACACGCATCCTGATTGTAGCGCAATATTTTGGAGATAACCTTGGAGATACCCCCACACCTAGATTTTAATAACACCTGTAATGTGGGATTTAACCTAAACTAAGCATTTCCACATTATAATAGTACCACCACCATGCTTGGCTGAGGTCAGCATCAATTCACAGCTTGGTGGTGTCGTGTTTTGTACTGGAATTTAAAAGCAAAATCAAAATGTAGGTGTAAAGGTACCACTTAAAAATGGGATTCAGGCTAGGTTGCACTAAGAACTGCTAGCTCTCAGCTACCAAGTTGAGTTCACGATCTCCATATAGCTGAAGTCTTTCGAAAGATGTTTGTGTTATTCCTACATCCATTTCTCTTTCCTGGCAGAATATTCCCACATCATGATGCTACCATCATTGTGCTGGACTATAGGGAAGGATACTCTTGTTTCTCAAGCTCAGTTTGCTCCAAATTGTTGGGACTGAGTCGGACTACAGTCCTCCAGGTACCTTTTAGAAAAGCCCAGCAGGTGGTCATGTGATTTTCATAAGGCATTCCTTCTGTAAAAGTCTGTTTTGCAGAACGCTTCACTGACGGTCCTTCGTTATGCTTGGCTTCTCAGGTGTGACCCTAATAAACACTCATGATCTTGTAGGCTGTGGAGCCAGTTGCAGAAAGTTGGTTTCAAACCTTTATAGTTTTAGAGTAATGGAGGCTGACAAAAGTAGCTGCAATTGCATAAATCAAAGGTTTAATTTACTTATTTTTGAAAAATCTGGTATAGTTAGATCATTATTTCTCAAATTCATCATATTTTCTGATTTGTATAAAAACTCTCTTTGGATGCTGAAAGCTGGTGAATAACCTAAAACCATTAAACTCTGGGGCTGACAGCTGGGATTAATTTGACATTTTAACTGGGGATAAAGAGAGGGTTTCCACAGCAACCAAACACAGCATGTTATTTTGAAGGTACCACACATGTGCACATCAGAAGAAACAGACACACTACTCAAGCAACACTGAGTCCTTATCTACACAGCAATCCCATTCCAAGAGTGAACCACACAAACTCACACAGTGTCTGAATGGCAACAGTGCAAGCATCAGGCATGAATAAGCTTTCTGGCTACTAGCTGAACTACTGCAGCTGATGTATGCGTCAGTACTAAGTGACGGGTGCATGGACTGTGTGTGGTGGGAAGGTGGGAGGGGGATGAGAAGAGAGGAGCAGGTGGAACTGTGTTGGGAGCCATTCTCTATGGAAAAGCCATTCTCTGCTAAGTGAAAAGGTAAAGCTAGAGTTTTTCTACGAGGGTTAGGAGGGCCACCGCTTTCAATTACATCCAGTTGAGTCAGCATCAGGAGAGGTTAAAACAAAAAATAGATTTACCATCTCAGTGAATGCATTTTAAAGAAAGTGGCCCCTTGCCTAAACTCTACAAAGCATGGTGGCTTGTTTTTCAGCTAAAGACTAGTTGCAATGTGATGAAAACTACAAGAGAGATGCTCCTAAAGTGGATGTCTGAAGTGAACTGTCTGTATGGGAGAGTGGAAAGTGATCACTCCGGAGCTGATGGTTACAGCCAGCAAGCCAGCCCAGTCCCGCCAACCCTGCTGCCCACAGTGGAGGGGGAGAATGGGAGGGAGGAAGAAAATACAGGGCAAAAGAGAGAGGAGAAATTAGAAAAACAAAAGGAAATGACAAGAGAAAAAGGGATACTGAGAGGGGAAAAGAATATATGAGGAGAAAGAAACTAACAGACAGAAGGAAGAATAGGGCTGTGGGATTGCAGGGTAGTGGGAGAGGAGTGGAAAAAGTCCAGGTTGGTGCAGAGAGGAAATGCAGGAGTAAAAAAAGGGAATTTGTGGGTAAAGACCTGCTTCTTGGGAAAGGGACTGTCTCCTTCCAAGCTATCAACAAAGGCACTCTGTGGGGACAGAAGGAAGAGGGGCAATGAGAAACCAGAGGGCAGTTAGAGCTCTAATGAAAGAGAAACCAAAAAAATAAGCAGAGGCTGGGAATCCCACAGCTGGACGAGCACCAAGATCATCTGTGGTCACTGACTTACAGCAGGGAACTGATGATGTTGGCACTGAAGCAGTTGCAGAAAAGCCGACACAGCAAAGAGTTAGCGCTGCAGAAGATCTACTCTTCCATGTAAATGAAGGATCAACTAAAAACAGCTGAGATGTGTGTTGGTGTGCGGGTTCGATGCATGTACCCTGCGGCTCCGGCGGCCTCTCTTCTGTTGCTGCTGCTGCTCGATGAGCTCCATTGCCGAGGCTGGCGGAGATGCTGCTCTCATGGCTCTCACCACCTTGATGCTGTCCTCTGGGAGCGGGGGCAAGCTGAGGCGCTCCCGGGCTCGCACCTTCATCTGCTGGAGCTCCTCGAAGCCCCCCAACGTAAACTGGGGAAAACGAGCACAAATGCAGTGATTCTGAGGTATGAATTTAAGCAAAAAGAAGAACACGACTGTCGGTGCATCCCCACAGTATGATGTTGCCACTACCATGCTGCAATGTAGAGGTGGGGTGTTTTAGGGATAGTTTTTGACCACACACAGCCTTTTCCTTAAAGATCTGGTTTGTAGAGCTGTGAACAGGACAACAGTTTTCCTGTACAGGTTCTCCCACCTGAGCACTGGCCATCTGCAGCTCCTCTACAGGCCTCCTGGCTGCTTCTTAGACTAATGATATACCTGACCAGTCTGCTCTGTTCCTTGGTCTACATAATGTTTTCAAATTCTTATTCCTAAAAAACATTGTTAAACTATTTAACATTTTCCTTCCATGTCAGGATTGTGTACCACTTTGTATTGGTCTGTCACATAAAGTGCCAGTAAAATACACTGAAGTTTGCGGTTGTGATGCAACAAAGTATAGGTTTATTATACCAACCAGTACTGTTTTCCACAGCAGCAGCAGCACTTTCTTCATGGGGAAGTGGGGCGCGTTCATGCTGCAGAACTTGGTCACCATGGTGAAGAGGAGCAGAGCAAAGGGCTCTCCGTTGTAAAGAGGCGAACCTGAGGGTCGCATGAGTTTCTGCAGGTTAGAAGTGGTGATGTTTGGAAGTAGCTGTGCAAAAACAATGCAAACACACCTAGCTCATTCTTGAAAGCCTCTCTGGCTGCTCTCCACTCTGGCCGGTCATCTTCTGTTTGAACACGAATGGTCTCCACCATCAGGTACATGATGCTCAGCAGCACCCTGAGAAGTTTTTGAAAATACATTTAGTCAAATTGTCCAAGGGGCAAGTTTATAGTCGAATGAATCAAGAAGCACATGATTCTGCCAACTGCTTGTGTTTTAGTACAAGATCAAACGCCTCGCAGCCTCTCTAGTTTTCATGTTTCATAAAGTAGTGTGTAATTATGAGGGGGAAGAAATATTAGACATGTATTATAAGATTTTCACAAAACCAAAAAAATGCGGTGTGCATTTGTATTCAGCCACATTTACTCTGATACCCCTAAATAAAACCCAGTTCCCTCAGATGCCTTCAGAAATCCCTGTTTTCAAGCCATTCTTCCTTAAATATAAACTCTCCCATGATGAAGGAGCTGGTAGTAAACAGGCTAACAAGATTGATTTCAATTGCCTCAACAAGAAAGATTTTAACAGGCTTACAGCTTTCTTGCATTATGGGGTTTGTAGTTTTGTCACAAATCATGAGGAACAAGCGAATGCTGCCACCGCATTTCTCACATAAATAAAAAACTGTCAACAGACCAAGCAAAAAAAACAAATGATTGAACATATTTAATTAGATACTTATTTAATACAGAGTTCGGAAAGTCTGGGTCTATTTAAGACCTTATAAAGCCTGAAGTTAATATACCTAAATTTGAAGCTTTTAATGACGTTTTAAGACCTTACAGAAACCATATGATGGAAAGATGGACGGAGTTTAATTTTTGAGACAGGAGCAGAGGTTCAACTTCAAGCAGGATAACAACCTGCATATAGCCAGAGCTACAATAAGATGGCTTACATCAAAGCATATTTTTGTCTTAGAATGGTCCAGTCAAAGTACAGATCTAAATCCAACTGGGAATCGGTGGACTTGAAGATTGATGTTCATAGGCACTCTCTGTCCAATCTAACTGATTCCTGCATCCTTTTTTATTAACTTCGCAATTATGCTGTGCTTTTGGATGCTCTATCACATAAAGCCTTAACTAAACACAATGTTTGTACTTTACAGTATCGAGGGATAGGAATACTTTTGCAAGGCACTGTACAACAAACTAGGTAGCTGATAGAAACAGTTCTATGTCTTGTGCATCAAATGCAGCAGTTTTCAGTTCTTTAGAACTACTTGGGTGTAAATATGTTCCTCCAGCTTGTAATTATTTGTGCACATTGATCCAGAAGACGCACAGAAGGAGCTCTGTATCTGTCATCTGAGCAGAGTGTGTTATTGGTGGCGTTCAGCCTGTTTTTTTCAAGCACAATTTCCACTAGAAGTTTAAAACAGAACAAGGAGTTAATTCCATCTGGCCATTTTATTTTAGATTTTATCTCTGAGTATTTATTCTTAAATAAAGAAGGATGAACCTTTGTTATCATTTGTGTGTTTATGTGACTTACCTGAGCTCTGTGCTATCTGCAAGAGAGATGGCAGGCTTCCTCACTGCACTGCTGCACGCCTGGCTGTTACTGCAGACACAATTAGTTTTCAGTGTTTTAGTGGTTTATTTAAAAAAAGGGCAAGACAGTCTGAAAATCAATGCAAAGAAATAAGGACATAAATTGTAGCAAGCAAGTAATATTCACATTATGAACTAGAAGTTCAACACAGAGTGCTTTATTTAATTTCTCAGCATAATCTGCATGTATTTGGCTGTATTGTACTGCTTTGTGTGGAGCCTGTTGATATAACTGTGCCTCAGAGAAGCCTGCACAATTACATCCCCAGTGAGGTTGACACCAGCAGTGGCATAGCTGACAAGTTCTGCATCCTCAGTAGATTGTGTGAAGTCTGGACAGCAGATGTTGCAGTATCCATATATTTCAAATCCTGGTAAATTGCATGTTATTTACTTTTTTCTCTCTGTCTCTATTATTTTGTGTTCCCTGCTTACTCTATCTCCATGCTGAGCAGCTCCAGCAGCGCTGTGAAGATGCCCATGTCGTAAAGGAGGAAGATGTTGTGTCTGGACCAGTGGAGGACATCAACCTCTGTGTCACACTCATCAAACACTCCTGGAGAAAGAGCCAGGAAAATGGGACACAGAACGTCAGCTATTTATCCGAATCAATGCTTTCAGCTCATTTTTCCCCCCTCAACCATTGATAGTTATTTTGAGTGTCTGTTATTTAGCTAGTGAGGAGCCATAATTAAAGGTCTGAAAGTCATAAAGTTAAAGGCAGGAATCATAAAATGATGGGCTAACACTATCGCATGTAAAGAGAAGCGCTGTGGTTGTTAGTAATGGATTGCCACAAACCCTGAGCCAAGTAGAGGATGGCCCTGGCCACCTTCAGCCTCTTGTCCCGGTCCGTCACCTCCAAGGCGTCCAGCAGTCTCATGACATACGCTCTCTGCTCGTCCACCGTCAGCGTGGTCCACCTTCTGCCTCGAGCTGCAACACCAAGCTCATCACCTTTAAGCAGTGTCAGCTCTATGCTTGCTTTGTTGACACACTTAAATGTTTTACACATTTTATTATCAATACAAATACTATACAAAATGCAGCTTTCAAATGATGACTTCATTTGTTGGGGGTAAGAAAACCTACCTGGCCCTGTGTGAAAATATATTTCCCACCATTGTTAAATCATGAATTATCTTTGATTAACCACAGTTTTACTATCCACACCCAGGCCTGACTTCTGCTTGATCAGTAGAATCAAGAAAGCGCTTGAAGTGGTCTAGTCGAAGTCCGAACATATATCCAGTTGAGATGCTATGACTGACTGGGTGTTCATGCTCTAAAAATCCTCCAATGTGGCTGGATTAAAGCAATTCTGTAACAAAGAGTGGGTCAAATTCCCTCCACAGTGATAAATGGATAGATTTCTGCCCTCAATAACATAAATAATCATTTGAAAACTGCTTTTTGACAAAGGTTATTCATCCCCTGGTGATCTGAAACATGTAAGCCTGTGTTTGGGGAGATATTTAGAACCGACTTTCATTTTACATTTATTTATTTTTACAAGGGAGGTTTTTTGCTTATTTCGGGAAGACAATGTCGGTTCTGCATGGCTCCAAGTCAAAAAGTGCACATCATCATCTTGGGGAGAAGGTATTATTTATGAGTGCAACACATATAGCCAAACTTTCCAAGCAAATTGTGGGGTACACCAAGGCTCTGCCTGGGCCCACTTCTTTTTCTCAAGCTAATAAGTTGGAACCCGGTAGAGAAAGCTCTACTATCTGTACTAATCTCCCTAGTGTCCTAATACATGATTTGTTCTAGTTGTCTCCTTCCCAGGCCAATCATCTCACCTACTGCCCGTTCCTTACATTTATTTATCATCAGATCTTTGATATTGTGCAATAACTATGTTTAGTGAGTATGGATGTGAATGGGAAGGCTGACTCCTGCTTTATTCTGTATGTTATTAATTTAAACACAGCGGGTCATCCTATTGCATTAGCTCCGGAAGTAGCTGAAAGCACGGAAACCACTAATTACCAGGAACTGATATTATGATGTGAAAACAAATCATAGAACATGATTAAAACCAGCAGGAAATGAGGCATGGACAATAAATGAACTTCTACAGAAAGAAAACAAAGCAAAAGCTTTGCCTGTTTTTTCACTGTGATCTATTATTAGACTGTTTATTTGATCAACGGAAATAGATACTTAGCATCATCATCATTATCAGCGAAGCACTGATAGCTTATAAAGGATGCTGTGACTTACTCTGAAATGCTTTTTTTCCCTTTGCCTGATCAGAGTACACAGTTTTAACATTGTCTCTAGAAAAAAAAACAGCAAAAAGCCTAAATCAGACATGTCTCCTCAATTACTGCAACTTATGTTTGTGACTTTTTGTGACTTTATGGGCAGCAACATAAAAGATCGATGAGCAGCCTGTCAGTTTCCCTCACAGATACTGAAGAGAACAAGCCAGGAAGGAAAACCACCACAATGCACTCACCCTACTGAAAAAGAACATGATGCAAACAGGCAGCTCTGAGCTGTATCTCTGTAAAACAGCAGCCGGAGAGGCCATCATCTAATCCTGCTATTTATTATCCCTCCGTTTGGAGACGAGGTGAGAGAGGAGAGATTCTCTTTAAAAAGAAAGTAGCCTGTGGCTATTTATGGTAATTAAACAATAACTTGTGATTTGGATGGTCCATTCTTCAGCCAGCTTAAATGAACAGGGCTTTGATGTGCCTGCTCTCCCTCGCCTCTCATTTTAGGAACCCCAGCAGCACACAGAGGAGAAAAGCAGCTTATATCTTCCTAAAGACGCCCCTTAACATGAGAATAATTCTGTTATGCTTGCCCTCTGACCACAAAGGTTGTTTTGTGGTCAGAACAAATTAGAGGTGAACTATTGCTCATTTTATTCCCTCTCCAAACTAATAACCTTTTCAGTGTATGCAGCCATGTGTGCTGCTGAAATGTAACCTTAAGTTAACCTTCAGTTTGTCATTTTAAAGAGCTATTATACATCAGTAGTAACAACAACTGCAATAAAGAGCAGCAACAAGCAGCAGCCCCCATCTTCTGAGCGAAGACTTCTGATGTTCGACATAAATTAGTTCCCTCATCTTAAAACCACACACAAATGATAGAATTAAATAGGAATGTGTCAAGTGAAAAAGCTTTGGGATTGGGTGTACCACAGGGAAGCATCTTTAGTCCTGTTTTTTATATTTGTGATTTCTGAATCATTTTTAAGCTACAGATTTTCCCCCCATCTTTTTCTGTATGCAGACGATTCAGTCTTAATAGTTGCACACTGGGTCAAGGACATGCTAAGCACTAAATCAGAAAACCAACAAGTTGGGTGATTGTGAAAAGGTTGTCTCGTCACAAAAAAATCTGTACTTTAAACTACGGACATGTGTTTAACTGGTGAAGACATAGGTCTAAAAGCCCAAACCAAAACAAACCAAAGAACTTGATTCTTAGCTAGAAGAGGAGCTTTCTTAGGGAATCGACACTGCACATCCTGACAGAGGAACTGGTACTTCATGTTGGAATCTCCTGGTAAACCGGCCTTTCCCAGGTTTTAGAGAACAAATTACAGACATCTAAAAATAAATGACTAAGAGTCATCCCTAAATAACATCCACGTATAAATCTTGAACACAATCTATCTTAGAATGGCACTTGTAAAACAGTCCCAAAGTAATTGATAAATTATTTTTCATTTATAAGTCACATTCACAAAGTTTAACAGATTTTTTCCCTACAGATTTTAAGCATCATGGTGTTGAAGCAGCTTCTTGTATAGTACAGCTAAGCCGTGGAATAAATTGTCAAAGAAAATAAAACCAAATAATTTTCAAGCACTTACAAGGCGAATAAAAACTCTACATAAATTTAGGTTTCCATACATTTAGGGTTAGACTCCCTTAAGAACAAAATAAGATTCATGTTTGCTCTTTTTTACACATTTTTCCCCCATAGTATTATGTCTGTTATTGAATGTTTGTATTGGGCTTTATGTATCTATAGGACCATAACCGGAGATAAGCTCTTGGCTCTCTTGTGTTGTCATCCTCGGTGATGAGACCTGATTGTAGTTATGAAGTGCTAATGTTGCTTTGCTCTGTACTATCACCAAAATGAATCCAATGCAGTTCAATTTAATTCAATTCAGACACACATAAGGACAGTGACACACACTACCATGGCTCCTGAAGTCCTCCTCGAAGTAGTCTCTGTTCAGGGCAAACTCTGGGTCTTCTGTGTAACTGTACAGCTCTGCAGAAAACATGAAACGCATTGTTTAAATTTTCCTGTCAAACTGATTTGCTTTTTTTGTCTCCCTGTATGGCTAAAAAAACAATGTGAAAGTTATGGAATGGCCTATTTAAAGTCTGGAGCAAAGTCTGACTGAGATAAGAACACATTAATGTGGCTCATTAAAAAAACATTGGCCAAACATTTTCCACAGTGATGCGAAGACTCATTGTTTCTTAAAAAGCAAAAACAGATTAAATCTGTAAGGGGGGAAATAATTTCTTGCTGCACTGTTCATAAAGTACAAATTCACTTTCGGCTCATTTTCACTTTGATCTACTCTGGTAAAAAAGAAAATCCAATCTTTTTCTGATCAGTGAACGCATCGTACCTCGGTGCTACCAGGTTGGTAACTATAACCCCCTTCTGTGTGGAAGCTGTTACTGTAGGAAGAAAACTTAATGTTGGTTTCATTAAGTGTCAGTGAGGTGTTTAAAATGAAGTCAGAGGAACCACAAACAGTCTACGAAGCTATTAAAATGAATCTATGTTTATTCATGCTGATGTAAGAGAAGGTTCTGGTTGTATCGCTGGGAAGCAATATGCATATTTACAGAATTACATTAACATTCAGGCATTGAAGCGGTTAAACACTATATAACACAAAGAGGCTTTTTAAGTTATGTAAAAGTGGAAATTATTGATGGCAATTGAATGATTATTAAATTGTTTATACATTTTTATATGTATAAACAAAGTGTACAAAGTTAGCATTTACCCAGAATACATGCAGTTAGAATAGCAAAAATTCAATTGAATTCACATGATATTCATTCACTGGAAATTCACTTTTCAATAGATTCATGAGGATTTTTCCAGATCCTCTAAACTGAGATTACTCCTACCAGTGTCTGCTGTAAGGGAGGTACCAACTGCTCAGACGGACTCCACACAACCCCATGTTAAGCATTGCTGATCACATTAAACTCTGGCCAAAACCAAACTGTGTTCAGTTTAATTATACAGTGTTAATTAAGGACAAAGATGGTTGGAGAAGAAAAGGAAGCAAATGGCTTCTTTATTATTAGAGGTGCCTCACTGACTCTTTAATTTTTGCACTAAAACCCTCTTAAACACCCAAAAAGAAATGAGCTGGTGTCATCTTAGGGTCATCTGGTAAACATCCCATTTCACTCTCTGTTAACTGCACTTTCTTCTTCTTCACCTCTCTTTAATCTTTACAGTAAACTCAAGATGCCTAGGTTAAATTCTGTGGTGCAACTGTCCTTAAATGTGCATGTGTACGAGGCAAAGCTTGTCAAGTCCTTAAGAGAGGCTAATTAGACCAGGCTTCGAATCAAGAGGGGACATCTGGTCCTGGCTAGACTGGTGTTCTAGAGGAAGAGTTCACACAGCAATAAAAGTAAAAGGCCTCAACCCCTGTTTCAGTCACTGTGGATCACATCTTTTTCATGGACATCCATCCATTTGTCACACTGTTGCACATCTTCTGCTCTCAGAGCACTCGTCATTCTCTGACCCGAGGATATGAGCTGCTGTGAATGACTGCATGCTCACCAGGGTGACTAAGGGACTGGCAAATTGTCTGCCGCATACCATTCACCATGAGGATGACCATCATGACTCAAAATCAAACACATACAAACCACAAATTGGAGCTGGATGGAAATCTAAATTAGACCCTCAAAATTATCCCTTGTGTTTAAACTTAATCAGAAAAAAATTGGATATTGTTTGATTCCAATATTCTATCTACAGAGTCCCAATCGGCATTCCAGATAAACATGCAGAAAAAGCCTTTTCAAAATCAAAAAGAAAGGAGAACAGGGCATCCAAGTACATAGTTGAGGAAATGGCTCCAAGGAAATAGATACTAAATGTGTCCTTATTTACAGTAACAGCAAAAAATAAACCTGGCTAACCTGGTTAAAACACTATGCTTGTATTTGAGAGGTCCTCAGTTTGGTTCCAGCTCATACAAAAGTTGGAGAACTGCAGCAGCAGGGCATGTTGGGGTCCTTAGGTCTCCGTAGCACCAATTTACTTTAAGGCTTTTCCACACATTTTTACCAGGGGTCCCAATATTTCAGAAGAGTGCAGAGTATGATCACAGTGGCTATGCATGAAAACATGTTCGCATGCAGGAGATGTAGGGACTTCAGTGGAAATGTGAAGTTCAGTAAACCTTCAGTACTACCTGAAAGCTCAGCTGTGATCGTGTCCGAGTCGCCGTATTCAAACTCCAGGTTTGGAGACTCCATGGAGCTCTATGAAGAAGAACAAAATACACATTGGCACATTATGAATCATTGTGAACTGTAGTTTATCGCTATTTATCTTAAACCCATGTACACAATAGGCATGGGTTGGTTACGTTTTGCATTACATTGTATACCAAGGTTTTTGAATAATTACTGATTAAAATCCGCTAAAACTTCCAGTAATCCAGTTCTGGATTAACGGGGGTTTTCACTGGCTGTTACAAGAATACTCAACGTTTCCCCTCCCCCACCTGTTTTAGCACACTGCTGGTTAGCTGCCTGGAGAAAGGTTACTGCACTTCAGAGAAAGAAAAGCAGGTACTGTCATCACTCTTCACGCAGTTTCCAAACTACGGCTGGCAAGCTATGAGTGGTATGTCTGTCAAACAATTGAATGTATGCAAGTTAAACGAGCAGATAACTTGATTAATTAACAAGCCAATGCTAACTTGTTAAACTCCTAGCATTTCTCTTCAAGAGAATACGGACAATGTTCAATATCTTGTCCAATGAGCACTTAAAATAAACTTTTAAATGTAGCTGGTGTTTATTACTGTACATTGTATCTAGGACATGAACTGCACATAGGCACACTCTTCTTCTGGCTCATTTTGATTTTGGGGTTATTATTATTACTATTGGCTGTTCCAGCACCAGGCAGCGCTGATTAGTATATTTAGCATATTTTGCCTTAGATCCTTGCCCGACAGCTAACAGGTGCTCTCT
This sequence comes from Crenichthys baileyi, assembly GCA_036173005.1. Lineage (NCBI taxonomy): Eukaryota > Metazoa > Chordata > Actinopteri > Cyprinodontiformes > Goodeidae > Crenichthys > Crenichthys baileyi. The sequence goes on along the minus strand of JAHHUM010002033.1, from coordinate 640,671 downwards.
ATGGGGGGAAGACACACAGCTCCTGAATTAATCAGCCTATAATTGAACAGTTACAGGAGCCTCAAAGAGGTCTGGTGTTGCAACAAAGAACAGCGGCACTGCAGCAGTGAGAGAAGAGAAGAGAAGAGAAGAGAAGAGAAGAGAAGAGAAGAGAAGAGAAGAGAAGAGAAGAGAAGAGAAGAGAAGAGAAGAGAAGAGAAGAGAAGAGAAGAGAAGAGAAGCGCATACAAGCAAATATGGCTCCCTCTGTTTGTTTCACAGAGGATTAACTGCTGTGGTCAGGCAGGGGGTCCCTCTTGAGCTTGGCTCTAGCCTTATTGTGAGACTTATAACACAAGAGACAGAAAATGCTGAGCAGCTACATGCAACTGCAGCAACTCCATTTCCAACATGTTTCCATTTAAAATAAGTATGATTTTACCTTAAGGACACGGAAAAAAGGGTTCCAAGAAGTTTGAAAGTTGGTTTCTGATGAGTAAAGTCTAAGCCTGATGTATATCCATGTACACTCAGGCAAACGTGCAACAAGGAAATAATGCTTCTCTAATTTGCAGGAAAACAGGTTGTGCGAGACATATCAAGACATGAGAAAGGAAGAACACCGGAGCACGCAACAATAATAATTAGAGTAAGCTGCACTAAAGCTTTTACATTATGGACCAATACATAAAAAAAGGAAAACAGCCTGGTGACTGCTGGATTAATCAGTCTAATTTTATGCCAATGAGGTTTAAAGACAATCCTGATGTCACCTGAAGCTCCAAGCTCTGAGTGTTAGCTGTATTTAACCCAATGAAAACAATCCCTAAGGGATCCGGCCCAGATCTGTAAATAAGGATGTGCTTTCTGACTCAGCAGTCCTGGTTAAAACACTGTCTGCTGCCGTTTATTAACAGTCTCCTATAAATATACACTGACAGTCAGCATCAACAGGATCATGTAGGACATCAGCTAGCGACCGGTTAAATGGTATCGTTTGATACTATTACTGCACTTATGAACCAGAAACAAACAGGCACTTAACTGTGCAAATAAACAAGGAAATCTTTTGTTAAAGACACAGCGTAGTTCAGGATTTAGTTCTATGGAGGAATATGGGTAAGAAGTATCTTGTCCACGGTTGGAAGAGCTAAAATAGTTTACAGTTTTGAAAGTTGCGAATACTGTAAATTCCTCTGAGGGAAGTAAGCAAGCTATGACTGCCTTCAAGCGTTTCTAGTGATAGTGAGTCGTTTGCAACTCTGTGGAGGAATTCTGGTCCAGTCTTTTGCAGAACTGTTTTAATTTAGCCACATTGGAAGGTTCTCAAGCAAGAACGGATTGTTTAGGATCTCAGCATCTCAGTTGGTTTTAAGCCGTTCGGAGGTGGACCCGACAGTGTGCTTTGGATCATTATACAGCTCCATAACCCATATGTGCTTGACCTCAAGGTCACAAATTGGTAACTGGAAACTCAACTACGTCAAATCATCCAGGTCTTGAACAAGCATACAGCCCCCCTCCAACCCAACAATCAGCCATGACTCACAGTACCAGGCGATAGGGTTGCAGTTGTGCCATACTTTTAATTTTTTTTTTTTCGGATAGTAGATTGAAAAGAGCACATCGATTGATCGGAATCACCAAAAAGTGAGAACTTGGGCTTTCCATCCATTCGCCTAAACTCCATTTCCCTTTTGCTTCCCACATTCTCCATCCTGTCTTCTAATCTGCCACACAGATGACAGATGGGCACTCAGATCAGCAGAAACAATAGAGCCACGAATCAGGTCTAGATCACACATACAGGACCCGCAGCGCATTTAAACACAGCTTCGACGATAAATGCTTACATGGAGCCACCAACTCCATCAACCAACCCTTTCCTCAGCCCTGCCCATCCCAGAATCCAACGGCTATGAGATAAATATGCTCTAATTCTGCCACCCCACCACCCCCACCCCCACCCTGCTTGCTTTCAAAGCATGAACTGAATGACAGCTCTGACTGACAACCAGAATGTCTAATGTACTCCATCAGGAGTCAAGCCTAGCAACAGAGCTCCATCTTCTTGTAATTTTTTCATGAGGAGGATAATAGATAGGCATAAACTGAGCTGTGCTGGCTTAATGAGGATTTAGAAAGTGACGGAAACATTCAAGGCTTCAAGGTTTAGCCTTTACTGCTTTTCGATATTCCAGAATGCAAATTAAGTCAGTTTCCAGGCTTAAAAACCAGCAAAGAGCAGCGATACGCCGCATTACTGAATCTGTTGCAGGCAGGTCTTTAATTTCAACACCCTACTTAAAGCTACTAGTCAGACTTTTCTTTTAAGTCAATTATACTTCCTTTAGATATGATTTGATACCTACAAAACAAGCCATGAACAGTTTTTTTTTATTTGTTTTGCCAATTTCTTGTAAATTTTTACTTGAACAAGATAGAATCCACCCTCTAAAACAAGCTTCCATAGCCACGTCTCTAATGACATCACAAAAGGTGTACGACAACCGTTCTCAGGCCATCTATTTGTATATTTGTTTGTTTTCACTTTTTTTTTATTACATTACTGCTTCAAACAACTTTGCCTGTGTTCTGTATGGAGGCAGCTAAAAAAATGGTTTTTAAAGGTGCCTGCTGGGGAATGTGCTTTCTAAAAAGTTGCATTTTCAGAAATGTTGTTTCTTCTTCTCTTTTTTTCCTCATTTGTAAATTTGGTCAACATAAAACAATAAAAAATGTAATCAAATTAAAAATGGAAGGGTTAAATAAAACATTAAGAATTTGAAATAAAATAGGCTGATAGAAGCAATTTGTAAAGAGAAACAGGCCAGACTGAAACACTCATATTTCGATGTCAAAAAGTGATTTTGAAATTCGAACATTTTGATACTTTCCTGTAAAACTGCTGCATCATCTGCTACCTCCACCCAAAAACATTTCCCAAGCATATAGACTTATAACGAGCCCCTTGCAGGTCAAATTGAACTTAAACTTGTCCGACTCTTTGCTGAAATCTTGAAAAAGTTGCTCGTCCGCCATGGAGTGTCCTGTGCCTCTTGTGATGTCATCAGCCCATATAGAAACAAAGCAGCTTTAGCAGTTTATTTTTTCTCAGTGTGCTTTTTACAAAGTCAATTTTGTGAAATCGTGCTGTGGAAATTCATACTTCATTATGCTGCTGGGTTATTAATATTAGCAAACAATCGTTAGTGAAAACAATACTTAATCGGATGTTAGCTTTAATCCAATATTTTCATATTTATTAAATAAAAAAAACTGAATATTTGCTGATTTAAAAAAATGCATGATCCAAATGTCAATATATGCATAAGAGCATTGACGTTTAAAAAGCATAAAGTAAGATTTCGTTAGAAATGTGTGTCTGGTGGTTGCTGTGTGACCTGGCAGCAGCAGACACATTTCACCACCTGCATGCAGCACCACTGTAGGATTGCCGGGTTATTTTTAGGTCTCGGCTGCCAAAATAACACATCCCCGTCTGTCCGCATGCCTGCACGCTTCCGAGCCAAGACGCTGCATGGAAAAGGACATTCAGCTGATCTGAAGCCTGAAAGCTCCCCAGCAACAACTCACACACGCCTACTACAAGCTGTGACAGCCCCACTGTACACAAACGCCTCTCGCCTTTACCTCCGACTCTTTCTGCTGATCCTTGAACACATCTTTCCCTTTCGGCCTCTGTCTGTCGCCGTTATCGTTAAGGTTATTAATGATAGGTACCTCCATGTCCTCCGCCTGCATCTTTGTCGCTGCGGCACGGATCACTTCCACGTTGGAGGGTCGTGCATGCCCGGTCCGGCGGATAGCCGAGACTGCACCGCGCCAGGAGGTGCAGCTCTACAACAGAGAACCAAGTTGAAGATCTCCTCCTCCTCCTCTCCCTCTTCTTCTTTCTATCTGTTTCTCCTGCTGCGGATCCTGTTCCTCCACAAATCTGTTTGATTCGCTGTCCCCGCGTGTCCTGAGAGGGCGGGGTTACAGTCAGACAACAGTGAGAGGGTCGTGAGCTGACCCCCCATTAATGTCACTGTGCCAGCCACAAGGGAAATGGTTCACAGCAGCTGTTTTCAGAGCCCTGCAAAAGTCTTCCAATCATTTGAACTTTTTCATGTTGCATTGCCTTACAACGTCAAGCTAAATGTATTTTATCTGGATTATCCAGTTACAGGTCTTTCTGTATATTTTTCTACCAACTTTGCAAATCTACAAAAAGAAGATTTTGATCATTCCACTTTGCAAAATAGGTAAAGCTCAGTTACACTGGATGGACAGCATCTGTGAGCACACATCTGAGACTTGGTCATTTTAACACATTATTCTGCTTTGATCCACACCACTCCATTGAAGCTTTGGTCGTATGTGTAGTTTTTTATGACCTATCAACATTTCTGTTTAACTGTGACACCTTCCTGGAGTGCGGAGGGGGGGTGAGATAACTTGAATATGAATAGAAAACAAAATGAACAACGTGATGCTCTCTTTCTATAGATGGTGCTCTTGTCTCTCTCCTAGTCAAAGCAACTGAAGGAGATACAGCTGCAACTAACTGTGTAGGCTGTTTTTCTCCTTTATCTTATCTGTTTAGCCATGTTTCCCTCCTAGATTAAGCAACTAAAGGAGCTAATGCTGCCATTAACTCTTTATTTATTCTTTAACATAGAAACTACTCCTGGACATAGAAAGTAAAACTGGACCAGTGCTTGGCGATTGCGTGTAGTTTTGAGACTGTTCTGTCTTCTCAAACCCCCATGATTTTGCTTTGACACGTGCTTTGATGTAAACCAGGAGTTCCCAACCTTTGACCCACAAAATTACATTTTATTTAGGGGTATCAGAGTAAAGTGGACTATATTCTGTCACATTATGTTCTTAAATATATATATATATATATATATATATATATATATATATATATGTAAATTATTTGTATACTTTAAATGTCCCACAGACAGTGAGATGGTAGTGGGTGACCTCTCTGCCACCTCTCCATCCCCCATCCACCTGCCCTCAGCAGAGAAAATTAATTATTGATCTAAGGAGGCGGTGCCTGTTGGGTTGGCTGCAAAAGGCTACCAACTACCAGCACCCACACTGTGAAAATCACTAAAGGTGGTGTGGGTTTGCAATTAACCGTATGTAGAATTGGTGGAGTGAGAACACATGATTCTCACCGGAGGAGGATAACAGAATTCATCAGTGTTAGAAAGAAAACCAACAAAATAATGTTGAGTGCAACTGATCAGTATCAGAGTAACATGCTCTATTTACTTTTATTATTACCAAGTTACAACCACAAACTTTAATGTGTTTTTTTAGGATTTTACTGTTAGCCCAGGGTTGGATCAGTTACTTGACAACGTAACTGGTTACAGTTACGGCATTAAAAATGTAACATTGGTGGATCTATTTGAATTAATTCATAGAGATACAGTAACTAATTATGTTTAGCTACTTTTTAATTACTTTTCAATACATCATGTTCTGTCTGCAGAATGGCTGACAGGCTAGAGACACGTGAAGCAGCAGACAGGCGGGTTAATTCAAGTTGTGAAGTGATAAGTGGTTTCTGAAGGAGGATGGCTCTGTTCCTCTCACTGGCCTATTTCCATATTTATTTATTTTTAAGATGCCACCCTGGGGTAAGACATCCATCACACACATGCTCATTCCCACGAGCAACTTACAGAGAGCAAGTAACCTAACATGCATGTTTTTGAACAGTGGAGGAAGCCAGATTACCCTGAGAGAACCCACACATAGAGCGAGAGAATATGTAAACTAAATGTACCAGGGACCTTCTGGGTGTAAAGCAACAGTGCTCACAACTGGTCCACAGTTCAGCCTTGAATGAGATGTTTTTTTCTGGAAAATGTTTCACTTTTCAGATGCCACTGAATTTTCTATGGCTCAGACTCATAGAAGATAATTCTAATTCTGTTCTCATATTTAAAGAAAAGGTTTCGGCCATGTGGTTCTGTATTCACAAGTGGCAAACCTCTTATAGTGTGACTGTTACATTTGTACCCTAATATTCTCCTACCTTACACAGGGGAGTGAATGATGCTGTCCTGTGTTCCTCTACAGGAAAAGACTTGGTTCTAGTTCTGTTTCACTCTTCTTTCCAAGGAAGGAATCCTCGACATACGAATTCAATTAAATTAAATTCAGTTTATTTATATAGCGCCAATTCACAACACATGTCGTCTCAAGGCACTTCACAAAACTCAGGTACATACATTCCAATTAATCTTAATCATTGAACAGTGCAGTCAGATTCTGTTATTTATTCAAATTGGGTAAAAAGTTTTTCTATCTAAGGAAACCCAGCAGATTGCACCCAGTCAGTGACTTGCAGCATTCACTCCTCCCGGATAAGCATGTAGAGACAGTGGACAGTCACTGACGTTGACTTTGCAGCAATCCCTCATACTGAGCATGCATGTAGCGACAGTGGAGAGGAAAAACTCCCTTTTAACAGGAAGAAACCTCCAGCAGAACCAGGCTCAGTGTGAGCGGCCATCTGCCACGACCGACTGTGGGTTTGAGAGAACAGAGCAGAGACACAAAGAGAACAAAGAAGCACTGATCCTAGGAGTACTTTCTATGGTAAGGAAAAGTAAATGTTAATGGATGTAGCTCCTTTAGTCTTTTCACCTAGAAAGAAAGAACAGATAAACTCTGAGCCAGTTTTCAAGTTTAGAGTCTGAAAGAGAGCACATAGAGTTAGTTACAGTAAAAGCTCAGTCAGTAGCCATGTCTAGGAGAGAGAAAGGGTTAAACACTGAAAGACAGGGCAATGTGGATCATCGGTAGAGGGTGAGCATTAAGTTGTTGCCAGCAGAAGCTTGGAGGATTCCCCTCTCCAGAAAGGTGTTACAGGTAGACACAGAGTCAGGTCAGGTGTAGCTTCTAGGAAGAGAAAAGAGAGAGAACAAAGTTAAAAGCTGAAATAACAGCAAATAATACAAAATTGAAGAGTAGTGTGAGAAAGTAGCGAAGAGGGTGAAAGTGGTCATTATGTCCTCCAGCAGCCTAAGCCTATAGCAGCATAACTACAGAGATAGCTCAGGATAACCTAAGCCACTCTAACTATAAGCTTTAACAAAAAGGAAAGTTTTAAGCCTAGCCTTAAAAGTAGACAGTTTGTCCATCTAGAGCCCACTGATGGTCATTGTTATACTAAAAACCACAACGATTGGGATATCTCTCTCTGTCAGATTGACCATAACCATTGGAAAAGAGAGGGGGTCATACAGGTAGCAGAAATGGAGGGTGTGTGTGTGAGGAAGATCCTTTATTTTTTGTAAACCCTTTTCTCCCCTTTCCCTATCTCTGCTGGTTGGCCCTGAGAAAAGAAACGCATCACTGGAGTTAGTTAAAGAAGTTGCAACCAGGACCTAAAATATATTTGTTTCTAACATGCACCAACCTCCAGTATGAGTGCTGCATTTTTATCAAAAATGAGTCAAACAGAAAACTTTGAATTAAAACACAGAGTTGTAATGGAGGATGTGATCACGTCATGCGCGGTTCTAGACCGGGGCTAGTGACCCTACAGAACTGGCATGTTGCTGGACATAGACTAAAGGAAGCACAGAACTTTGGCAAAGACCCACTTGACAGATGGTAAAAAGACACTCAAGTTGGTATTCTCACAGAAAAAAGGCCAAGGAGTGGGAGGTATGGGTGGTTAGAGACAGGGGCCAGTGCCCCTTTTAGAACTGGTCCTGGCCCGGTATGGCCACTGTACTGAAGACTAAATTCGTTTCTTATGATGATATGTGCTGCACAGAAACTGTAACTGATTGGTCCCTTGGATCAATTTAATTTTTTAACTTTGCAGTTTTATTTTAGCAATGACTTAAAAATTAAGGTGTTGTACTTATAACTTCAGTCGTTTTGAGATAGGATCAGTTTTCATCTGCTAGTTCATGGGTCTGTAACCTGAAAGTCCAGAGCAGCAAGTGGCTCACTGAATATATGAAATATTGCCCTGTTTTTTTTTTTTGTTTCATTCATTTGTTCTGTGCCACCATGAGAAATACTGGCCCCACCCTGACCCCTCTGGTAAATTTGGTCTAGAACCACCACTGGATCAGTATAGAAAGCAGGGTCCTCAGGATGTCTCGTGTCACTCACCACAGGTATTTAGAGGCTAGCTCTTAAATATAGCTCTTTAATATTTACTGTTAAACTTTCCTCACATAAACGCTGTTTAAGTTTGCACACGTTTGTCCAGTGCTGTTTATTAATGTAACACTATTAAACCGAACTGCTCCCCTCTACTTCACTCGTAACTCCATCACAGGCCACAAATTCACGATGGGCGATACATAGCTGTGTAGAGCTAACAAAAATGTAAATGAACGTACTTGAATGTAACTCAAATTGTTATCGAGAGTATTATTAAAAGTAGCTGTAATTCAACTACATATTTCCCTTAGTAACTGTAACTAATTACAGTTACATAACGCACTTATCGACCAACGCAAGGTATCCATCTGTGGCTCCAGGTCCAGCTGCAAACTAACACCTGAATATGTTTTAATCTAAAGTAATTCACTCTATGTCTGGCTGTATGTTGAGGGTCCTTGTCCTGCTGGCAGGTGAACATCCACCCCAGTCTCAAGTCCCTTCCAGCTCCATCTATCTTGCCATCACCTCTGACCACCTTACCTGTCACTTCCGCCACACACTTTGGTCTCGTTTGACCAGAGCTCCGCCTCCTATGTTTTTTGTCCTTTTTGTGGCTGGGGGGAAATTTTGAAATGGGTTGTCTTTTAACAATCACCACCTTGTTGTGACAACCAGTTCTAAAGGGTGCACTAGTGATATCGAGAGATTCTCCTTCCCAAGCCGTGGATCTCAGCAGCTCCTCCAGGGTGCATTGTTATATAACCTAAACCTGCAGTAAACCTGCCCCATTTTAGGCCTTAACAGAACAGCTGCACTTTTCCTGGGATTAAATTTGACACAGGTATCTTATTTAGGCATCTTAAAATTTGTTGGTGGCACTGGACTATTTTGTGGCATCAGAGTAAAGGGGGTCGACTACATTGTGTTGCTACATTAAAGTACACAAAGTTTGTGGTTGTAAAGTAAAAAAATGCGAAAAAACTTCTGCAAGAAACTAAATACTTTTCACAGCAACAGCTCTTTGATCTTAGATTCACTTGAAAATTCTCAATGATCAAATCGAAACAACAAATAAATGCTAACACTGTACAAAGTACTATTCCACAGACTCGCCAGATGGTTTTATTTAAGGTGAATGGGCCGAGACCACCCAGAGGAGGAAAAAGTGATTGAAAAGCAGCCATTTGTGTTTAGCAGTTTAAATCTCTTGGAATAAAAAGAAACTCATCCACAAAAAAAAAAAAAAACTTAGCATACTGGGATCTCTGCAGTAGGGATTTCCTCACTGAATGCCACACAGTTCACACAGATTCAGAAGGGAGTCATGCATCGGCTCTGGAGATGTCGCCGTCTGACCGCTGCTGACTCTGATGAGCTCACTGAGGCAGCAGCACAACTAACACAAACACAACCTGTTGTGATATAAAACATCAGGACAAATCAACCACACAAAGAAAAAGCACACAAAAGCTACACATTTTAAATTTGTATTTATTAATGTTACAGATTATTGCTCATCTTCTAACTTCCATTTTTTTTGTTTCCGACAACTTAAAGCATGACTGAGAATTTAGCCAGTTTGTACTTGAGGATTTACATCAATAAATACAGGAGACTTCTTTTAACCTTCCTATTCACCTACAGGTTGTCAGATCTGTATATAGCTTATATATACATAAGCGATGCTGGTGTCTTCCCTCATCCAGGTAACCAATGATTAAACAGTTCTCCTCCCTAACCCACAGATTAGGATCCTGAGGCACCTGTTAAAAAATAACTACAACCTGCAAGATAGAAACACAAACATAAGATATGGACACACACACACACACACCCCGTTCAGAAGCACACATTCACAGAATTAAAAAAAAAAGGAAAAAATAGGCCTTAAGACAATGGGTCACCCCATTCTGTGTGGAGATTCAACAGCACAAGGAGACAAGGACGCACAGATACCGACTGCGACACAGAATGGGTTTTTTTTGTTTTTAAGGTGGCATCAGGACGCTTAGAGTTTTTGTCTGGTTATTATACACTTATTCTTTTGTACCACTATTCAATTATTGTTAATGTAACATTTAGTTTTATATGAAAGTTGGAGATAAACTTGTAGAGGAGTGTGGAAATCTACAGGAGAAAAGCTTTCATTCACAGGAAAAAAAAAAACCTTCATTCGAACACCGAGTTGGAAAAAAGAAGCTTGAGATGCGCATCACAGTAAAAAGGTGTTTCCAGATCTAGATAAGGAGCTGCTGTACATGGCACCTTTAAGTATGGACACCCCTGGTAAAGATGGATACAAAAGCCTAATGTAGACTTGCATCTGTCCTAAGCAGTGAGAGTCTGGTTGGAAATAAAACCTTTCTATCAAACAATGCAGCATGTTAAGCTCAAGATTGTGGTAATAACACCCTTCAGTGATAAGGTTGTTACTGAAGGAAGAAGGCTCGAAGTTAGGCATTTTCAGTATCAGGTGAAAGAAGCTACTTTAAAGAAAACTGTATTTTCTATAACATATTGAGAAGTGTCTATGATTCATTCAGGCTGTGAGACTAAGACCTAAAGCAGATAGCAGGAAGGCTGAACCAAGTATGGCAACACAACACCATATTATCCTTTTAAACTTTCAATCTCTGCCATGCAACATGCTGCATTTGGGAATGCTTGTAGCCTTTGGACAATTTTAAAATTAAGGTAAGGTTCTACATTCTTAAGCTAATACATCTGGAGACAAATTGGCTCTTTTTAATTCACGAACTTAAGACACCAATGTTGTCGGTGTTTAAAAACAGTAATAATGCAGGACTCTTACAGTGAGTTCACTTTCTCTTTCAAACAGTGAGACATTACAACAGTGTCTAATACAAATAACCAATAATCACTTATTCCAATGATGTTCACTTGCAGAGATGCATCGATGTCTGGCTGTTGACTGGAATCTTAAGAAATTTTCAGCTTTATTGGGTCTGACTTGGCTGGTCGTATCCCAGTCAATGAACTACTACTAGTATGACAAGTTCACTCTGACAACACTCTTCAGTGTTTTTGAATTCAAAGTTTTCAGTTTGGCTCATTTTATTTTCAATATGATAGCTTTCAACCCTTGGTATCATGGAACATGATAAAATGAGGATAAATGAGATTTTATTTAAATTTTAGTAATGCTAGCCACACTAATTGTTAATATAAAATGGCAAAGCCAGTTTAAAAATTCACCCTGTAATATTTGGTCATCTGAAAAGATGAAAGTAAAACCTTGTTTTAAAATGACATCACCTCTACTCCTAATGTTAATAAAAGTGCTCAAGGTTGGAAGGTTAGAAAATATTTTGAATGCTGTTCTTATATTTCCTCATATTCTAGATCCTAAAGAGAAATTGGTATCAGCAGGGCAAAACTTGAATAAACCAGAGATCGCTGTATACTAGCCTTTCCCATTTTGATGTTTAACAGAAATGGGCATCTGTGCACCAGAGAAACAGGAAGTCATATATTACGATTTAATGGAATTTAGATGCTGATCAACGTGTAATTAAAAAAATTCTTCAGTTTCATATACTTTAACAGGACTGTTAACAGATGAAAGATACATTTCGGGCTTTTGGTTGTAGTTTACCAGGGGTGTCAGAAGATCTGGAGGGACATGTAAAACTTGTGAAAGCTTTGTTACATTGGTTTGGGTTTACAGCTGGTGAAGCAGTGAAGACTGTGCAGATGAGATCTAAATATTGACTGCAGATTATTATACGACAAAAAAAAAAATCCTTCAACAGCGGATGGAAAGTCATCGCAAAGTCAGATCTACAAACATGAAGATGAATGTGCTTCTGTGATTAAGATAAAAACAATCATGAGTTAGAAAGTTGATTTTTTTTGTACCTTTTAGTACCATTAACCTGTTGTTTTTGTGTATGGCAAGTACAATAAAAAAGCACCGTACTTTTCATCGAATACCTGCAATAAACTGTTTCATGCTATGTAAATACTCTTGTCACAGTATTCAGAATGAAGGTACATTTATTACAGATGATTAGAACATTTAATTGCTTATCTGTGCGACATGACGTTTCAGTCATAATGAAAGGTTTTAGATGGAAAGATAGAAAAATCTTAAATTCTATATAAATATCTAAATATACAGTATACCTTTGTATTGATTTGACAATCTGCCATGCGTCTAATACAGTATAGTCATTCTTGTTGAATAAAATGGACAATAAAAAGGGTCAAATACTTTTTGTGACTTCAACACTGGTGTGTTTGAGCAGCTGGAAACTAACAAGCAGCCAATGAGATGCTTTCACTGGGGGTTTAAGAGACAGGTGATGAGAACACTTCCACATCCAGTCATGTTTATACAAGAAAAACAAGAAAAAAACATTAAAATACAAGATACGATTGGACCCCTGTGACCCTCCCACAAGATCTGCAACCCACCCTTTTTAAAAACTGAAAATCAAAAGGTAGAAAAAGAAAGACGATGAGAAATAAAACAACAAATAAGGGAAAAACTGTCAATGACTAAATCTTCATTTGCACACTTATTTTAAAAAGAAAAAAAAATCTAAGTTTTATTTAAAGAGTCTGTGTTTCATCTTATATTGATAAAGAATCAAAATTCTGGCAGCGTGGAGAGAGGATAGAAGATTAACATACAACTCGACGCACAAATTAGCATGTAAAGAGAGAGATAGTGAGGTGATGAGTGGAAATAAAGTAAAACAACTCTTGTTGAAGGAGGAGCTAGAGGCAAGAGTGGCTCCAGAAAGTAGTTACTGTATTATTTTTATTAATAAGATGATTACTGTTATCAGGTGGGAGTAAAATAACCGCGTGCCATGATGGCAGAAAAAGTTAGGGCCTCTCCTTTGCCCCAGATGTAGGGCAGATGTTTTGACTATGTTGTCTATTCTTCTTTCCCTCCTCCTCCTCTTCTCCCTGTGTGAGTCTGTGCGGTTCATGGAGTACTGATATTTCCTCATTCAACTCAACGGTTTAATACCTGGAAAACAAGGAAAACAGCAGCTCAGGTAATAAACTCGAATCAGGACGTGAACAGAAGCCAAGAAAACGGGTAGAGAGCACTTAAGTAGCTTCTAGCTGTTCTGTCCTAATAAAACCACAAACTGCTGGGATATTATGTGACAGACCAACACAAAGCAGCAAATAAAGTGAAGTGGAAGGACATTTTTTTTTCTAAAAATAATTGGAAAACTGTGGCATGCTTTCATATTCCCAACAACCCTGACCAGCCTTCCTTTTCCTGTTGAAGCAAACATCCCACAACATGATGCTGCCACCACCACCACGTTTCACCATTGGGATTGTGTGCTCAGCTCTGCCATACAGTGATTTGCATGAAAGCCAATAAGGTAAACGTTGGCCTCATGTGACCAGAGCATCTTCTACATGTTTGCTGCATCCCATATATGAAATTATGACAATTTAGAGATGGGATTTCTTTTACACAGCAATTAGCATGTTTTTGTTTGTAAAAAAAAAAAAAAAAAAAAAGACAAAACCATATATCGTATTTTTTGTCGGTTTATCACATAAATCCCAAAAACACACATTAAAATTAAGGTCAAGGTAAGTTATGGTAATTATAACATGTGGATCAGTTGTAGACTTATTACCTATAGTAGTTTGGCTTAAAGGGCCCATTCTTGTTCAAGCCCAGGTACTTGGCCTGCTCATCAGTCAGCTCTGTGAGATGTGCATCAAACGTTGGGAGATGTAGACTGGCCACATACTCATCTGGACAGCAGGAGAAACAGAGAACATCTTAACATTTTCTAGGATCTCTGGCCCCGAAAATTACCATTTAAAGAAGGAAACAGAAAGCAGCAGAGGGGTCATCACCTACTTCCCTCCTACTGTGACTACTGTCTTCTTTTCCTCATTTAAGTCCTTTTTTTCCATTCACACTTGTGATGCTGACAGTGACCTACATCTGGCTTTATCTCTCAGTCCTGCATGCAGGCACGCACGCATACTTTCAAAGATACAGAGTTCATTCTGCCGTTAAAGACTGGCTGTCCTGGGAGTCGACTCTAACCAGAACACATGAGGCCGACCGACTGAGGAGATGAATGCAGCCTGCCTGCAGGCCTTATGGAGGACTGTTCTCACTCTTCCTCTCTGCTTGGTGGCTATTCATTTACCTGGCATTATGCATCTCACTGGTCAGACATGCATCAGTAGCTCAAAGTGCATCAAACTGAAACAATTCGTACCCATTTTCTTGGGCAGCAGATAAACATCCTGCTTGTATCGTCCCTCGGGGGCGTTGTAAAGCTCTATCAGGGCCAGAGCCTGGAAAGGAAACAAACACACGGCTCATTCACAGGAAAACATTAAGACACTGACTTCTCGTTTAATCCTGCCTTATTGGACACGGAAAGAGAGAACTAAATGTAGAAAAAAAGAACATTAGGTAAAATAGCAGAAATGTACCTGGGTTGTGGCAGTGATGGACAGCACAAATGTGGGCACAGTGGAGCAGCTGAGGTTCAGCAGGCGACCCTGGAGAGAAAATAAACAACAGTTAGAACCGCATCTCGAACAGCTTGCTGCTCTTCAAACTCTAACCAAGACCAAATGTAGTAAAAATACACATTTTTCTCAACTGAAACTGAAGCTAGTGGTCTCCATATTGAGAGAACGATAAGGAAAGTAAAACATGTTCAGCGGAAGCAGAAGAGAAAAAAGTTTATTTGTTCATACTTAGTAATGAAAGCAGAATAAACAACAAAGCTTTTAATTTCAGGTTAGCATGCCTAGCCGTCAATGTCCATTTGTACAGTATAGTACAAAACATTTAAACTAACCCTAACTTCTCGCTTGTTTTGAAATAGCCAGACTTTCTTGTAATCTTTTAAGTTTCTCTTTGGACTTTGGCTCTTTTTTTCCCACTTCCTGTCTTCACAGTCCCAGTATCTGAAAATGGCAGCACATAGAGCAGATGGGCAAAAGAAAAAGCTTTAAAACTAAGGAACTAACCGGGGTAACTTGGTAAAAGCCCCTCAGGTGTTAGCTGAAGCCCTGTGATTTTCTATGGCTCTAATTGCACACACACTCTTCAGAATGTTAACTACCAGTGGTACAAAGACTTGAGTGATTAGGCACAGAAATTACCAGTAGAAGAAACTAGTGGTAGCTATTCCGGAGTCTTTCCAAAAATTGTGGACTGCGCGGGTCATAGTCAGCAATGAGGGAAGCAGCAATGTTTTGTTTTAGACTGATATCGACAGACTGTTGCAGAGTGCTTAAAATTTGATTTGTTTCTGTAAAATAATTTTTTTGTGGTTCTAGCACTGAACCTGTAGTGGTTAGACAAACATGGAGGACCAGGATCAGATCAACACACTTTATAGTCGGGATTATTTATTTTTAATAGTAATAAAACTAAATGCATTGTTTGAAAAAAAGAAACACCACATAATCGAGAATAATGCTTTAAAGTCAGCAGCGATGGAGGCGAGTTGGATCCTCAGTGCAAGCAGGTCCACTGATGTGGTTCAAACCCTGCTTCAGATCAAACGGCCTCAGAAACATCAGCTTCCACAAGCTGGCAGGTCGTCTGGCCCTGCTGAACTGCTCTCATTCTGTCACGGCTCATGAGTCACTCAGAAATACACACAGTTTCTTACCCAGCAAAGCTTCTGTGTAAGAACGGTGCACATGTGCCCCTCAAAAGATTTTGGCATGTAAGGATGCAACCAGACGTGTTTTCTGTGACTCTAACCGCCCTCTGATTTAGGTGCTTGTGCTCTCTCTAGTGGAGCTCAGTCTGTAACGCAGTTCCCAGAGTTCCCAATAAGCCGGACGGATATGATGTAACCATATTTGGCTAAGCCTCCAATAATGCACCTCTGCCAGCAGGACTATCCTCTTGCCATCAGGCCAGATGACATGGTCCACCTGTGAGCGCACCCTCTCCCATGTTAGTTCAGGGGTCCGCAGGCTGGCCTGTAATACAAGCACAAGTTTGAGTTATTCAAGCTTGTTTCTGTGGAATATAATCTTTTTCCAGCTATCATGATGGATCAAATGATGATTAATAACACTCAGTCTTTTATCAGTGAACATTCCCTAATGAAAACCCATTTAAATGCCTAAAATTAAAACATAATCCCATATTTCTCATTAAAAAAAACATTTTTAGGGTGTTTTATGTCGTGGTTAATAGCTGCAAACTGACCACATCGATCTCAGTGTTGGAGTGGCCCATGTTGCAGACAATGCAGCCGTTCTTCATGCGGTCGAGGTGCTCTCTCACCACAACATTTTTATTGCCTGGTGAAGAGGAAGAAGGGGTAAATGGCTGATTAAATCTGAAACAGGGCGCAGGAAAAGAACATGTACTTTCAAAAAGAAACAGAAAAGAAAGAAAGAAAAGATAGCTCAGGTCAGAAAAAGAAAACGAGGAGTCTGCCAGTACCAACCATGATGTAATTACCGCTCTTGGAATGTGAGCAAAGTTAATTAGGTCTGGAAATAGAAGCAAGTTCACGCTGTCTGCAGAGCTTTTAAGCATTTTCTCATCTCAGGTTTTTGTGTTAAAACTATAAGACAAAAGATTTGTATCTTGGATGTAGGCCAGATTATTTTAATTGTAGACCATTACTGAGAAAAGCTGTGGAATAAAAACACAAAACAATGGGGCAAAAGTTTAGCCTGTGGTTTATTGAGCCTACAAACCTCACAAAATGATCTATACCCCTTAAACTTTGTCTCAATTTTTCAAAACCACAAATTAAAATGGATTTTATTGGGATTTAGTGTGAAAGACAGTGTAAGGGAGCATGGAGCAAACATGAGAAGGGAGGTCATCCACGGCACATCACTCTGAAAAACATTATCCTCACACTGAAACATGGTGGTGGCAGCATCATGCTGTGTGAATGCTTTAAAGCAAAGCTGGTCAGAGTTGATGGGAGGATGGACTGAGCTAAATTCAGCAAATCATGAAAAAACTTCTTAAAGGCTGCAAAAGACTTGAAACAACAACAAAACTCGCTTGAGCTACTATGGAAAGGTTTAGATCACAGCATAATCAGGTTAAAATGGCCCCGTCACAGTCCTAAATCAAATTGAAAATCGTTAGCCAGGCCCAAAAACTGCTGTTCAGGGACTCTGTACTGAACAGAAAAACCTGGATTTTTGCACTAATTTTCCACATAGCTTTATTGTCAACTCAGTGGTTTCTATCTAAAGGTGTGAATCCCTTTGGAGAAAAAGTCCTTGAAGGTACGTTGTCTTCGTTTGTGGCTGCCTTGTTCCTGTGTAACTCTCTGCGATTGCAGCATTACCGCATAAAGAGCCTCTGCTTGAAGCCTGCCAGCAGGATTTGGTAATGAACTGCGGACGAGTAATTCTCTGCTCTAATTCAAGGCTCAGCTTCCTGCCCGCTGGGCTCAGAACTTGATTAGTAACCACTGCAGATGATTTCGCTGACTGAATAGCCATCTAGTCACCTTGAACAGAGCCCAACAGTGAACTATACGCTGCTGAACCCTTCCATTTCTCCAAATATAATTGATTTCTGTATATATTTATGCAGTTGTGTCTATTATGATCTACTATGGAAAAAAAAAGCTTCCTAAGCAGCACAGAGGCGAACAGCAGAACCACTTAAAGATGGTTGACAACCTGTGCAGGTGATGACGATGTCCACTTGTCTAATGACTTCGTTGAGTTTCACCAGCCTGAAGCCATCCATGCTGTTGGTGGGTAAAAGAAGAGGCGCGTGGTAAAGTGCATTTCCATCACCATAAATAAACCAAAATGCTGAAAAAATAAAGCTCACCAGGCCTGCAAGGCACAGATGGGGTCAATCTCTGTGACGTAGACGATGGAGCCCATTGCTTTGAGGGCGGCACAGCAGCCTTTTCCAACCTGAGGACAGTAAAGACAAAGGACTTAGTAATTCACTGTTCAATAAGCATGCATAGAGCATGTTACATAGCATGACCAAATTTGCAGGCTGGTGTTATCAGTGCAACCTCACAGTGCCTCTACTTTGTAGTGAGAAGATCTTCCACTGGTGCCTGATTGAAATGATACGGAAACTAATCCAAGGATTCTTAAAAACAAGTATTGGGTGCACATGTAAGAATTTACTGTGGATTTAATCCAACTCACAGGGTCAAAATAATACGAACCAGCTCAAATACATACATACAACCCCAACAGTGGTCAGTAGAATCTCAACAGGCTTCTAGAATACTTCTGGCTCCACTCTTCTAGACAGAGATGGTAGTTTGCAGTTTTGATAGAGTTAAGGTCCTGGTTATTGCAGACGTTTCTGCAGCTTCCAGCTCATGGCAGACTGGAGGCTTGGTAGTTTCCGGGGTTGTTTTTGTTCGAAAATCCCAACTGATGTCCTTTAATTCAAGACTTACAGTCTGGGTCAGATGGGTAAATATTGGACACAATTGGGTATTCCAACACATCAATAATCCAAAACACACCAATGTTGGTTTAGGAATGGATAAATCAGACTGAAGTTGTTTGAACAGCCTTACCAAAGCTCTGATGTCAACCTGTGGTAAATTTCGGGCTCAGTTTGTGGCAGGAAAACGACCGAACTAAATAAACAACCATTCATGCCAAGAAGAGTGTTCAGATGTCCTGCTACGGTTATTGGCAACAAAAAGCACGCAACTTGCAAAGTGACGTTGGGCAAAATATTAACAGGGTTGTACACATACAGTGCCTTGTGGAAGTACTCGGCCCCCTTGAACGTTTCAACCTCTTGCCAAATTCCAGGCTTCAAACATAAAGATATATAATTCAAATTTTTTGTGAAGAATCAACAAGTGGGACACAGTCGTGAAGTGGAATGAAATTTATTGGATGTGTCAAACTTTTTTAACAAATAAAAAACTGAAAAGTGGGGCGTGCAATATCATTCGGCCCCCTTGCGTTAATACTTTGTAGCGCCACCCTTTGCTGCAATTACAGCTGCAAGTCGCTTGGGGTATGTCTCTATCAGTTTTGCACATGGAGAGACTGAAATTCTTGCCCATTCTTCCTTGCAAAACAGCTCGAACTCATTGAGGTTGGATGGAGAGCGTTTGTGAACAGCAGTCTTCAGCTCTTTCCACAGATTCTCGATTGGATTCAGGTCTGGACTTTGACTTGGCCATTCCAACACCTGGATACGTTTATTTGTGAACCATTCCTTTGTAGATTTGGCTTATATTTTGGATCATTGTCTTGTTGGAAGATAAAATCTCCGTCCCAGTCTCAGGTCTCTTGCAGACTCCAACAGGTTTTCTTCCAGAATGGTCCTGTATTTGGCCCCATCCATCTTCCCATCAATTTTGACCATCTTCCCTGTCCCTGCTGACGAAAAGCAGGCCCAAACCATGATGCTGCCACCACCATGTTTGACAGGGGGGATGGTGTGTTCAGGGTGATGAGCTGTGCTGCTTTTACGCCAAACATAACTAAAAAGGTGCATTTGCAACATCTGTATGCTGTTGTTTTGGAGTACAAAACAACAGCATACAGATGTTGCAAATGCACCTTTTTATTTATTTTTATATGTGTATATTTGTACATTGTAAATATGTATATTCTGTAATGCAAAAACAAAAACCAAAGAGCAAAGTGTACCGGAGTCAAATTCCTTGTTTGTATGTACAAACTTGGCAATAAAGCTGATTCTGATTCTGATTCTGATTTTGCATTGTGGCCCAACAGTTCGATTTTGGTTTCATCTGACCAGAGCACCTTCTTCCACATGTTTGGTGTGTCTCCCAGGTGGCTTGTGGCAAACTTTAAACGAGACTTTTTATGGATATCTTTGAGTAATGGCCTTCTTCTTGCCACTCTTCCATAAAGGCCAGATTTGTGCAGTGTACGACTGATTGTTGTCCTATAGACAGACTCTCCCTCCTCAACTGTAGATCTCTGCAGTTCATCCAGCGTGATCATGGGCCTCTTGGCTGCATCTCTGATCAGTCTTCTCTTCGTTCGAGATGAAGGTTTAGAGGGACGGCCGGACCTTGGTAGATTTGCAGTGGTCTGATACTCCTTCCATTTCAATATGATTGCTTGCACAGTGCTCCTTGGGATGTTTAAAGCTTGGGAAATCTTTTTGTATCCAAATCCGGCTTTAAACTTCTCCACAACAGTATCTCGGACCTGCCTGGTGTGTTCCTTGGTCTTCATGATGCTCTCTGCGCTTTGAACAAACCCTGAGACTATCACAGAGCAGGTGCATTTATCCGGAGACTTGATTACACACAGGTGGATTCTATTTATCATCATCAGTCATTTGGGACAACATTGGATCATTCAGAGATCCTCACTGAACTTCTGGAGTGAGTTTGCTGCACTGAAAGTAAGGGGGCCAAATAATATTGCACACCCCACTTTTCAGTTTATTTTTTTTTTAAAAGTTTGACACATCCAATAAATTTCATTCCACTTCACGATTGTGTCCCACTTTTGTTGATTCTTGACAAAAAATTAGAATTTTATATCATTATGTTTGAAGCCTGAAATGTGGCAAGAGGTTGACCAGTTCAAGGGGGCCGAGTACTTTCGCAAGGCACTGTATACTTGAGTCCGAGTTGATCATTGGAGATGTCTGTATATTCCTACCATCCCTGAATAAAGAGCGTTCAAAGAGATCATTAAAAACACAATTATGTCACATTGATGCTCATCAGGGGAGCATTTAAACTTCTCACAGTTGCCAGATACTCTAAATTTGCCTACTTCAAACCACTTTTGGTCTTTTCAGTAAATACGATCCCAGGATATTTCTCCGACAGCCTAACAGATGCATGCTACAGTTAACTACAGGAACCAGCTCCAAACTTAGGAGCAATCTGCACAGAGCCTTTACTTCAGGACAGGACCTGTGTCCTGAAGTAAAGCCTCAGGAAGGGGGCTTTCAGTTCCAATGTTATTTCTCTCATTTTGAGCTGAATACCGACATGGACACACGTGACGTAAACACAGCTGTTAGCCTTACCTCTCCATACCCACACACCACAACCTGTTTGCCTCCAAACATCACATCAGTGGTCCTCTTCAAGCTAGAGACAGACGGGCTTATTTCAGTGACAGCCTAATAATTATCTCTACTAGGTGAGAGACATGCTCCTTGATGTTTGCTTCAGAAGCAATTTGTGAGAAAAAAAGGTATTTTATACCCATCTAAGATGGATTCTCTGCAGCAGTAAAGGTTGTCAAACTTCTGTTTGGTGACAGAGTCGTTGACGTTCATGGCGGGAACACACAGCTTCCCTGCCTTGGACAACTGGTACAACCTGAACCGGAACAGATAACGAATTATTCTTAATTAGAGCAAAAAAATAAATTAAATCCAACCACAAAGAGCTTCAGATTTACATTTTTATTCATTTGTATCTAATTAAACTCAAAGGACAGATAAAACCTTGTACCGTACTGTGTTGATGGAAACACATTTTTACCACTAGATGGCAATGTTACCAAACTTGATGCACACTGCATGCAAATAGGACCATATCCTGTTACCATGCAGGTTACTGCACATATGTTCATCTTTAAAGATGCAGAGAATCGGTTTGATTGGCTTTCATCTAAATGTGTGAGTAATATTTCTGATTTAAAGGAATAATGCAAAGACAGAAGAGGAATGCTGCATGTCCTACCTGTGCACACCAGTAACACTCTCCTCTACGATGCCCTTGATCTTCTTGAACATGTTGGGATATTTTTTATAAATCCAGTGTGTCAGGTCTCCCCCGTCATCCAGAATCTGGGAATAAAAATGCAGGGAAAAAAATGAAGACGGGAGGAAGAAAAACAGGAAAAGATGTAAAGAATAAAGTGATTAAAGGGCAAAATGGAGGAGTACGTAATCGTGGAGGGGAAGGATAAGGCCTTGGTGTTTTGTTAGAGAACATTAGTGAAAAACGTCATTAAGACCAAGGATCACAGCAGGCAGTGTGTCAATAGAACAAAAGCTGGATCACTTCACAGTGGTATGATCTTCAGCAGGGACAGGGAAGCTGGTCAGAGTTGACTGGAATGCGATGCAAGGAAACTCTGAAACCTGTGGGATGCATTTGTTTTCTGCCCCCCATTACTCTCACACCCCTAAATTAAGTCCAGCACAATCAACTGCCAATCAAAATGTGAAAAAAAACTCAAGGGATGGGAATGCTTTTGAAAGGTACTGTACACGCATCAACAAGGATGTGTACCATGTTCGGTTGCCAGCCTTCCACGTTGACGCAGCGATCGATGCACCACCAGAAGTCATCCTCTGACTCACCCTTCCAGGCAAACACACTGAAACCTGCAGGGTGGAAGAAACTAATGAATGCAGAGCTGACAGAAATGTAAAAATAAATCAGGTACATGATGTTACACAGAGGAGCATAAACTTGTCTCACCTCCTTCTGCCAGAGCTGCTGCCACTTCATTCTGGGTGGAGTAGATGTTGCAGGCTGCCCACCTGCACTGAGCCCCCAGAGCTGACAGAGTCTCCATCAGCACCTGAGAAAAAGATGCTGAGCGTATGGCTTTTTGCTCGACCAAGGTCAACATGTTGCACTTTTTTGTGCATTACTCACCGCAGTCTGGGCGGTGATGTGTGTGCAGCCCACCACCTTGGCACCAGCGAGGGGTTTCTCCCCCTGAGCTCGCTTCCTCAGAGCCATCAGAGCTGGCATCTCTGACAGAGAGGGAAACACACAAAGTGCACGCTAGAATTAGCTTGAAGCTAAAGGAATTCCCATCTTTATTCCAAACACTTGAAGGCTAATCCATCAAGTCGTCCAGCTGAAGGAGTAACACATGCTAAAGATACAATGTGTGTGTTTGGCCTGCGGGGTCTGAGTGTGCGATGCAGCAAAGGGTGTGTGGGTTTTACCTTGCTCGGCGATCTCGATCTCTCTGCGTCCAAAGTCGGCCTGCTTGATGTTTTTGATGCAGAAATCTCCGTTGCCTTTGGAGTTCTTCTGCTGTTTGTCCCGGGGAGAGGTCTCATCGTCGGAGCTGTCCGTGTATGAAGCCGCTGCAAAGGACCCCACATACAGTAGTCAGCGAGTCAGACAACGACACAAACGGTTGATTTTCAGTAACTCCATGTTTTAGTAACGTTTTAGTAACATAATATAAAGTTTTTTAACGAGAGAAGAAAAAAAGGTTTTATCAGACTTGCCCTTTTGCACCCTGTAATTCACCTTGAACAGGCCAACCTTTTTGGATCACCCACTAGAAGTGATGATAAATCTGCCTGGGACAGCTTCTCTTGTTACTGAGCAACAGACATACAGGGAGCCTGCCAGACTTCATGCTGGGGCTGTAGTTCCAGAGTTAAACTTTCACTCTGCGCCGTTTATGCAACATCATAATTATCAAGCTTTTTTGTTGCTCTCAAGGCCGAGTGGTTACTCTGTAAGCTTTTGTGTCTTAAAGTACAGACTTTCCCTTCCTTATTAGGTAGTGTGAAAAACTTTATTTTTGCACAAACTGTTTTGTGATGTAAGGAGTTGGAGTTTTCCCACCCTTAACAACAGGTAGAGAGAATGTCCCGTCTGCAGCACCTCTGGCACTGTCTGTGACATCGTATTTAATTATGGCCTAGTCAAAGTATATATTTAAATTCAATTGAAAATCAGTGGCTTAAAAATGTTCAAATGTTCAAAGAGCGCTTCATCCAGTCTGACTGACCTTAAGCTATTTTGGAAAGAAGAATGGACAAAATGTACGGCCCTATGTGAGCAAAGCTGGTAGAGACGCATCCCAAAAGACTTGCAGCTATAACTGCAGAAAAAAATGATTTTACAAAAGCGTTTACTGTAAGGGGATGAATAAGCAAGCATGACACACTTTTCAGGTCTGTCTTTATACAAAAAAACATTCATCTCTGCATCATTTTCCCACCACAGCTCTGCACTACTTTGTGTTGGTCTATCACATAAAACCTCAACAAAACACACAAAGGTTTGTGGCTGTTAAAGTTTAACAGACCGTCTCACTAATAGTGCAGGGCAGCAAAACTAGTTTATAAAGCTCCTCTGATCCGGGGCAGCCATTACTTCCCCCCTTCCAAGTGTGACTGAGAGTCCAAATGTCAATTTGGCAAAGCAGAGTTCCATGGTGCAGATTAATTCATTACGTTAATGGTTTCATTGGAGGGTCTGACTTCTGACACACAGCGGGGGATCAAAGAGCACAGGTCCAAGCAGATTACGCAGGATAGCATTTAAATATTTACAAAAACGGGTTATGTGAGTGGAGGTCAAAAGGTTAAGAGCAGAAAGCATTACGAATGGGAACAGGATACTAATGTTAGACCTTTCTCAGACAGAAACATAGCGACCTCCCCCATCAGTCATTGTTCTAGGAAACTAGACAGATGAGGGTTTGTAGAAACTTTGCCATCTGACTCCAACTACCAATAAGAATGGGAGTTTTCTCAGAAAGGTCAGTAATTTTTCACAGTGGTGTTGCTCCCTTAGGCAATAAAACTATGGAAAGCAGGTTGAAAAGGTCATTGGTCAGAAATGTTGTTTTTGCATCTCAAGTTGTTTACATCTTACATCCTAATCAATATATCGACAGCCAATCAACCTACAAAAAAAAATCGTTTCAACTATCTGTACTAGCCCCTTCCTGCTATAGTATGGAATAAGATATGGGATTTTGGTCTCCCACTTCCAATAAATTCCTGCACGCCTCTCTGTTCCTTCCCCTCAAACAGACCACCAGCAGCTAATCCTTTAACACAGAGCCCACAAATCCAAGGGAACCACAGGGTTAGTGTGTGGGAATGAGGACAGAGACTGTTGAAGAGGAAACAGGTAAGGTTAGTCAACCATTCATCCAGGTGAAATCCACAGGAAAGGTTATATAAAGTCAGGAATGTCTGATAAGTGGCCGGCTGCAGTGGCTGAGTAACAGCCAAACTGTTTGTTTACCTGAGCTGTAGCTGTCTGTGGAGGACTGGGAGATGGACCTGGACAGAGAGCGCCTGCCGATCTTAGAGGGGCGCTTGTTGAATTCCTGTTTCTGGTCTGCAAACTGGATCTGCAGGGAACACATCAGGAGAGAAGATCAGAACTGATCTCTTTAGATGCTAGAGATGCAACTAAAAGCTCAAATGCCACCATAAGTTGGTGATGAAAAATATAAAAACCTTGAAATTCTGAAACAAATCAATTACACTTTGCCTTTCGAGTGTTTTTAGAAGCAGAAATGTATGTTTAAAACACACTTTACAGAAACATACAGGTTTTGGAGCCATGGATGACTGTACATGTAACCATAGCAATATCTATGGCTCTAAACAGAAAACGGATTTTTTTTTTTTTGACAAAAAAAGACCTTTCTAGTGGAAATATGTGGAATGGATGCGCAGTCACACAAAACACAAAATTTTGGAGTAAGCACACTGCAGGGGTGGCCTTTGACCTTTGAGGCGGCCACAGGTGGGCATTAAGTTTTTCCAAGTATAAAACCGCATCGCTTTACCATGGTTTCTATATTTCATGACGTCTGTATGCCGACCTCCACAAATCCACATGTGTAACTTTAGCTACATGTGACATTTTAGG
This sequence comes from Crenichthys baileyi, assembly GCA_036173005.1. Lineage (NCBI taxonomy): Eukaryota > Metazoa > Chordata > Actinopteri > Cyprinodontiformes > Goodeidae > Crenichthys > Crenichthys baileyi. Next base: position 614,959 of record JAHHUM010002033.1, on the reverse strand, counting down.
GCCAAACAAAGTGGTAAAAAAAAAAACTTATAATAATTGTAGATGACCTTCTAGGGTTTGAGTGACAGTGTCCTCAAAAGAAAACAAACAAAAAAGGTTGTTGATAGTTTTATGACTGTGGTAAAACTGTTGCGAGTAATAGACGTTGTTTATGTGTAAAAAAGTGAGACTTCCACAAATTGTCTTAGCTTAATAATATAAATTGGCCTACATTTAAAAGATGTATGATAGTAGCGTTCAAGGGCTGGACCTGGGAACCTATGAGCTACGCATTAAGAAATCACTTTACATACAGACTTTTCAATAAATGATTTGCCTTGGTTGACCATTGGTTTATGGATTTTTTTGCTCTTTAGTGGAATACTATGATTGAAATATTGTAAGCTTTAACACAACTGACTAGGAAAAAGTGTAAAACTAAAGATATATAGCCTTTAGAAACTTTGTCTTTAAATTAATATGTTTAAATAAATCTCAGCGTTTAAAATGAAAAGTTGAAAAATCAAAATAATCAAAAGAAAACAAAAGATAACAGAAGAATACTGTAGGTTTGTCCACAGAAAGACTGGCTTTGAGTTTCCCGTCTCTTTGAAAGATAAAAGAAACAATAACTTAATTATCAAATCAGTAACAAGGCTGCACAAAGCAGCACAGTCACACTAGCATTGTGAAATGAGGCCACGCTACGCTAAACTGAGCTTTATCCTATCACTTTCTTTCCACTCTTACATCAGAGCTGATAGCCAGACGCATCATAATTCATCTGCTGATAGTGTTCAGAGAGCTAATGGTTAACCTTTTACGGCAATAAACCACTGCAACAAGGACTAAACATCAGAGAGGATGAGAAGTAACTGCCAGAGCCTGAAAAAATACAATCGTTGTGAAATGTAACGCTGCTGCATGCCAACCAGAATTCAGAGCATTGTTTTATAGGCAGAGATTTTGCCATTTCTACGAGTGACAGAGGTCGTAAAAAGCTTAAGAGAACTGATAAAAAGATGCTGTGCACCTCACAATTTCTTCCCTCGTTATCTGTCAGTTCATCTTTGAAAAAGATTGACCTTGAAGGCAGGATTTTGAACGAGATGCACAAATAAATCACAACTCAATCATTCCAACTAAACATTTCCAATCAAAAAGACCCAAGGTAGCTAACACTAAACATTTTCTACCTCTCCTATCGTGTTTTTCTCTGGGTTGGTGATCTCTCGATGCGTTATGGCTGCTGCACAGACTACAAAACAGACACGATCATTATGCCATATTAGAGTTTGCAGAAAACAAGCCGCTGAAACTTGGAAACAATCTTCTGTTATTGAAGTTGTTCGAACACAACACGAGCAATTTACCCACAATCCCTTTCAGCGTCGGCTAAATGTCAGCAAATGTTCGTCATTAGCTGATGAGACAGCTAATGGTGCTCTGACAAACCGACTCTCTTCTCATCCGGATACGAACATAACAGCATCAGGTTCCAACAGCAGTCTGTAGACCCAGCTAATAAAGCCATTCTTCTCTCCTTACCCTTTTCACACAGGGCTCAGTGCCTTCCTCCTCCTCCTCTTCTTCAGACCGGTGACATGTGTGGGTGTGAAAGTGGAAAGCATTATGTGTTTCTGATTCAAATGGACTTCAAATCTTTAAGGTCAGCCTCTTTTTTAGGCCTTTTCTTCTTCCTCTCTTTTACCACTTGGTGTTCTGTTAATGGTCTTAAAGATTTGCTGGTATCAAAACAAGAAGAAAACCTAAAATCTGAAGGATTAATCTATTCAAATGGCCACTAAATGTTTTAGTCACACCTTTCCTACAGTTTAAACTCTGTTTAATGAAATGCCAGAGAAGGTTCAGTTGACACACAAGTCTTCTCTGGCTGTATGGGGGATCAAAATTATAATCAGATAATGCTGCCCCTCCCCCACTTGTTGCTGCACACCGCAAATCAGCAGGCTGAAAGAAGGCTTCTGCACTTTTTCGTTACATAGAAGAAGGGTCCGAATGGGCAGAGAATTCCAGAAATTGTTCATTTAAAGTTCAGCTTGGGAATTTCAGAAAATCCATGGAAATTAGGATTATTAATTGAAAGTTTAGGTAATTAATTGGATATTTGTGTAATTTAAACAAATTGTATTTATCAACATCAATATAAACATGAATGTGATATTTGCTAAATAATATAATAATAATATAATCAAAATGTACTTTACCTTAAAAAGCCAATGGGCTCAAATGTGTGGCTTCTTGTGCTCTAGGGTCAAAATGTCTATCCGGTCCAGGACATATTTACCCCCAGCTAATTTAAAATTCCAGGATATGTCCCATTTATTCCTATTGTTACTCCCAATAATTTCCTTTGAAAGTTTCCAACTTGGGAAATTCCTAGAATTTTGCAACCCTACCTACAAGATTCACGAATAACAATAATAGGCCACCTGTTGCAGCCCACTGCTGGTCAGCTGGCTCCTACATTTCTCCTCTCGCCTAGGAAAAAGGCAAATCAAACTGCTTAGAAATATTTCAGGTCCAAGCTAAAGCAAGTTTTATAGCTCGGAAAGTAAAGATTCATCAACCGGCACTTTTAGTAAGTTAATACTCTTTTAGCAGTACAGCTGGCAAGCTACAAGCAGCAAGTCTGTTGGGTAACTAGCTGCAGGCGTTCTACCCATGCAAATACAATTAAACTGTGCTATATTTACTTTATACTGTGTTATCCCATGCCTAATTTCCAATTGCGTATTTTCTCTTTCCTTCTTTCAGTCTGTTTTCTAGCTACTTTTTTATGGTCCCTGATCTGCTGGTAACAACAGCAGGGGAAAAAATCCTTCAAGATAGCAAAGTCTTAACTATTTATCATCATAACATCAAAATATCTTTGACGCGTTTTAGGCGATGATGTTCAATTAAGACTGGATCAAAGAGTAGAAGTATCGGAGCACAAAGACCATTAGAAGGAATTGATTGATGCATCAGGAGCTGTGGTTTCTAGGACGCTGCGTGGAAAACTGCGTCTGTACATCCCTTATATTGCAAATAAGTTTCCCTGAGCCCAAACAGGCTACAGCACAGATGATGATCAGCTTAGGTTTATTACATGGATGTTGTCTGGCAAGAGGTCATACACAAACGGCAAGGACTGAAGGTCGGTTTTAGGAGCTCAGGGGAGTGTATCAAGTGCTCACATGCTATTTTTTGGGACAAGATTACCACAGATTAGATTAGGATTTAGAACAGGGGGTACTGCCAGAGCGAACAGCACTGTTTTTTGTTTTTGGGACTGACCAAACTAACCATTTCTTTGCTCAATTCCACTGTGTAGATGTTTTACATCTATCGATGAAGTCCGAAAGATCTTGAACAACCAATACTGCTTTATAGAGAGTAAAAATGATTAAAGATAAAATTCTCCCAGAAGCCTGTTTGTTTCATGTCAGTAAAACATGACTAAAAGAATAAACAACACCACTTCTGGGAGATTTGTAATACATTTAGATAGAAATTCAAGATGTCCAAAATAAAACTGTTATTTCTTCAGATTAATTTTCATTTCATTTTCTCCATCAGCTGTTCGTCTTTGCTTTACAATATGGGTGCGGTCTATTTATGAGGCTAATGACACGGAAACAGTGAATCTTAATATAATCATAGGACCCACGGGACACAGCAGCGTGTCCAGGACAAAGGACCCATGGCTATCTGAGAGGTCTGGGAAACATCGGTGCTTACATAGGACGTTTAAGCTTCTGCTTGGTCCTGCTAGTTGTATCTAGTAGTTGAGTGGATGGTGGTAAAGTCTGGTAGGTGAAACTTAGTGCTGTAAATGAAAGCCCGGTCAAATGTAAATGTCATTAGTTAATGCAACATCTAGAGGCTGGAAAGCAGCCATGATGTAATGCAATGTTTAATGGTTATGGCTAAACAGTAGGGGTGCACCGATTGCAGTTTTCTGGCCAATCACCAATTACCGATCTTCAAAAAGCCTGACCTGCCGATTCTGATTTTGGCCTATACTGATTTTTTAAATAATTAACACTGTCAAATGTTATAAGGTCACAATACACCGTCAATGTTCCAGTCTTGTTTTATTGAAAAACACTTAACAATCCCTGTGAAACAATACAAGCATGTTTTACCTGCATGTGAGGTAGTGCTCTAAAATATAAATTAAAACATTTAGAGCCTTTACCCTTTCATTTTTCACATTTTAAAAACAAACAAACCTTGCGAAGTAGGTTAGACAAGTAGATAAGATCAGTTTCACATGTAAGTACTGGCTAATCACCAATCCTCAAAAAAATAAGAAAATTAAAAAATAACACTGTGTTTTGAGCTGAAACCAAAGGTTGAGATCTGAGCACGACCACAATAAATCTATACCGTTTTAACTCTGAATGGATGCCCTAAAGCGCTTTAAACCATCCAGAGAAAAGAATGCTCTACTTAAACATCCAAAGGCCTCATGTCCCATCTGCCTATTTAACGCCACAACATTATGTAAGGATATTCTAGACTAGTAAAAGTACCAAAAATCTGCTGTCGGGCAGAAAGATGAAATTCAAGTTGGCTGAACACACAACAGACCAGCTGAGCAGCAGAGGACCTGCAGCACAAAGCAGGCATCACATCTTGTCAGACCCGGTGAAAAAAAAAAGAAACCCCCAGTGGGACAACGGGAAACGAAAACAAACAGACACAGATGCAGCTGTAAAAGTGATGTGATATGGTGCTGCAAGGTGTTTCCCGTGACTCATTAATGGCAGACGCAGGGCAGACTAATTTAGGAACCCGCTCCCTAAATACAACCAGGAAGATTTACTGGATTGCCTATTAGAGAGCTCTCTGTGGTATCAGTATCTACTCAAGGGATCGAACATGCTGCTCCAACATTCTGTGGTATTTATCTATGAAGATCAAAAAACAGGTTTAGATTACTTACAAGAAATATTTTTTAAAGGGAAAATTTATCTTTACCCCTTTTCTGGAATTTGATATCGATTCCAGAGAAAACCCAGATTAAGCTTAAAACCTTTAACCATTAGCTTAATGTGCCGCTGAATATCAAAACATGTCGAACACTAACCTTGTGTCAGTGACTACAGTAACATCTATATTTACTTTAAAAAAGAACTGTGGGCTTTAGTATGCAAAAAAAATTAATTTTCCCAATTTTCTGAAGCATATTTAATTAGAAATGGAGCTCATGGCTTTCAAGCAGGACAAAGAAGTTGCACTTGTTAAATAATCCAGTCATCGGCGTGTGACTGTATATTCAGCTGTTAAGGTTAAGGACACAGGCTGGCATTTCAAATAAAAAGGACTGAAAAACGTGTGAAAATGTCTCCACAGCTGTGATTCCTGCTGGTTTTCCATGCTGGTCACAGCAGCAAATATCTTCTCTCTAGCTTTTCTTTTTGGGGGACTTTTTTTATTTTTTATTGAGTAGAGTGAAAAGTTGTCTGAATCAAACAGCTGAGATTCACGCACTACCTCTGCATGTTAAGATGAGCAGCTTGTGTTTCATTGTCAGATAAATTTGTAAATGCAACATAGTATATTCATCATTTAGCTTTACATGTTGTTAAAGGCTCGGCATTAATATAGAAGTGGGCAATTATGACACCAGAACACCCTATTGAATCTGCCCACACATTGAATGACGTTGATAGGACAGGCCGACAGGGAAATTGTGGCTTTCACCAATAGGATAAACCAATTTTTGAAAACCATCACAAATTCCTTATTGATTAAGGGCTTGAAAACTGTATTACAGATCATTTACATTATTTCATTGATCTTAGGAAGCTGGGTTTTCTCTAAACAAATTGTTCTTTAGCCTTATGGAGATTCACAGTAAAAGAGCAGTTAAAGTATGACTGTATAGGCTATTGCATCTCTCTGTGTGTCTAAGCCCAGCCATGTGAGTACGAGAGGTGTAACGACAGCAGAAAGCAGCTGAAACACTATCCAGTAAATTTTGTGATGTTCAAGGCAAAGAGTAAGTAGGTGTGTGAAGCAGAGGAATAATTTTTGTGAATTTGGTCCAAGATGATTAACTGGAACAAATAAAATGATTAATGAGTCATATAAAACAAAAACAGAGCAATAAACCTGCTTGCATTAGCCTAGGACCTGAGCTAACTCTCTAGATAGTCAGCAGGGGCGAGCACTTAGTTTATTTAAGACTTTTAAGCTTTATGTGTAAACGCAAACTCAATCCTGGTTTGGAAAAGAGAACTTTGTATTTTGTTATTTATATTTTGTTTTCTGCAAAGCACAGAATGGACTTGAATGAGTTAAATGTGACACACACACCCAAGTGCGGACACTCTTTGTGTGGACGATGTTTTACTTTATTTGTAGTGTGAAGTTGATTCATGGACAGCCTTCTTTTCGCACAAATACCGTCTCTAATTCCTAAAAAAGTGTGTGAGCTTATCTTTCTTTTTTCCTACAAAAGATAAGTATGAAAGACCAGCAGCTAGATATTTTCACATTAAAAAAATTAAACTACACTGTGCTGAAATTTGAAGCATTACATATATGACGCTACTTATTAGGTTAAAAGGCGTTGTCATTGTAAAGGGATTCTGAAAAATAAAAATTTACAAAAGACTGATCAAAGGCCCTTTGGAAACTGCCCCAACATACTTGCGACCTGCTTAAAAAACAAATGCATTTCAGGTAGCTAGCAGGTAGCTACTAACCGCCAGGTTACTTTTAGAGATTGGCAATTATCAGTATGCATTTCGTTATTGTTACAAACCACATGGCCAACCTCCTCCTGAAACACACACACAAATGGCAAGAAGATGGAAATAAACATTGGTTATTATTATCCGACAGTTTTACTGATCGGGCCGATACTGATATGTAAAAAAATTGACCAACATCAGCCAATACCAATTTTACTGCCAATACATCGTGCATGTTAATTTATTGTGACGTATCACCTCCATTAACTGTGTAGCACGACCTTCTGGCATGTGAGCAAATGATGTATCCAATCTACCCAAAGCTTCCGAACTTTTAAGGCCCCAGGTGTAACAGTGCTGTCCAATGTACCAACATCACTGTCATCTCCCACAACAGGCAACAATGCGCTGTCCATGGCGCTGAAACTCTCGGCCACCATAGTAAGCCGGTTTACCGCGCACGCGGATGTTGCCTCACACTCAGACAGTATATCAACTTCTCGAGCATAGTATGGTTTTAACAAGTTCACATGACACATTGGGTCTTTTTCCTTCACACCAGCATCAAGATTAAATAGTTCTTATCAGAAGTCCTTCTAATAACTGTATATGGACCAGTGAATTTAACTTGAAAGGGAGAGGACATGAGCAGACCCAGGACCAGCTCATGATCACCAGGACGCACCCCAGAGCAACGATTAAATAGTGCTTTTATTTTTTCTGCACCGCGGTTATTCTCTCTTTAACAAACTCATTGCCGCATACAAATGTCTTCTAAACCCGTTCACATAGTCCGCCAAGTTTTTCGGTGGATATGACTCTTTCAAACTGTCTACCAACACGGCCAAAGGACCCTTCACTGTGTGTGAAAAAACCAAATCAATTGGGCTAAAGCCTGTGCTTTCCTGGGTGACCTCCCGGGCCGCCAACATCAGCCAACACCACCCCAACTCCATATAATAAACGCAAAGGAGAGACTTCAGTGACTGATGAAAATGTTCTATCACCCCCTGACTCTCTGGATGCTATGCTGTCTCTTTACTGGATCGTACTCTGAGCTGTTTCTGGACCTGACTGAACAAATGTGATGAAAAATTGGAGCCTCGGCCCGACTGTATCACTTTAGCAATTCCAAACACCGAACTGAACTAGGTGAGAGCGCGCACACCGCCCTGGCAGTTATTGTGCATAGGGGATAGGCAGCTGAATACCATCTAGCTTGACGCATCACTATGAGCAGATAGAATGACCCAGCCCTTGAACGAGGTAACAGGCCCACACAGTCAATTATTAAGTGTTCAAATGGCTCAGACGCTGTAACAATTGGACTCTATGTGAACGGCTTCAAAACGTGGTTTGGCTTTGGCAGTGAACTGACAAACATGACACGTCTTAATGTATGAAACGGATGAAACGTCCTTTTTAAGACGCGGCCGGAAAAAATGTCTCAGGACCTGATTCTATGTCTTCCCCACACCAAGGTGCCTGGACTCATCATGTGCATCCTTAACACAGCAGAGGGAAGTTTGCTGGGCACAACAATTTGAAACACAGGATCACCAACAATGTCAGCACGTGGCAACCATTTTCTCACCAACAGCGAATCCTGAATGAAGTACCCACATGCACAATCCAAAACTTCACTTGCTGGGCGCACCTGGTCATCCGACTACAAATGCGCACCCACTAAACCAAAATCAAGGAGATTCCTTCAGTTGCCAACGCAGGTCGCACAACCAGCAATCTATCACCATTAAACAGTTCACACTTAAGAGACACTTTATGCAATGGAACAAAGAGCACTTTCAACCCCATTACCCGGACCGGAACACACGTCCCTGTCTCGGACTCACCGGACAATGGTAACACATCGGCTGAAATAAAGGAGTCAAACGCTCATGCGTCAGTATTTTGTAGTAAGTTTTACTTCTAAAAAAAAAGTCACAAAATAGTGTGGATAAACTCCATATCGGCCATATCTATTTAGTAGAAATATGGATTTACATTAACCACAACTATTGCAACCAAAGAGCCATTATACCAAGGACAAACTGCATGGTTGTCACAGATACAAGGACCCAAACAAGTTCATGCATTTTAAAACATCCCTGTCTATAAGTGAGAAGCCAATAAAAGAGAATATGAAAAGAGAGTGGCCAGCAGGGAGGAGGGAACATTGTAATTTTCCACCTCTGTTTGAAATCTTCAGTCACTTCCACAACATATACAGCCCACAGCTACATTTAAAACGACACACAGCGTTTAAATTAGTTTGCTAACACACAGAATCAATGGACAAACTGAGTACGTGGTGTACTGGGTCACACGTCTCTGTGGATAATTGCTTGCTTGTTTTAGTTCTAGTTGACAAGAGCAACATCGAGTGCCTTTACCCCATCATTTGATGAGAAACACCTACACAAAGTCAACCTAAACAAAAGGTCTAGAGCCAGCTATGATCGTGCAAGAAGGTGCTTAATGAAAAGAAAGAGGTGTTCTAGATTGGTGCACGAGGAAATCAGCTCATTTCTATGTTCCTATTTCTATAAAATAAAACCGAAGCTCAACTCTGCATCAAAAACAGCTGGTCCTATGATCAGTCCTCATCTTTTATTTATACAGAAAGCAACAGCTAACAACTCTTTGACAACCTTATAAGCTGACAAAAGCTTCAGTTTCATTCCAGTGCAAATGCACAAGATTAGTCAACAAACCTAAAAGTAGCCCAGGCACAGATGATCAGACAGGCTGAGTGGACTCTTAATAGCTCTGTTTAGATGATGTTAGCCAAAAAAGCCTGGAAACTGAGTGATAGCAAGTAAAGGCCTAAAACCACAAACAAATATCACAAAGTACCCTGAAAGCCAAATCCTAAAAGTGCTTCTGCCAGACTGTACCTAATCTGAGACAGCGACTTTAAATTGAGAGTGTAGCCAACAGGAGGCAGGTCAAAAAGTGAGACAAAAGACACCATCATAAATTATCATTGATATCACTCTAGAAAAGCGAAACAAAATGACCAAACTGTGTGCATAACACTGATGTGTCTACGCAAAGTAAAAGGTTTAACTAGGCTTTAGGAGCCCATTATATTAACATCTACAATACATATTTCTAGACTTTAGCTCGATTTTCCAAAAGTTCTTGGCCAAATTGAGGCAGTTTTAAGTACTTACATATTCACTATCAATTACGGTCAGATGGACAAAATGGATGGATGGACATATTAGATAGATGGATGGAGTGATTGATATCAGACAAATGACCAGATGGAACAACAGATACATGGACGACAAACAGATAATGTACAAATGGATGGATGGATGGATGGATGGATGGATAGACAAATAACTGAAATGTTACAATACAAACAACTGGACGTTTTGATATACTCAAAGTTTAGATATTAAGAAATAAATATGTTAAGTTGAACAATTTTGAGATTTTACTTATTAAACTAAGTAACATTTATTATCACATAAATACACGCAAAAGTTCCAAAAACAGGTACCGTTCCCAGGTACCAGGCATCGGTACCCTGTCAGGTTCAAATGTGAAAGGTACCTATCCCTAGTGGATGTGAGGACGAACGGACCGATGGGATAAGGAATAAAGTCAAGAAATACAAATCTTTTACCATGTTCTGTTTTCTAGTCAGATTTAACCTGATATGTAGAAGGCTTTAATCAAATTCCATCAAATCAAACTTTGTCATGCTCACATTATGATAACACTGCACCTGAGACCAGTCGCTGCTGGAAATGGTACCTCTCTCTTGAATTTACTCAATTGTTCACTTTACATTTAGCCTCAACAAACAGGTTTAGTTTAACTGTCTTGATATTTTCCTAATTATTTCGCTCAGTCTCTCCATCCCATTTAGATAATTATTTAAATTACTCCTGGGGCACAAAAACAAATCTCTGTAATGCTCCACCTTTTAGGAAAAGGTGGTACCCACTGGCAGCAAAGAGCTCCATAGACCCACGGACGTAAAAGCATATTGCTGGACATCTTGTTACCTGCACATTCAGCCGTGGCACTTGGCAGCAACAGGCTCTTTTAGTTTCTCCAATCTTTCAGGCCTGCAGGAGGGTCTCACAAAACAAAACAGCGGACGTCTTGTTCTCTAGCTCTCTGCCACAGTGCTCTGTGGAGGACTTATTCAGGTTTTCTTTTCATGTTAGTCACGTCAGCCTCTCCCTCTCTATAACAACCTGAACCAGAAACAGAAGCAGACAACAGCTAATTTTGCCCATGTTTTTAACAACCTCTTGGATACCACATCTAAGACTAGCTGGAATGTTTCTAGTTTTTTTTTTTTTTTTTTAAATACTATTCCTGGTTTACTGCCGTGTTTGTCACGTAGGAACACTTGAAGAGATTTTCAGAGACAGTGAGGAGCTTGCATCATTTTAAATACAATCTTCTAATTCCATCTCTTCCAAAACAAGGTTTCCTCTAGTAACACTCTCCTTTAATTAGTTTATTCCATAGCCTCATCCACTGGTCAAAGTGGGCTGAACTTTACTGACCAGTAGGGGAAGAAGTGTTGTACATCCAGATTGTCTGATCTGTGAGTTGGCCACGGGCTATTCACCAGTACCAAGGTTTTTAAAACGTTACGGACTCAAACCCGCAAAAAATGTTCTGTTAATCTGCCTCTGACTATTTGGAAACATTTCCCGTCATGAAAACTAAAAGAGCGCTACTTAAAACTATAGCTGGTAATCTACAAATGGCATGTCTGTAAACCTACTGACTGCAGGCTAGTTCGCTGAACACAGACCAAACCATTAACCGGCCTTTAAAAACCAGTAAGGCTAAATATTTTGTGCAACAAGCACTTGAAATTGTAACTAAATCTACCATGTGTAAATTTTTTTAGCTGTGCTAAAGGGTGTGTTTTAAAATGAAAATAATAAAATCTTCCACCATTATTAAGGCTGTAACAATCAATACCAAAATAATGTAGCAGCAGCATGAACAAGTATTGGTTTTCTGTTTAAATAAAAGAAATTCAATAATGAGATACATTATCAATTAGGACCCGATCCCAATATCTGTCAATATTTTCCAATGTAGACCATTTTTACTTTAACATTTGGTGTTGTTTTGCCCTAGTGTTATTAAAGCCAATATGAATAAAATACCTAGGCACTACTGGCACTACTAATGCATTTTGTACAAATAGTTTTAATTGTATTTACAGTATTATCCACAAGATTAATAATTACAACTGAAATCAATTATTTAGGTTTTACTTCTTTTTGTCTCTGGCAGAGCTGCTAAATCTGTACTGACTGCTGGCAGAAAGAGGGCTCATAATGGACTTCTAACAACTGTAGTTTATAAATGGCTTCAGCAGTCAAGTTATTGATTTCTTTACAGCATCTGTTAACACATTAAGATGGAGATTACCCTGTATGGTTTTTTTTAAGTATGCAGGAATTCTTTGAGGGTAAGCTCAACTTCTAAAGTCAAAATATGACCTGCAGCGTCACCCAATCTTGGTGCAGGGATCAGCAATGTAGACCTTTTGTCATTTTATGATGATATTCTGTGGTATTTATTGTGATAACCTAAAACAAAGTGATGATAAGAACAACTTCGTTGCAGACTTTTTTGGCAACTGTATGGCTGTGATTGTAGGACACAGCCTAACAAACAAATATACTGCTCTTAAAATAAATATATACCCATTTTGAAATAAGCTTCCTCTGGACACCTGTTACATAAGGAAGGGTGATTTTGATCACTAAACTGCATAAAGTAACGTTTTTTTTATCATATTTTCGAATTTATTGATGCTCTAATGGAACAAACAGTAGAGAAAATAGTAAAAGTAAAAATCCCAACAACAAGTCATCATTAGTTTGAATGTATCGTTGTCACATGAACCAAAAGTCTTATCAAGATAAAGTTTCGTGATAATGATAAATGATACGATAAATGCCCCTCCTTACCTTGACATTTGGATTGGTGGCCTCAGCCTGATATGTGATCGATGTCCGGTCTGATACAAATATTGTATCAAGCCCATTTTTAACTCAAGGTTATCGTACCAGCCCCTGCATACTCTTAGTGTGTAATCTGGAAGATCAGTGGCAGTTATAATAGAAAGTTAACGTTCCATGGATCACATTGGCTTTAAAGAAGCAAAATTGATTTGGTTTCTTTGGTAGACTTGAGTTGGTAGCAAGTAGCAACACAAAAAGGAGAAAGTGCTGCACAGAACAAAGCAGTTTCTGGGAATTCCTCAGAGCAGAGACAATGCCCTGAACTAAGACCAGAGAAAGAGGCCAGGCATGTTGCTGGAAATAGACTAAATCAAGTGCAGAACGTTGGCAAATACCCACTTGGCAGATGGTAAAATAACTCTTAAGCTGGTACACTCACAGAAAAAAGGCCAAAAAAAAAAAAGGCAGTGAGAAACAAATGTGATCCTGCTGTTATGGCCCCCTGTTATGACCCTGACCTGGCAGTTACCCCTAGAAAGGCAAATTTGGTGCCGCATTCCAACAATGGACTACAACACATGCATGCAAATACCAGTGTCCCAGGGGTTATTGCAGTAATGAGCAACAACAGGCTGCTAGTACGAGTGGGAACACAATCCAGCTCTACCGGTACAGGTTGATTTCTGAAAACTCTGACCAATAAAGGGATTACTAGAGAGGAAAAAAGCAGCTAGCATGAGCTGATGTGTGCGCAAGCGTGTTTGCCTATTTGAGCCTGCTGCCCTGGGGGGGGCTCACATGTAAGAACATTTCCTCCTGATTTATATACAGAGACAAGTGCTCTGACTCTTTATAATGGCACGTATACAGAAAAGTTCAGTCACGATTTAAATGACCACACATGCACTTAGCTTTCACTGAGCCCATTCAAAAGAATCAACAGCCTGACAAAAAATAAATAAATCCTTCCATTTCACAATTACTCGGTACTTTGTGTTATCCCAACAAAATACTCTGAAGACTGTCATTACAATGCAAAAAAGAGCAAGGGGTATAAATACTTTTGGAGGGCGATGTATGACATATTGAGGATTCTGTCCAGTGCAGAATGCAACCACACCAGCAGCACCAGAGGAAGTTATTCATGTCTCCTTTGCTCTGCATACAGCATCAGCATGTGTGATGCTAACACCGCACAGACGCTACTGCTACAGATGCTGGAGAACAGTTTTATGAGCATCACATGAGCCCAGCAATTATAAGAATACCTAAAACCAAGAACCATTCGGCTGATAGATGGGGTGCCTTTTATCTGACTGCTACAGCACTGCTTTATAACTATGGAAAGTATGCAGGAAGATGTGCAAAGAGCTCTCTGCGCCTCAGCAATCCCAGCTCCTCTGATATGGTCCGACAGTCACAGTAAAAAGCCTGGGACACTGATACTAGGAGAGAACAGGCAATGAATGATGGGCTTAGTAACAGATTAAATCCTGCTTCTTCAACACAGACGGGGAAAGTACTTTAGCAATTACACTCAGAACTTTCCACTGGGTTTCCTCCCCCCCTTCTCTTTCACAGAGTCCACCAAAGCATGCTGGGGGATGGCCAAAACTGACAGTTTTCTATGTCCCCAAAACACAAGGCTAAGCTTACAGTTAGTCCAGATTTCTAGTGATTCGGTTATGTTTAAAGCTGCTCAGAGATGTTTAACGCTTCTGACATGTCGTTATAAATTGTGTGGTATTCCAATTGCTACTTTGGTGATCCTTCGCCCTCTTTCATTTCAGTTGCATAACTACAGGGGTTGGACAATGAAACTGAAACACCTGGTTTTAGACCACAATAATTTATTAGTATGGTGTAGGGCCTCCTTTTGCGGCCAATACAGCGTCAGTTCGTCTTGGGAATGACAGATACAAGTCCTGCACAGTGGTCAGAGGGATTTTAAGCCATTCTTCTTGCAGGATAGTGGCCAGGTCACTACGTGATACTGGTGGAGGAAAACGTTTCCTGACTCGCTCCTCCAAAACACCCCAAAGTGGCTCAATAATATTTAGATCTGGTGACTGTGCAGGCCATGGGAGATGTTCAACTTCACTTTCATGTTCATCAAACCAATCTTTCACCAGTCTTGCTGTGTGTATTGGTGCATTGTCATCCTGATACACGGCACCACCTTTAGGATACAATGTTTGAACCATTGGATGCACATGGTCCTCAAGAATGGTTCGGTAGTCCTTGGCAGTGACGTGCCCATCTAGCACAAGTATTGGGCCAAGGGAATGCCATGATATGGCAGCCCAAACC